>CM077255.1:6143814-6503814 GCA_039654775.1 Spinibarbus caldwelli
GGGGAAAAATCCAAGTGAACATCAATCAGTACTCAATATTAATTTAAACTGCATATTAAACTGCTATAACTATGACAGCTGTTTATTTCCTGTGCACTTCAATACTGGTCTGTGCTTGACTGTAGTCGCGTCTGTCTCCTTATTGAGTTTATTTAACCCATCGCAGTTTATTGGAACTGTGTGAACTACTCACCTTAATGTTGTTCTAAAGGCTTATTACTTTTTTTAAAAAACACATACACAAAAAATTTCCTGCTCGCACTTGCCACCAGAGAATGATGACTTTAGTTTTTTTTTTTTTTTTTTTAATCTGTCGTAAAATAATCATATGCATCTCGTGGCGTATATTCCAAGCGTTCTGAAGGTATGCTGTGGTGAGAAACAAACCGAAATGGCAAGTTATTACATTTTATGGAAATCTTGCATTGCAGTCCTGTGAGCGAGCGCATATCTTTTGAGATATCAATTCTAATCAATTATAATAAAACACAAGACTACATTATAAAACTCTAAGAGTAGGCTGTTTAATATCTGTTGTTCTCCGGTTGTCAGTCAGGGGTGCGTTTCCCAAAAGCAACCATGGTCGGAAGTTCCGTCGTTACCAATAGAGTTCAATAGAACTTACAACCATAGTTAGCTAACGATGCTTTTGGGAAACGCACCCCTGAACAGTTCTTGCGTGAACATTATATAGGCCTATATATACCCAAGCCAATTTATTACTCTTTCCTGTAGTGTTTAAAATATTTATTTTGAAACTAATTTATTAATTAATTACTTAATTAAACAAACAGACTTACTGGGTGAGCAGGGTAGGCTATGACAGCCGTCATATCATACCCTGCCATGCCCAGCTGATGCAAAGAATAGAATTTATATCTAGCCTACACAGAAGAAAGCCCTGTCTAGGCTCTGCCCCTGTACGAGTTGTCAAGCTATTCATTAGTCTGTTTGTTTGATGAAAAAAGATTAAATGTAGTTGCAATAAATGCGTTAAGAATCCGTACAACTGCAGCAGCAGAGGACTATTATTCTGCTGCGTGAGCTTCGGCTGACCAATCAGCAGAAAGGGGCGTTTAATTCCTGCCCATATGTAGAAATCGGATATTCAAGTTGTTTATTCATTTTTGTATCCCTGAACGAAAAACTAAAATTTAAGCTAAATTCTTGTTTTTCGTTCTTTGGAAAAAAACGAAAAAAATGAAAAAGGAGCCATTTTCTCATGTTTCTACTTTCAATATTAAATCAAAAAATGAACGAACGAATGATACACGGATTCTTATGCAATGTACTTATTTCAGTTTTTTTTTTTTTTTTTAATAAATTTACGAAGTTGTGACAGTTCTGTTTTTGCTTTGTCATTATGGTGTATGGAGTGTAGATTGATGTGGAAAAATGTAATTAACATAAGGCTGCAACATAAAACGCGAAATAAATGAAGGGGTAAGAATACTTTCGCAAGGCACTGTGTGTATATATATATATATAGTAACATCAGAAACTATTACAGAGATAATGTAGGCTTTTTTACATTTGGTTTAGTTTAGTGTTATTTTAGTCTACAGTGTGCATAACATAAGGGGGAAAAAAAAGTATACCCAGGCCTTGAGTCCAGCTGCAGCTGTTTTGTTATGTTTGTTTTTCAGGCCTGCCTGATATGAATTATTCTGATGACTGTTGTTGGTCACAGTTGATTGTAACACAGCAATCTGTATTTTTTCTTGCGTTGTGGTTTCAAACAATGCTTGTATAGATTTACATTGATTTTGGCCCTGCCAGTCATCATTTGCGCTTGTTTGAGGTTTACGTAGCTGCATGTATTTCTGTATATGTTGACAAACAGTAATATATATTACAACTCATGTCAGGTGCTGTACAGCAGAACAGAATATGTTCATTTAGCAACAGTTTTCTGATCAATGCAGTTAAACCTTTAGGTTATTAAATAGCCGAGGGCCAGTTTCAGCCAAAACAGATTAATCCTAAACCATCACTCAATGAGAAGTCAATAGCAGTTTAGGGTTTAGGCAGGGCCTTAGTGAAGCACACTGTATGCAACTACAAATGAGATTTAAAAGCGTATTATTATTGTAGTGTGGAGAGAAGCTACAAGTTATACAAACTTTAATGAACTCTGAATGGAAAGAAATGAAATTTCTTGAAAACAAGGACAATCCTACAGGTGGGATGCTGAGCTATTTAATGAAAACCATATTTAGAAAGCATTAATACACACATTTCATGCCACATGAAAAACACTTTTCATTATTCACTTTTCATATTCATCTCTCAACATATTTATCATAGTAAGAAAATATTAATAAAAGCTCCTTACTTAAATGCATTCCCCACATATCATTACTGTATTCATCTGTAATCATTGTAAAGTGTAATCGAGTTATTCTGTTCACTGGAGAGAAGCATAGCCTTGACCAGAATAACTGTAGTAGGCGATAAGATTGCATTGTAGATTGGTGTATATTCTCAAACCGTGTTTTTCTTTCAGAGACATTCGATGAGCTGCGGTAGAGGAGGTGGTTGTTTTGGTCCAAATGTCAGCTCACTGCAGACACCTGGAGATTTGAGCTTCTTCTCCAGTCAACTTGCTGTCCCCACAGTGGAGTTCACATATTCAGACTTCCCTAAAACTGAGGTATGTGAACATACTCGTGCAAATTTAATCACATCAGTTACACAGTCATTCATTAAATGGACTGTAAGTGCAGAAGATGCTAACAATGAACAGCCATTTTCTGCGCCCCTGTCCAAAGATGGGGAAAATGTTTTCAAGAGGCAGACACATAAAAGCCTAATGCGCAGCATACGTTTCAGATACTGAACAATTTCCCATACGAGCAGTAGCTTGTAAATACACCATGAGGAGATGTCTCTTATCCATTTCTAGCTATTTAGAGATGCAGTTACAGACCCAGAATCTCTAGTCAGGAAACTCATATACAAATATACAAGTATATCAGTGTTTACAGTGTGTGTGTGTGTGTGTGTGTGTGTGTTTTACTTAATAGGTAAGTACAAGCACTGATTGAGGGAGTAGTAATAACTTTAAATGACATATGGCTTTAAATGAATAACAATAAGTATATTTTATTATATTATGTGACTAATATCATAATTTAAAAATGAACTTTTTATGAGTGATTAACACTCATACACACACACATATATGTATATATATATATATATATGTATGTCATATATATGACAGTTCTGTTTTTGCTTTGTCATTATGGTGTATGGAGTGTAGATTGATGTGGAAAAAAAGTAATTAACATAAGGCTGCAACATAAAACGTGAAATAAATGAAGGGGTAAGAATACTTTCACAAGGCACTGTGTGTGTGTATATATATATATGTATACTATACATACAGTAGTGTTACTTAAATTATATTGAATTCTACTGAATCTAACCATGTCAACGAATGTAAGACAGCCAGCTGTTTATAATGTGCCCTAAATGGCATTGCTTTCACATATTCTTTAGTTATTGGAAAACTGCTGGTTTAAGTATTTTAAGCAATTTAATTACTTCTAAGCTGAAAATCATTAACAAAACCTTCATCTTAAAATCAAATTTAAAGAATTCTGATTTGCTACGTAATTTTTTTACATTAAAAAACATGAAAAGTTATGTTAACAGGATAGTGTCAAGGATAAGCTAAATTTCCATGTGCATAGTGAAACAAGGATGTTTAGAAAGCTTCTGCAGTTTTATGCTATATAGTTGTTTACCCTAGTAAAAAAGTAATATATTTAAAACACATTTATTTCATACTAAGTATAGTACAAATCTATTAACATATTTGCTAACATATCGCACGAGACTTGGAGTACTTATTTGGAGTACTACTTGTGCACAATGCATATTTCTTAATATTAAGCCTAAAAGTGTCACTGTTGATGAGGATTGTATGATCTCTGTATAATATCAGTCTTTAAATGCAAGACATTTAAAGTCTACCTGAAGTATACTTGCAATAGTTCCACTTTAGCACAATCAAATATACTTTAGTATATCTTTAGTTGGACTTCAGCACTACTTCCACACAATTAAAGTGCATTAAGTACAAAATTAGTTGACTTTAAGTATACCAATTTGGTAGACTAAAATGCAACTGCAAGGTATTTTTATTAAGTACATAAATATGTAAATGTATTTGTAGTATACTTAGCATGAAATAAATGTATTTCAAATACATTTTAGTATATTTATTTTTCACTAGGTGTACAATTGTTACTTTTGACTTGAGAGATCCAGTCCAATTTGACCCAGTCAGAGTACTGAGTGAATTCTAAAATTCAAATAGGATTGACTTAGTCATCTGTCTGCAGTTAGCATGCATTCCCAGAAACCTGTGAGAGGGGTTTGTGCTCACTGCGACACTAATGCTTTCATACACTTTAATGTAGATTCTCTGGTTCAGCACAGACTGTCACATCATTCCCTTGCAACCTCTTTGCCTCATTATTGTACATGAGGAACTATTTCCTGACGTGTGAAATTATCTTCCATGTTCCTCCATAACACAGCAGCACGGTCAAACCCCAGGACTCTTTCACAGGCGGCATCAATGTTGCGTTCCATCTGTCATGGCCCTGATGTCTGTGCTTTATCCATTATGTCCTTTCGGATGACACATGCGAGTGTATCCCAGGAGCAACAAGCTCTCTCTTCCTTTAAAATAAACACTCAGGAAGCTTGCCTTGTAAATTGCATATGTTCCCTCATTTTCATTGCTCTTGAACTTTATCTGAACGCATCCTGCATCTCGATGGCTTTTATGATGTATATTTATACTTCCTCACCACAATGTAGGTGGTTAGATCCTCTTCAAGTTGTTCTTTTTTCTGCTTCCTGGGTTCATAAAACACAATGTAGCAGTGTAGGAGTTAAGCATTTCACACACGGAGTGAGTCCTTTCCTCTTTCCTCTTTCTGTACAGTACATATTTCAGCCTTTCTCTCACACTGTGGTGGTTGACACTTTCTGCATGCTGACTTGTGCATCTGTCTCATCCGGCACACATGCCTGGCTAAGCATTTGCAGTGCAATGCTGGTGTGCCTTAAACTGTGAGTGTAACCTTTTCCTGGCGTTCGAGCCATCAGGCTGCATTAGCGCTGGGGGTGGCTGGTGTGTTTGGGAACAACACGGTCTGTGCTGTGACATCCAGCTCCCAGCATCCCTGCTTCTGCTCTCTGCCACGTGCCTCCACCCCAGGAGCCTTCGCTCTCGTAGCTAGCAAAATCAAAATGACATACTTGGGCCTTCATATACTAACAATACTTACAGTGCCTGTAAAAAGTGCTAACCCCCTTTGATTTTAACATTCTCTCTCTCTCTCTCTCTCTCTCTCTCTCTCTCTCTCTCTCTCTCTCTCTCTCTCTCTCTCTCTCTCTCTGTGTGTGTATTAATATTATTTGCACTGATTAACATTTATTAATATTTAAAGGGATAGTTCACCCAAAAATGAAAATTACCCCATGATTTACTCAGCCTCAATTCATCCTAGGTGTATATGACTTTCTTCTTTCTGACGAATACAATCAGCGTTATATTAAAAAATGTCCTGTCTTTTCCAAGCTTTATAATGCCAGTTAATGGGGTTTAAGATAAAGTTGGATGGAAGTCCAATAAAAGTGCATAAATCCATCATAAAAAGTGTTTTGTTTTGCTCTCTCCACTGCGCCTCCATGTTCATCACTTTCGTTTTCATCACCACATTCGCCTACATCCTACGTCATCCACTGGAACGACACGCCAGGTTTATAAAGTTTTAAATATAGATATTTTTCTTACAAAAACGCATCAATTTGCTTCAGGGGGTCTTTATTTACTCCCAGAGCCAAGTGGAGTACTTTTTATGATGGATTTATGCACTTTAATTGGACTTCATTCATCCAACTTTATCTTAAACCCCATTCACTGCCATTATAAAGCTTGGAAGAGCCAGGACATTTTTTAATATAACTGTATTCACCTGAAATAAAACATTTATATACATCTCTGAATTTTTACATAATTTTTTTAAATTATTTTAATATTTTATACTAGTGTAATAAAATGTAATATTTATTTATTTATTTATTTTGAAGCCCGATATAAATCAAAGAAGAATGAATATTAAAATATTTTGTATTTAGTCAAATTATATTTTGTCTTTTTTATTTTTTTTAGTATACAGCCTTTTAAAATGTCCTTTGTAGATTTATGTAGTTTTTGCACGTTTTTTGAAAATACTAAATCCTGACTTTCATTTTTAATATAATTTTTTATTTAATTTGTAGATTTTAATATTTTACATAAGAATATTTTAGAAAACATAATGTTATATCATAATACAATAAAAATAAGTATTATATATTGATTTATTATATATTAAGATGTTTATTTCAGTAATAAAGTGTATTATATATATATAAGTGTATTATATATATATAATGCCATGGAAACTCTTAATCGGTATATCCCAGAGAGGGGGAGATTTTGTCTTAATCTAAAAGTTTAGTTCTTAGTATAGAACTTTTAAAAATGTCCTTTTTTGCATAAAAATGTTTAATTTATATTTGAATATTATATGATGCTTTAATATTTTTATTTTTTATAATAAATCATTGAAAACATGAAAACTTAAGCAGGAGGTGAATACTTTTTGTTGACACTGCATGCATGTATGTTTTTTAAGTGATTAATTAATTAATTTATTTATTTATTTATTTATGTATATAGAACTTTTCGTATTTGTATAGTTGAGTAGAGCATTTTTGTGATGTACCTGAAATAACAGCCTTGTTTTGCCTTGTTGTGATTGAGCATCATTTGAAGCCAGACCAAGCCGCAAAGGGAACTAAACTAAAGCAATGCAGATTCTAGCAGAAATGACCATCTTCATGAATCAAGCGTTATTACAAATCCCTTTGATTAACCTCGTCTGGTTTGGGACACTAAAGACGGTTGTCTAACGCAGAGTGTCAGATCAGGAAGTCCATCTCCACCCATGCTAATGTAACTCCCTCTCCAGATGGTCTTCATGTCTTGTTTCTGTCTCCAGCCCTGAAGCTGAGGGTCAGAACTGATCGCTAACTCAGAAATCTGCCTGACCATGCAAAAATCTGTCACCAGTTGTTTACTGGGAGCCTTCCCCACCCAGGGTTACCATCCGGCTCTTGTCCTGGAAAGTCAGAGCTTTGTTGGCTGTGAACAGACAGTGTGTTCAAGTTTCTTGGCCCGAGGTGCTGTATTAGTGTCTGCACAACTAATCTAATTAGCAGTGTGAAGCAGCGGCAGCTGGATGTGGTAGATCCGTAGGGTCTCTACGCTACAAAATCATATGGCAGTTTCCTTTGCTAGCTAGTACTCTGCTCACAGCTGACAGCTACGCTAGGCTTGTCTTAGCCTACCATCTGGTTTCTGCCATTGGCGGCAACTGTGTGGGAAAATTATTGGGTGTAACATGCACATGTGCTTTAGTAAGATATAGTAAGATCTCATCAACATGACATCTATATGTGTAGCCTACTGTGTGTACCAGAGAGGATGCAATACATTAGTATCTGTATTATATACTGTAGTGTCTAAGATCAAGTCGAACGGTAGTTGATAGAGATTAATAGTTGCCAAGGAGATATAATTCATGTTCTTGCTATATTACTATATCACTATAAAAATGAAAAAAAAAAAAAAAAAAACTGTTCTTGAGCAGATTATTAGAATTATTGGAATGATTTCTGAAGCATCATGTGACACTGCAGACTGGAGTATCCAGTTCCATCACAGGAATAAATTACATTTTAAAATATGTTCAAATAGGAAACAATTATTAAATGCTAAAAACATTTCAGAATATATTTTTGTATTTGTTTATGTAAAAAAAAAAAAAACAAACAAACAAAAAAAAACCCAGATTTTTTCTGGAATTTGTGATGAGATAAACCATGTCTGTATTTCAACACTGGTGAATGGAGAAAAACCTTTTTTTTTTTTTTTCCCAACATTGTCAACCAAGGTCCTGTCTTTATGGGTGAGTACTCATGTCAGTGTGATGCTTTCAATAACGCTATACTTTTTTCATCTGAAAATACTATTCATTCATTTTCTCCCTTTTTTTAAATTGTGACCATTTTGCTTAAATGATGGCAGTGATCCGCTGGTTCCATCAGCAAACACATACAAAGAGGGCATTGAAGTTTGAGAGGCTAGTTTGAGAGATTTAAGTTGCAATATTTCTGTTATAGCTTTACTGAGCCCTAATTGTGTTTCTGTCATTGATTCGGCTATTTTCTGATTATCTCTGTGAAGCTGCTTTGACACAATCTGTATTATAGAAAGCACTATAGAAATAAAGATGACTTGACTTATAGCCGACAGAAAATAAAGTACATAACAGCCTTGGAAAATTATTCTGTTGAATAAGTCATACTGAAAGTTAGATATTCTCCTCTATCTTTTGACAGATGTTACTTGAAAAGTGAGAACTTACTCAACATAACTACTAGGGCTGCAACTAACAATTATTTTGATAATCGATTAGTTGGCCGATTTTTTTTTTTTTCCCCCCAATTAATTGATTAATCGGATAAAAAAGCAAAATTTTCTTTTTTTAAAATTTTATTGACAAAAAACACTTCCACATTCTGCCCAGTGTCCTTCAAACAAATGTGCCAACTGAATGCTATGAAAACATACAGTGCTTAACAATTTATTAGACCACCTGTCATAATAAAGAGAAAACACAAATATTTTAGGAATCTGTCAAAGAATTGTTTAAATCTAAAAATGTTATTGTCATTTATTGGGCAAATAACAAACTGAAACAACTAAATAGTATTTATTCACATAATAAAAAAATGGCCTCCTGCCTTTCATAACAGCTTGCATTCTTGCTGGCATTGTTTAGGTGCTTTTTTGACTGTAATTGGGTATCTGAAAAAATCTTTCATAGATCTTTCATTCTTTCATAACAGCAATAATTATATTATAGAAATAGCCTACTGTTACTAAAAAGCTTACAGATATCGGAGGACTAACCAATGCAGTTAGTAAATAAAATTATTTTCGTAAAGACCAATAGCCTACTGTTAGTTTAGAGCAGCAGTGGCACAACCCTTACATAATTTGTTATAAACCTTAAGTAAATTTGTTAAGCACTGTAGCCTATTTAAATCTCTTCATCAAAAAATAAGATATAATAAAGATAATAAAGACGAATAAAAACACAAACTCAGTGTTAACCACCAGGTAAGAGTAATGTTCTGCAGGAACACGTGTTCACTTTGATCACAGTCACGTTTACTGCAATTTCTTTATCCTGTAAAAGGAGGCTATGAAGCATCTGATATTTTTATTCAGACAACTATACGTGGTTATCCCTTTACAGTTCCTACTCTCATAAAATATGAGAGTGTTGACTTTTAAACCTTAATTTAATGTTCAACAACAGATATTTCAGCACAATGAATGTTTTTGCGCTGAATATTGTCTCCCTCTCTGACGCGCGTTCACTTAACACAGACTGTCAGGACGGAACTTTATACAAAAATTGAAATGCTCGTGTGAATTTGTGACATTTACAGATAAGGATATGACCGTAAACAGAAAGTTTTTGCGCTGAGAATGCACATGCATCTGTCAACGCGCCTGACAGGGGCAAGCCATTACACTAATGCATTAGCTTAAAGGGATACTCCACCCCAAACTGAAAATTTTGTCATTAATCACTTACCCCCATGTCGTTCCAAACCCGTAAAAGCTTCATTCGTCTTCGGAACACAATTTAATATGTTTTGGATGAAAACCGGGAGGCTTGTGACTGTCCCATTGACTGCCAAGTAAATTACACTGTCAAGGCACAGAAAAGTACAAAAAACATCGTCAAAAATAGCCCATCTGCCATCAGTGGTTCGATCTGAATTTTATGAAGCGACGAGAATACTTTTTGTACACAAAGAAAATAAAAATAACGTCATTTATTCAATAATTTGTCTCCTCTCTGTCTCTCTGTGTCAGCGTAGCACCATTTTGGAGACCATCCGATGGACGCAAAGTGCGTACGCTTTTCTCTGTCATCAGTAACGCATGTATACGCGGTTCCCCTTTCAGTCGGTCACTCCGAGTCACGTCGGATGACCGACGAAATTGGGATCTCGCCAGAGAGACCAATCCACTTCGAGTGTAACTAAACGAGCCAATGGACATTGGCATGCGATTATTGCATCCAGCTGCCGCTGATCACAGCGTGAGCATAAGAGGCAGCTGATGCACGCATCAATTATCCTTTCGCTTCGGAGCCGAGCGGTAGTGGTTAAAGCTACTGCTCTCCCTTCCAAGAGAGTGTTCTGCGAGCGAGTGCGGGCATTACGGCGCGGCAGCGGTGGTCACGGTGTCCGGGAGAGAAAGATCGTCTTCCTGCTGACAGCCACACTAGGAGTGTGCGGTGGCCAGCTCCCCTGCGTGCTTCAGCACTAAAAGAGCATTTCTCTGAAAGAGCAATTTCTCTAAAAGAGCAACACGGGTGATCGCGTCTTTTTAAAGATGTCTTTTCACCCGTGCGTTTCTGGGTGTGGTCGTTTCCTGGCGCCTCAGGACGGTCACGATCGCTTCCTCACGTGTCTGGGCATTCAGCACGCTGAGGTGGCTTTCGTGGATGGTTCATGTTCTTCTTGCGGGGACATGACCATCTCGGAGTGCGACTCTGCTATGTCAAACATGGCAGAGTCCCTCTGCCTGCCGTGATCCGGCGTGCACACTGGATCCGGTGGAGTTAGAGGTGATTTGAGGATTACGGTGAGGGCTTCCCCAAGTGGAGCTCCTCACCCCTCAAGCACTCCGCAGCCGGTGGAGCTGCCGAAGGAGCGCGCTGGCCACGCGTTTCCTTCGGTGCCCCCTCTGACGACCAGATGTCGATCACCGCATCGGAGGGCGGGCCCTCTCTCTCCGGGGATGACGACCCGGCTGCGTTGCCCCCTTCGGGTGTGGTAGCGTTGTCCGTGCCAGACCCAGAGATGACGGCTATGCTTTCCCGGGCCGCCGAGAATGTCGGGCTCGTGTGGAATCCTAAAAAGCCACCGTGTCCCGATCCTTCGAGGCTGGGCGAGTGGTTCCTCGGTGGGGGTGGCGCTGGTTCTCAGCGCCCCCCTCCGGTGCCATTCTTTCCGGAAGTGCATGAGGAGCTGACAAGATTGTGGAGGGCACCTTTCACTGCCCGAAACACATCTTGTAGTTCTTCCGCTCTCACCACCCTCGATGGTGGAGCCGCTTTGGGGTATGCGGGCATCCCCTCGGTGGAACGGTCTGTGGCCATGCAACTGTGTCCAACAGCCGCTTCCACCCTGCGGGGTGATCCGTGTCTCCCCTCACGGGCCTCTAAGTATTCGTCAGGTCTAACTGGCAGTGCTTATAGAGCCTGTGGGGAGGCGGCTTCCGCCCTCCACGCTATGGCGTTGCTGCAGGTCCACCAGGCCAAAGCACTGAAAGACCTGCACGAGGGTGGTCACGACCTGGCGGTTCTACATGAGCTGCGTGCTGCGACGGACCTCGCGCTACGAGTGACGAAGGTGACCGCACAGTCTCTGGGTTGTGCGATGTCCAGGAGCGCCATCTCTGGCTGTGTCTCGCTGACATGAAGGAGCAGGAGAAGGTACAGTTCCTGAATGCTCCCGTGTCACAGACCGGCCCTTTCGGCGACGCTGTCGAGAGCTTTGCCCAGCAGTTCTCGGCAGCCCAGAAGCAGACTGAGGCAAACACATCATGCGCCGGAGGAAACCTGCTGCTTCCACTCCGGCTGCAGCCACTCAGCCTGCTCGTCGCCGTGGGCGCCCCCTGCGGCCGCCCCCGCTCCCGCGCAGCCGCAGCAGCCTTCACCAGGCAGCGTCGTGGAGCCGGTCGCAGGCAGGACGCCCAGCCCGTCCAGGCCCCCGCCAAACCTGGCGGCAAGCGCAAGTGCAAGAGGCCCTGGGACGGTCGACCCAGAGATGGAGGAGACTGCTCATCGGGAGATGGTGACTGCACCACTCCCTCCCCCGGAGGAGGGCCGGGTGGAGTATCTTTTGTTCATTTTGTTCCGCCGCTGGCCCAGCAGCCAGCGGTACCCAAAACATCAGTAAAGAGCGGTCTCCTCAATCTCCGGGTCTCAAGAGGAGGAGAGTGGTGAATCCGTGCATCACAGGATCACTTCCCTCCTCCTCTCTCGCCAGCAGGCAGCGGGTGGTTGCCCAAGAGCACCCCTCCTGCCCATTCGTGGAACCAGGTAAGGGCAGTAGCACTCCAGTCCCCGCTTCAAGTCGTCAAACGCCGGGCTGTCACAAGCCTCAAGCCGGGTTCCTGTGTCTCCTCCCACGCGAGGAGAAATCAGGTGAGTGCTACACTACACACCCAGACCCCGCCCCCTGCCGTCACAGGCCAGGCCGTCACAGGCCCTGGGGCCGGTCCCTGTGTTCCACCTCGCTGCCCCACCGCGGGCATGTCGGTGGGCCCGTTGGCCCCGCTGGTGCGGTCTCTCGGAGCCTGGTTAGCGCTCCCCAGCCCGTCCCGGTGGCTCCTGCGGACCATCAGACTCGGCTATGCGATTCAGTTCGCCCGGCGTCCCCCCCAAGTTCAGGGGCATCCGGTACACTTCAGTCAAAGCCGTCGATGCCCCTGTCTTGCTCGCGGAGATTGCAGTCCTACTGGCGAAGGATGCAATAGAGCCGGTCCCTCCAGCCGATATGAGGTCGGGGTTTTACAGCCCTTACTTCATTGTGCCCAAGAAAAGCGGTGGGTTACGACCGATCTTGGATCTGCGAGTTTTGAACCGTGCACTTCACAAGATGCCGTTCAAGATGTTGACGCAGAAACGCATTCTTGGATGCGTCCGTCCCCTAGATTGGTTTGCAGCAATCGACCTGAAGGACGCGTACTTTCATGTTTCGATTCTCCCGCGAGACAGGCCATTCCTGCGATTCGCGTTCGACGGTCGGGCATATCAGTACAAGGTCCTGCCCTTCCGGCTGTCCCTTTTCGCCTCGTGTCTTCACCAAAGTCGCAGAGGCGGCCCCTTGTTCCCCTGAGACAACGGGGTGTGCGCATTCTCAACTACCTCTACGACTGGCTCATACTTGCACAGTCTCGAGAGCTGTTGTGCGCACACAGGGACCTGGTGCTCAGGCACCTCAGCCAGTTGGGCCTTCGGGTCAATTGGGAAAAGAGCAACTCGTGCCAGTGCAGAGGATCTCTTTTCTCGGCATGGAGTTGGATTCGGTCAACCAGACAGCACGCCTCACCCAGGAACGTGCTCAGTCGGTGCTGAACTGCCTCAAGACTTTATCAGGCAGGACAGCGGTCCCACTGAAACTCTTTCAGAGGCTCCTGGGGCATATGGCTGCAGCTGCGGCCATAGTTCCGCTCGGTCTGCTCCATATGAGACCGCTTCAGCACTGGCTCCATGGTCGAATCCCGAGGTGGGCGTGGAAACGCGGTACTCACCGGGTTCAGATTACACCGGCCTGCCGCAAGACCTTCAGCCCGTGGTCAGATCCTTCGTTCCTTCGGGCAGGAGTGCCCCTGGAGCAGGTATCCAGGCATGCTGTGGTATTCACGGATGCCTCGGCCACCGGCTGGGGTGCCACGTACAACGGGCACGCAGTATCAGGGGTTTGGACGGGCCCCCTTCTGCGTTGGCATATCAATTGCCTCGAGTTGCTGGCAGTACGCCTTGCCCTGTGCCGCCTCAGAGGGCGCCTTTGGGGCAGGGACGTTCTGGTCCGTACGGACAACACTGCGACCGTTGCCTATATCAACCGGCAAGGCGGTTTGCGCTCCCGTCGCATGTCGCAACTCGCCCGCCACCTCCTCCTCTGGAGTCAGAAGCATCTGAGGTCCCTTCGTGCCATCCACATCCCAGGAGTGTTCAATCAGGCGGCCGACGAGCTGTCTCGAGCGGCACTTCCTGGGGAGTGGAGACTCCATCCCCAGGCGGTCCAGCTGATTTGGAGTCGGTTCGGAGTTGCTCATGTAGACCTGTTTGCATCTCCAGAAACCACCCACTGCCAGTGGTTCTACTCCCTGTCCGAGGCAACGCTCGGCACGGATGCACTGGCACACAGCTGGCCCCAGGGCTTGCGCAAGTATGCGTTTCCCCCAGTGAGCCTGCTAGCACAGACATTGTGCAAGATCAGGGAGGACGAGGAGCAGGTCCTGTTAGTGGCTCCATATTGGCCCAACAGGACCTGGTTCCCGGAACTCATGCTCCTCGCGACAGCCCCTCCCTGGCCGATTCCTCTGAGGAAGGATCTGCTTTCTCAGAGACGGGGCACCCTCTGGCACCCGCGTCCAGACTTGTGGAAACTTCATGTGTGGTCCCTGGACGGGACGCGGAGGTTCTAGGTGACCTGCCCCAGGAGGTAGCGCTCACTATCGCTTCAGCACGAGCCCCGTCCACAAGACGGGCCTATGCGCTGAAGTGGAACCTGTTCGTCGAATGGTGTTCCTCTTACCAGGAGGACCCCCGGAGATGTTCGATCAGAGCCGTGCTTTCCTTTTTGCAACAAGGGTTGGAGCGTAGGCTGTCCCCCTCCACCCTTAAGGTATATGTTGCTGCTATTTCTGCCCACCACGACCCCATAGAGGGGAGGTCGGTGGGGAAGCACGATCTGGTCGTCAGGTTTCTTAGGGGGGCCAGGAGGTTAAATCCTCCGAGGCCTCCCTCCCTTCCCTCTTGGGATTTGGCTTTGGCGCTAAGAGCCCTACAAACTGCCCCCTTTGAGCCATTGCAGTCAGTCGAGTTGAAGTTTCTTTCTATGAAAACCCTACTCCTGACTGCATTGGCCTCAATCAAGAGGGTGGGGGACCTGCAGGCATTTTCGGTCGACGAGTGCCTTGAGTTTGGGCCGGCTGACTCCAGTGCAACACTGAGGCCCCGGCCCGGCTATGTGCCCAAGGTTCCTACCACGCCATTCAGGGACCAGGTAGTGAGCCTGCAAGCGCTGCCCCTGGAGGAGGCAGACCCAGCCCTAGCTTTGCTCTGTCCTGTACGCGCACTGCGTCAGTACGTGGATAGAACTCAGAGCTTCAGGACCTCAGAACAGCTCTTTGTCTGTTACGGAGGACAGCAGAAGGGGAAGGCTGTCTCCAAGCAGAGGATGGCCCACTGGATAGTGGATGCCATCACCTTGGCCTACGAAGCACAAGGTGTGCCCTGCCCGCTCAGGTTGCGTGCTCACTCCACTAGGGGTGTCGCATCGTCCTGGGCGCTGGCTCGTGGTGCCTCGCTAGCAGACGTCTGTAGAGCTGCGGGTTGGGCGACTCCCAACACGTTCGCTAGGTTTTATAGCCTACGTGTCGAACCGGTTTCCTCCTGTGTTCTCACCTCAAACGGGTAGTGGCACTGAGAGGGCCGGCTCAGAGTCGGCTTGCGGCGTCCTTACGCCTAATTCTCCAGAGAGTTCCTTAACCAGGCAAACCCTGTTGAGTCCTCCAGCACTCCGGCGTCCGGACGCGGCGGGACGTCCGGCGCCAGGCCTTCAGCCAATGAATTCTTGAAATCTGGTGCGAGGCTAGTGCCCATATGAGAGACCCTGTCGGGATCCCATATGTGTATTCCACGGTATTCTTATTAGAGCCATGTTTCCCCTGGCGGACCACGTTCTGCCATCTCTAAAGATGCAGCCTGAGCCATCTCAGAGACTTCCATGTGCAATAGGGCCCTTCGGGGTTACTTCACATGTTTGAATGTCACTTAACCCCCTCTGGGAGGAGGTGACTCCGCAGTGTGCCTCTTCCAAGTGGAAGGGCACGCTTCCCAGTGTTATCCTAGTCCTACTGTTTGGGTTGCTCAAGGAACACCAGTAGTTGACCTTCTCTGTGTAGAGCCCGGTCCTATTGTCTGCCTTATAGGAAGGGTCAGGAGCCCTACACAGGGCACTGGAAGGGGCAGCTCCTGTGGCGCTTTGGTAGGGATCCCAATTTCGTCGGTCATCCGACGTGACTCGGAGTGACCGACTGAAAGGGGAACGTCTCGGTTACGTATGTAACCCTCGTTCCCTGAAGGAGGGAACGGAGACGTCACGTCCCGTCGCCACAGTCGCTGTACCACCGCTGAGCTGCCGGGTCGCCGGCTCGGCTCCTCAGCGAAAACATAATTGATGCGTGCATCAGCTGCCTCTTATGCTCACGCTGTGATCAGCGGCAGCTGGATGCAATAATCGCATGCCAATGTCCATTGGCTCGTTTAGTTACACTCGAAGTGGATTGGTCTCTCTGGCGAGATCCCAATTTCGTCGGTCATCCGACGTGACGTCTCCGTTCCCTCCTTCAGGGAACGAGGGTTACATACGTAACCGAGACGTTTCCGCTCAAATCAAAGCATAAATAAACGTACAATACTTATCCATGCGTTACTGATGACAGAGAATAGCATACGCACTTTGGTCCATTGGATGCTCTCCAAAATGACGCTACGCTGATGGGTTTGGAACGACATGGGGGTAAGTGATTAATGACAAAATTTTCATTTTGGGGTGGAGTATCCCTTTAAAGCTTAAATAAACAATTCTCATCTTTTGGCCAGCTTGGCTCACGTACTTCTCCCACAGCATCTCATTCTGTTTCCTCCACTATTTTTAGATGCATTTTGGCCATAGAAATGAGTTATTCAGTGCTGCAATTTGACGCGACCGGCTGAAGTTGGACATGCACTGTGAGCAGACCCGACTCATCGATAATGAGAATCGTTGTTGATGATTTTCATTATCGATAATAATCGATTTTATCGATTAGTTGTTGCAGCCCTAGTAACGACACAATATATTAAACCTGACACTTAAGTTGCATAAACTGCAGAATCTGAACATAAACGTAAGTTAGAAGATAATCTGATCACATGTAGATGTGTTAGCCTGTTGGTGAGCTCATGAGGTGCTAGAAACTGAGCCAGACAGATATAGCATCTGTTTCAAGAGCAAAGATGCTCTTTCCTTCTCCAGCCTGGACTTCTGCTGAAAAAAAAAAAAAAAAAAAACTGCTCCTGGCTGGATGCTAATCGTTTTGGCAATCCCAAGGATAACCCACAGCACCCAAGTGGGAGTCTCCATCTCCCCATAGTGCTCAGGTTAACTCTGCCTGTACATATCTAATGTAGCCAGGGTCATCTTGTTCATAATAAATTACACACATTCATTTTTGTTGTATATATGAATAGACACAGCTGCAAACCATTTAACCGGCATCTGTCAAACATCATTCTGTTACCATGCAGATGTCCTGTTCCCTCGAGTTGGCTGGCAATGAAATTAACCACATGTTCAGAGTCACTATAGTGTCTGCAATGATAAAGTTGTATCCTCCATCTCAAGTGTCGGGGACTAATTTGGAAGTGTCTGTCACTCACAGACAGAACTATTTAAGCTCGACTGAGTCCTTGATCGAAGGAAAGAAAAATTCACTCATCCATGATGCAGCTGTATGTAAACTGCGCAAAAGGCTTTTGTTACCTCCAAATGAAGAAGAAAAAAAAAATGAGAAAAAACATCCATTCTTTAAGTTTTAATGTTTGTTTTAATATTAAAGGGATACTCCACCTCAAAATGAAAATTGTGTCATTAATCACTTACCCCCATGTCGTTCCAAACCCGTAAAAGCTTCATTTGTCTTCGGAACACAATTTAAGATATTTTGGATGAAAACCGGGACTGCCAACCAATTGCACTGTCAAGGTCCATAAAAGTATGAAAAGCATCGTCAGAATAGTCCATCTGCCATCAGTGGTTCAATCTGAATTTAATGAAGCGACGAGAATACTTTTTCTGTGCAAAGAAAACAAAACAACGACTTTATTCAACAATTTGTCTCCTCTGGTTCAGCGTAGCGACATTTTGGAGAATATCCGCTGGACGCAAGCAGCGTACGCTCTTGTATGTCAGCCATGCCACAAGGATACGTTTTCTACATTTGTTTACCCTTTGATTTGAATGAAAACAGCGTATCCGGTATGCGGCTGACACAGAAGAGCATACGCTGCTTGCGTCCAGCGGATATTCTCCAAAATAGCGCTACGCTGAACCAGAGGAGACAAATTGTTGAATAAAGTCGTTGTTTTGTTTTCTTTGCGCAGAAAAAGTGTTCTCATCGCTTAATTAAATTCAGACTGAACCACTGATGGCAGATGGACTATTCTGACGATGCTTTTAATACTTTTATGGACCTTGACACTTTATTATGCAGTCAATGGGACAGTCACAAGCCTCCCGGTTTTCATCCAAAATATCTTAAATTGTGTTCTAAAGACGAACAAAGCTTTTACGGGTTTGGAACGACATGGGGGTAAGTGATTAATGACAAAATTTTCATTTTGGGGTGGAGTATCCCTTTAAATTTTAATATTTGTTGTGTTGTTGACTTTCCAGAGAAATAAGCACAAGATCACAACAAAACAGCACCTAAGATGTACAACTTCTTGAAATTTTCTCAACTAACTAAAAAATAAATAAATTAATAAATAAAATGGTAAAATAAAACTGCTTTAAAATATGAATACAACTGTAATAGTATAGTATAGTGATACTAAAATAACATTGGACAGAACTTTAAAAAATATATAAAAATTAAAAAAATAAAAAATAAAAACAAAAATAAAAAGTAAAAAAAATAAAAAGATAAAAACAAAATGATTTGAAGTATTTAATGGTTGAATTATCATTATAGCTCAAGTGTAAAATATAAATGAAACACTATGGATGTTGATGTTTATTATTATGACATATGTTTGTGATTATGATAACATATGATTATGTTTACTATTGATGTTTACTGGTTTGAATGTCCTGTCACAACTGCGCCTTTATGTTCAGATTAACTGAATTAAATTTACCTTTTTATTATTATTGAATGGGGGAAAACAATTAAATTTTTCTCAATACAATAAAATAAACTTACAGTATAAATATAATCTATCTTTCAAATGATTGAGTAGCATTTGTATATGATATTGTATGTTTTGTAAATTGCATATAAACCACACTGTACATGCAAATAATAGTGAAATCACATTGATTTAGCAGTTTGTTCTTATAAAGTATTGCATGTAGCGCTTTGACACATTAACACCATTTTATCAGAAATCAGAAGTCCTGCTCTGGCTTATTCGATAATGACACTCCGTTTCATCTGTTCCAATAGAAAATCATTTGAAATGCTACACTCTCACTTCTATTGATCAGATAATAAACAGTTAATAGTCCTCTTTGATGGCTTCCTGAGTTCGGATCAGTTAATGATTTCAATTTCTTTGTCTATTTCCTGTTTTATCACTTGTTTGATACGTTGAAACACGAACGCAGCACATCTTCATGAAGACGAGCAAACTCAAAGAGAGCTGATATATTTCAGAATTCTTCACACCCACGTTCACAACTCCTGGGTGTGATTGCGCTAACAAGCTTTTAATTAATTAAGATTGATTAGTATTTATGAGAAGCTAATATAATTTCAGCAGCGTTCAGATGAAAAGACCAAATATCTGTATTGCAAAGTTAAACATTGTTGAAAAGAATTAAGAATCAGCTATTAAAAGTGTTTACAAAGCTAATAAGTGATGTTCTGAGTTCTTGTTAAATTGCAAATGTTCAAATATTTTCGACCAACTTGCTGTGGCTTTCAGTATACCAAGCCTGTGACAAACAAAACAATTTTGTTGGTTTGATCTAGCACTTTTCCTCATCAAATAGGGACGTTTCATCAGCTATCCTTCCCTCACAGCGTTGCCAGATCCTCCATTTATCCTTCATTGCTGTGAAAAGCACACAAAAACAGATGCATTTGGCAGCAGTGAATGCTATGTTTGCCTGCAGTGATTTGATTGACTTTTTTGGTTGAGTCCTTTCATTCTTCCATCACTCAGTCACTCAGTCACTGCATCTTTTCTAGTGTATTCAAAACCAAAATAATTTCTGCATGAGTATACTAGGGAAGTAGCTGTACAATAACTGGCAATTCTAGTGTGTCCTCTACAGTGAAATCCCTCCATCATCCGAGCTTCCTCAGAGGTACATGGCTGATTAAGTCAGTGATAGATGTGTGAAACCGCAGCTGAGATCGTCCTCTGTCAGTCCTCAGCTTGTCGCTGCGTTTTACTGTCTTATTATCACTCGCTCATTGTCAATGAATATTCATATTGCTCCTTGCCAACAATAGACCATTAGTTCTGGTTACTGGGAGATGATGGCACGCTAAATAGCTCTGAATGCTTTCGGAGAGACTGTCCCGCGCATCAGGGCTGGGCTTTTCAGAGCAGGCAGATATCCAGCCACACGCTGATTACTGCATTCAAAGCCTCATTTTCCAGCTTACATAAACAGCGTGTGTCCCGCTTGCCATGACAGTGAGACTGTGATTATTTCTTTCAGCTCCTGCTTTCTGCCAAACTAGTCCTCTCTATCCGTTTCTCTCTTACAAACACACACAAATACACACGTTTTGGTTGCTTGTTACATCTCTGTAATCATTTAAATGCTGGATAAAATGGTAGATACTGGGTAAGGTTTTTTATTTATTTATTTTTATTTTTTGAAAGAAGTCACTTATGCTCAGCAAGGCTCTGCAATTATTTGATCCAAAATAATTAAAAAAATAAATAAATAAAAAAGGATATATTGAATACAGTTATTTATAGAAATTAAACCAGTGAGGGCAAATCTGAATTTTCAGCATCATTACTCCAGTCATCAGTTTCATATGATCCTTTAGAAATCATATGCTGAGTTGGTTCTCCGGAAGCATTGCTTATTATTATCAATGTTAAAAACAGTTGTGATGCTTAATATTTTTGTGGAAACCGTGATACGTTTTCAAATTTTACTTAACACTTTTGCAACAATATAAATGTTTTACTGTTACTTTTGATTAATTTAATGAAACATTTCTGAATCGAGGTATTAATTTCTTAAAACAAACAAAAAACAAAACAAAACAAAAAAAAACTTACAGGCTAAACTTCTGAACAGGAATGTAAATGTTACACTGTTTATAGTTTCAACCAAGTTGAAAAACTATGGAGAAAAAAAATCAATGCCTCTGTCATCTGTCCTTTAACGGTACAGAATATAGTAATGCACATCCTGTAAACCTACTCTATTTCTTGTTCTTTTAATCACTTAAAATGTTAAAGCATGAACACAGTGAATATGAGATGAATTAAAGAGAGCTGATTTATTTCATAATTCTTTACCCCCACATTCATAAGTCCTGGGTGAGATTGAGCTTAAGCTTTTAATTAATTATGATTAATTGTTTCTTGAATACTTTTGAAGACTTTTGCCTGAAAATTTCACTTGTTTTTATTTTAATTTTTTATATACTTAAAATCTGCTAATATATCATGTTTCAAGGTTTTTAAATATTTTCAGTGGAAACCAGACAAACATCTATAGACTTTTCCCTACAGCTCAATCACATACATGTTGATATTCAAAAAATGAAGTAAGATTTAAGCATTAAGATTTAATTCAAGAACCTGTAAGACGTACTGCACAAACTAAGCTAATTATTTATAAAGTTTGGGTATTTTACTAGGGATTAAAATATATCCTGTTTACATATTCATTGCTGCTTAGGTTTAATGACTGAATAAAGATATCCAGGAATTTTTATTATCTTATTTGTGAGAAAAGCATTTTGTATTGCAAATTACATTTTATTGGGTCTCTAAACAGTAATATGTGGCTGTTGAATTTTAATTGCTCATTGCAGAATTGCCTGTGGACCGGCCACTCCAGTCGTAACAAGGCCGTTTTGTGTGTGTAGAATAAACAGGAATGGTTTCCCTGGTGTACAGTAGCTTCAGCTGGCGGCGGTTTGACTGTCAGATCACATTTAAACCTGTAGACCCTTCCTGAGGTGAGCCTTGCAGTTTCCTGCTCGCTCAGTCAAGAGAAACCAATTCACCTGCCTGCGATATCATTTCCAGTAACCCAAGCACAGCCCTATTCACATGTAGCCAAGGTCTGGAGGTTTGGTGATTATCCTGAGAGCCATGTGTTTATCTATGTGAAGAGCAACAGATCTCTGAGAAAAATCACTGGCTACCATTCAGACGGCTCCATGAAAAGCCCAGGTTGTCTTCTTGTAACCGAATACCCGTATTAGAGGACCCGCTTTGTGCGGAAAATGACTTCTGTTCATCAGGCTGGTAAAGAGTGGTGGGATACAGATGAAAATGATCTGCATTCGCATTTAACTTGTCTGAGATCACCCCCAAAACAACGTATTGCAGATGTTGCCCCACAATCGGCGAAGTAATAACCCCTGGCGAGGCTACCGTGCTTCAAAACAGCAGTGTCCACTCTCAAGTGAGATGAAAAGCTGTGTGGGAAGACAGGCATGGGTGTAATGCCTCTAATCTTCAATGCGAATCAGTTTTTGTTGTGCCTCTCTGCACAGCCACTACAAAGAGAAAGACAAACAGCAGCCATCAACTTGTAGATGCCTCATGACATGCTCACTTTTGATGGACGAATACACTGCACGTGTTTCTCTGTTTGTTACCTATGTGACCAAACAAAGGCTGAGGCCTTTTGTGTTTTATATTTATATATATATATATATATATATATATATATATATATATATATATATATATATATATATATATATATATATAGTTTGTTTTGTTTGTAATTAGTTTGTATGTGTGCGTGTGTGTATATATATATATATATATATATATATATATATATATATATATATATATATATTAGTGCTGTCAAAATTAGTGTGTAAACGCAGGCGATTAATTTTTTCAGTTTAAATATTTAACGCCATTAACGCAGGTGCAGGGCTAGTGTTGGCCACCCCACTCACAACTGCTGCCTCTGTCTCTTTTTTTTCTTACTAAGAAGTGCATTTATTTAGTCACAGAAAGTCTTTACAAGCACATCAAACAGGAGACGTTTCAGATGCGGACTCCACTTCACCTCAGCGCCAGGAAAACAGTACTGTACTCGGCGCACGCTCTTCAGTTGCACGCACAAAGGCTTTGGCGCACGCTGTAGCCTTTATTATTTCATATCAAAGCACGAAAGAAACAACGTGCATGCAGTGTCGTGGTCAGTTAAGTCATGAAGGCGATTAAAGCTGCCTTAAAGCTCTGCATGCATGTATTAGGCTATATGTTATATATGAGTCACATTTAAGAACATGTCTCTGAAAGGGTTTTCAAAACTGTCCTGAGGCAGCCCAGCACTGTCTCCTCATCTAATACACCCGATTCAACTCTTCAGCTCATTAATAGAGACTTTAAGACCTGAAGTGGGTCAGAAAAGGTAAAGAGAGTTGAGAGGAAATAGTGAGATCCACGTCATGTTCAGCAGCGGCAGCTCTTAAAGAAACAGCACCCAAAATAGCCTATTAACCCAGCTGCTGTGATGTCTGTGATGTCATCAAAGAACAAAAGAAAAAAAGAGGAAAACAATAACTTTTGTAGCTTTAAGGATTCATCTATATTTAATTTAGAATGTAGGGTTTGATAACTTTATTCAATTTCTGTATATTTTGTATTTGCTGAAGGGCACAGGTAGCTAAATATGACATTGGTTATAATGGGTTTATGTGAAGATTGTTTAAAGTTCACTTAAATTATAAGTTATTTTATTAAAGTCTAATAAATATTAAAATTGATAGCTCTTATACTGTGATGTTGAATGGCTATAGTCAATGGTTAAATATTAGGGGGAAAAAAACAATTTTATAGAGGCATCAGTAGTATTGGTGTCAGTGATACTGGCCTTCAGTCATAAAAAAAAAGATGCCATTAAACAAATATTGAAAATATACTGTCTTTATGTTGTTTCTACATTAATTTGAAGATTAAATGTTAAATTATTGCAATATAAAAGTTTATTTAAAAAGTTTAATGTTAGGTGGGATTAATCGCGATTAATCACGATTAATTTACATATATATGTGTGTGTGTGTGTGTGTGTGTGTGTGTGTATATATATATATATATATATATATATATATATATATATATATATATATAAATTAGTGTGGTCAAAATTTGAAGATTGAATGAGCAATTATTGCAATATATTTAAAAAATTTTAACGTTAGGTGGAATTAATTGCGATTAACCACTAATATAGCAATAATATATATATATATATATATATATATAAACAAATCTTTTACACTCTCAGAAATAAAGTTACAAAAGCTGTCGCTGGGGCGGTACCTTTTAAAAAGGTACACTTATTTTATACAATATTTTGAGAAGAGCAATTGAAGAGCAGTCTTTTTTGTCTTTATTTAAAAGTAAGGAAATACTGACAAAGTGCATCGATAAAGGCAATTGCTGTTTGTCAGATCCTTAGCGTAACAGGTGCAATTTTTGTCTGCATATTTTATTTTATTTTTTTATAAAATTCAATTCCAGAGCCATCAGGACCAGGGGCCTTCCCAATAGAAAAGCGTATGATTTCATCAGATATCTCTTGAATAGTAATTTCAGATTTCAATGCTTCCTTATCAGATTTACTCAGTTTTGGAAGGGGGAAGCTGATTGAAGGAAGAAATTGCTGCAGGCTGAGTGTAGAGCTTGAGTTCAAACAGTCCTTCATAAAATTGTCTTATACAGTCATTGATATCCTTGGGATTTAGTATTTTGCCTTCTTATTGCTTAATGTTATGACTTTATCTGCTAGCATCTGTTTTTTGTTTTTTTTTCCTCCCCACAGCTCAAAGTGTTTTTGCTTAACTTAATTAGAAGAGCTCTTATTATATTCATATTTGAGAATGATTCTCTCAATTAGGATGCTCAGGGCTGCTTTATCCCTGTATATTTTCGAACAGGGATACATCGGCTCACAGCTTCTGAAGTGGCATTACACTAATTAAGCAAAGGCTAAACAATAACAACAAAATCATCAAACATAAAGCAGGTTCCGCCGGACCAGTCTCCCTAAATGAAGCACAGAAGTTTCTTCAGTGGTGAAGTTCAGGAAGATTGAAGGAGATCAAGAGAGATTCTGTCATACTCTCTATCCAGATAATGGTGCACTCTGACAGCTATAGTTCAGGGACAGGATTGTGTGGCTTTAATCTGACCCATGTGATGTGTGTGGTCCATCTTATGAGAGAGATTTTGGGGGAGAGGTGCGATTTTAAGTTCAGTCATGGTCTGTGCTTTTTTTAGGTTTGGTGACACGTGAAGTTGTACCCATTAGGTCTATGTCAACTAATAATATGCTTTATATTAATAGTAAAAGTAACATTTAATCAATGGATTTTTTGAGCTTCACAAAAAAGTGCCTGTATTTTATGGGGTCTTGCCCACTAATTTCTTATGGCTGGTCAGTTTTCACTGCAAACATCCATGCTGAGAAGATTGAGGAAACCATTTCTATTAAAAAAAAAACTAAATGAAATCAGTCAAAAATGGTTAAAAAAAGGTTCAGTCATTTCGCACTGAATAAAATCATCAGCCATTGATCATCAAGTCATCAAATGGTCAGTGCTGTTTGAAAACATATATTTTCAGTGCTAAAAAGTTACTGTGACCTTCAAACTACAAGGATGTAGTGTAATATCGTCTGTGAGTTTTACAATCAGGAAACGTGACTTTAAAAGATATGTTCAGGGATCTACTTCTCCAATACATCTATTTCTGATGTGCATTATGACAGTTAAACTTACCTATGTTGACAACCTTTTATGATGTGTTTTAATTTTTCATTCTTCATGTTTTCTCCTCCTTTTTTTCAAACATAGAGAGCGTATTTTCTCTCTGAGGCCTTTTTCCCTCCTGAGTCTTCATTAAGAGAGACCTTGGATCCAGTCTTCAAACTCCATGAGACTATTGCCAAGGTAAGAGTGCTCCTCCTTTCACTACAAAAGTCCAATAGTGATTATTTTGTTTGTTTGTTGTTGGCTGGCTGGCTGGTTTGTCAGGTGCTGCAGTGCTAAAGTTGTCATTAGGATTTCGTTTTGAGTGGAAGATTTTCTTGCTCAACTTTCAAGTGTTAATTGCACAGCTACACAAATCATAACTCAAGAGACAGATGGAATGAGAAAATGAAGCAAATAACTTCAAAAGTGTTTATTCTAAATCTTTTTGCATTTTTTTTTTTTCAAGTTGATGCAGATAAACAAACCTTTTCTTAATCTCTACTTTAATTCCTTTAAGATATGAATTTTTAACCTGAACTTCTGTGTTCTGCAAACTCTCTTCTCTCGATAAATGCCTGCGTTGAAAGTTTGAAGTCGTTCAGTAATTTAAGAGTTTCTGTGTGGTGTTTTGTGTTCTTTTTTTCTATTTCTTTGGCAAACGTTTAATGTACACTCTTAAAAATAAAGGTGCTTAAAAGGCTCTTCACAGCTTTGCCATAGAAGAACCATTTTTGGTTCCACAAAGAACCATTCAGTCAAAGGTTCTTTAAAGGACCATCTCTTTCTCACCTTTTTATAATCTGAAGAACCCTCTTTCGCCACAAAGAACCTTTTGTGAAACAGAAAGGTTCTTCAGATGTGCAAGGTTCTTTATGGAACCGTTTAGACAAAAAAGGATCTTCTATGGCATCGTGAAGCACCTTTATTTTTAATGAATGAATGAATGAATGAATGAATGAATGATGCATTTATATGATGCATTTATATAGCGCTTTTATGTGTATTGCTGTACACCCAAAGCACTTTACAATCATGTGAGGGGTCTCTCCTCAACCACCACCAGTGTGCAGCATCCACCTGGATGATGCGACGGCAGCCACAGGACAACGGCGCCAGTGCGCTCACTGCACACCAGCTGCAGGTGGAGAGGAGAGAGAGAGATAGAGCCAATTCAGTGGATGGGGATTATTAGGAGGCCATGATTGGCAAGGGCCAGTGGTGGGAATTTGGCCAGGACACCGGGGTTACACCCCTACTCTTTACGAGAAGTGCCATGGGATTTTTAATGACCACAGAGAGTCAGGACCTCGGTTTAACGTCTCATCCGAAAGACGGTGTAGTACATTTTAAGGGTGTAGTACATTTTTATTTTGTGTTGTGTTACATTTTTGGCCATTTGCAAAGTCCTGCCCATTTGAGAGCCTGTCCAGTCATCACATCATGAAGTGTGTCTTCCAAACGGGACAAAAATGCATTGACCAAGTGTCAAGTAACAGTGTCCGGTGCTCTCCTGGGTCACATTATGAAACCCCACCAGTGTCTCAGTCCACAGACACTGATTGTTTGGCTTCTGACAGCCTGTTCCCCATCCTGGCAGTCTGTAGAGGAACAGCACGCATGCTTAGACTCAACAACAAACCTTGTGAAAATGTTATGAAATATAGATGAAACAGGCTGGAGATTTTATAAACAATTTTCTCTCTCTCTCTCTCTCTCTCTCTCTCTCTCTCTCTCTCTCTCTCTCTCTCTCTCTCTCTCTCTCTCTCTCTCTCTCTCTCTCTCTCTCTCTCTCTCTCTCTCTCTCTCTCTCTCTCTCTCTCTCTCTCTCTCTCTCTCTCTCTCTCTCTCTCTCTCTCTCTCTGCCAGTTATGGCCACAGCATTAACGGCAGCAAGAAATATGAGCATCATTAAGGTTCCTCATCACAGTCAAGGAGATATTGTTCTGCACCATGAATTATTCAGGCCGCTTGAAGACACACTGGCAATGACACAAAGAATTGTGGGACAACAGCACAGGCTAGAATAGATGAAAGGCTCACAAAGTGTCCGTTAGTTGTCTTGTCTCCTCCAACTACACATTCAAAACAGTATATACAGGAACATTAGATAAAGCGTCTGCAGAATCTGAGAAGATAAATATTTAGTGTGGTTTTGAATTCAGTGAGCAGATTTGGAAGTGTCAAAATATCATATTTTTCAGAACATCGGGCAGAAAGGTTGGGAAACTTACCTGAATAACAAAACAAGACAGAAAGGGTAAGATTTTAGCCTGTGAAAAGCATACAAAGACACACTGGTGTCAGAGAAATGGTAACACTTTACAATAACATTCATTCATTTTCCTTTGTTAATGCATTAAGTATCATGAACTAACAATGAATAAATTTTTATAGCATTTATGAATGGAAGTTAATTTTAATTACATTTTAATATAGGTTTCTGTTGTTAATTCATGTTTCAACTTTATTAACATCAACCTAGGATAATAAATGCTGTAAAAGTATTGTTCTTTCTTTTTTCATGTTAGCTATTGCATTAAAGGAATATTCCAGGTTCATTAATCTTAATCAACCGTACCTGCTGATTGCTAAAAAAAAAAAAAAAAAAGATCCACTTGTTCTTCCGTTTTTTTAAAACGAGCAGAAATCTGGGTTACAGTGAGCCACAAACAATGGAACTCAATTGAGCCATTTTGTTAATGTTAAAATACTTTCAATAGTACAGCCACAAGACGCAAACAATATGCTAACATGATTTCAGTGAGAAATAAAATCACTTAATAAATCTTTGCAAAGTTATATGCAATTTCACCATGTTACATTTACAAAGTAACACTTTAAAACCCTAAAACCACTGTAAAATTGGGGAGAAAAAGCAGATCAAATAATACACAAATTCTCACAGAAGAATGATTGTGCTTTTGTAAAGCTTCACATTTCTTCTTTAAAGATTAAATTCTCTGGTTTTAAGAAACCAATGGATTCAAATTTATTTTTTGTGGTAATGAACATTATACAACAAATGCTGTCAGTTGAGCTTAACTTTTATTGAACCTGGAATATTCATAACTATTAACATATACAACCTTATTGTAAACATTTTTGGGAAGCAATGTTTTCTCAACTCATGACAGAATTGGATAATCTTGAAGAACTTCTACAAATATGGATAGACTTTTATTCAGTAATTTTCATTCATTTAAAATTAGTCCTCCATCAATGACACCTAACATTTCAAGTTAATGTGATTCAATCAATGTGATTTTGACAATTTAAGCATAAAAATTTGATTCATTCTTCCAACGTACAATACTTTCATACTCTCAGTCCAAGCCCAATCCTCTAGGGGGCGTCTTGTATAAATATGTCCTACTTTCCAAACAGCACAAGTTCTTAGTCACATTGGCCCTGTAATGATGCCGTAAGGGTTGCCGTTTTCCACCTGCCACGAGCTCGGTGTGACTCTAAAGCCAATATTAATGAATGCTAATGCCTCTTGAGAGTTTCCTTAATATCACGTGACCTGTAGTCACCTGCCGGCCTTTCCCAGTATGCCGTTCCTCCGAAATAACAACCACAGACATCATTAGATTGGTGATCCAGATTTCATATGGAAACTAAACTCAAGTAGCCCTCTGATGCCAGTTTAAATCGGTGGAGGCAGACGTGAATTGATGGGGTGTGAGAGTTGGGTCTCGGCTCTGTCTGATAGTCTCCAGCTGCAGAACAATCGCACTTGAAATCCCCAGGTCCCTCTGTGAGGCCAGCGCTGTTGTATCTGTGGTGTCACGCTTCTCTACTCCTCCAGGTCCCGCAGGACCTCGGGCCCAAGCCGAACTCTCTTTTTCTGCAGGCTGAGGAGCCTTGGGAGCTTTTTCAGCGAAGCTTATCACATCCTCTGCTCATTTTTCAACCCCACCTTTACAACCACAGCTGGGCCGGGTTGACGGAGAGGACAGAGGGGCCGAGTATTACAGGGTGTGTTTGAGTCAGTTCCACTCAGCCTGGCACGGAAGCCTGGCATCGATCATATGAGCCGCAGGTATGCGCACACTCCATCACCCTCGCAGGGCCACATGCGGCATACCAACTCTCTGGGGCTCAGAGCCTCTGTGCTGACTACCTAGAGTACTGCTTTAAAGATCTACATCTAAAGTCGCTCATTCCCTTAACAGAATAGTTTGCCCTCCTTTTAGAATTTCATCTCCGTTTGCAAAATTGTAGCCCTGTGAATTGTTTGCTGTGGTTCCCTTTCCCTTTCTTTCTTTGTTGCACAAGACAATGCCAAGTCTGGCTATGCAAGTTGAAGAGACTCTACACTCTTTTTTGTACTGTAAAAAAAAAAAAATAAATAAAAAAAAAAACAATTTCTACAGAATCCTATACAAATACTGGAGCTAAAACCTTTTAATTGGTTATCTCTAGTGTTAGATACATTACCATATACATTGGAAAAAGTAGGAAACAATTAGAGTTTTAGTTTAAATAGTTTCTTCTTATTTACACTACTGCTCAAAAGTTTTTTACAATGGTTTACACAAAACACATTAAGCAGTACAACTGTTTTAATATTGATTATAATAAGAAATGTTGAGCAGCAAATCAGCATATTAGAATGATTTCTGATGGATCATGTGACACTGAAAATTCAGCTTTTCAGTCACAGAAATAAATTACATTTTAAAATATATTAAAATTGGAAACATTTATTTTGAATTGTAAAATTATTTGTATGTTTGTTGATCAAACAAATGCAGCCTTGGTGAGCATTAGAGACTTAAAAAAGAAATTACCCACACCAAACTTTTAATTGTGAGACATTAAATAAATCTTTAAGGTCTTTGCACACTGAATCCGAAATTTTTGCACGTTAAAAAATAAATACGACCACACGTTGTGTCAGTCACGTTTACACACTGCCTCCAAAACTTTTGTCATAAAAAAAAAAAAAAAAAAAAAAAAAACTGGATCAGGTTCGATTTTCTGCGTTTTTCGCATCTGTAGCATGCATTTTGACTCCGTGTGCAAGGTTTCTGTGCGTGACGGTGATGAATACAAAAAAGACGCATATGAAAATTTTGGACTGTGTACAAAGACCTTTAGTCTAACGTGAGAACGAATAAAGCCCTGCATCCTGATTGGATAATTCATGAAATTAGACTGACCACATACTTTAATTGATATGCTCAATTGACAGTTCACTGTTCATCTCACCTGGATAACAGTTGAGTTACCTGCAAGTGTCTCAAGTAAAGTTTTCCAGAATAGAGCAAGATGCCCAGTGGAGCGTTCACTAATGGAAAGATTGCGATGTACATGTAAGAAGCGTGACTCTGTTCTAGGCAGAACTTACAAGAGAGATGGACTCATGCTATCCAGAGATGCTTTCAAAATTAACCTGCCATGCGTCGCTTGCCCTGGGAATCAGCCAGCCAGAAATGGCGGTGGAGTAGGAAGCCTGAGAGAACTCAAGCTGCCAGCGAGAGGAAGCTGTGAGGTTGAGAGCAGCTGCTGGTGTGATTGAATGTCCCAGGACAGCCATTGTTATGTGTCAGATGGAAACAGTGGTGGCGGTGAAGACTGAAGGCTTGATATTGTACTTTGACAGCCTGAGTGACACTAGCCGGGCAGGGGAAGAAGGGTGAACGGAAGATTCTGCCAGCTTTGCTTACATGGCACCTGGAAGGGGCAGGAATCCGCTGATGGACTCCGTGGGGAATGTCTACCTGAGAAGCATCTCAATTTACATTCTCTGCCCCTGAATCAACTCATCTGTTAAAGGGTGTCCAGAGATCCCCATCTGGAGACCTCCAGAAAAACGAGTTGTGAATGAGTGAGGGTGTTTCTTTGGGCATGATGTTTGGATCGCATTGTTCCGAGTCCATCAGTGCTAATGCGGTGGCACAGGATCATCAGCTGCCCATTGTCGAAACTCACCCTCATTTCAGTTCTTAATGTTTTAGCCTCTTAATTGCTTAAATGGACCATCTGCTCTATGCAGTTGTATTCATATGGATTCACCATTTGGAGGATAAAGGACTGCAGAAGAATTGCCCGGGAAAGCTCTTTTTTTCCCCCCCCTAATATAAGGTCTGAAATGATAAGATAGCACTAATTTCCCAGAAATTATTGGCTTTGATGTATTTTATAGAATTAGACTAGAAAAAGATTTTGAATTGAACTTCAATTAAGCCATACAATTGAGAATGCCAATTTTAAAACACTAGATGTACAAAGGAAAAAGATCCGAAAGGAAAAAGTGTAATTAGCAAGTCTTAAAGGGGTAGTTCATCCAGATTAAAAAGTGTCATCTTTTACTCACTGAGGTCGAATGTTGTTGTTTTGCATGGTGCTCCACACATAATGTGCGGCAAAAATTAAACATTCCCGTCAAAAGTTTGTGATCAGTAAGATTTTTAATGCTTTTTAATGGAGTCACTTATGCTTATCAAGGCTGTATTTATTTAATCAAAAATACAGATAAAAAGTAATAATGTGACATATTATTGCAATTTCTAATATTGTTTTTCTATTTTAATATACTTTAAAATATAATTTATTTCTGTGACGCAGTGCCATTACTCCAGTCCTCAGTGTCACATGATCCTTCAGAAATCATTCTAATATGCTCATTTATTATCAATGCTGAAACTGTTGTGATGCTTAATTTTTTTGTTGTTGTTGTTTTTTGGAACTTGTGATACTTTTTTCTTTGATCAATAAATAGTTAAAAAAGAACAACATTTATTCAAAATATAAATATTTTTTTAACAATATAAGTCTTTACTATCACTTTTTATCCATTTAACACATCATTGTTGAGTAAAAGTATTAATTTCTTTAAAATACTATTCTTTTTAACTTTTTATTCATCAAATAATCCTGAAAAAAGTATCACAGGTCCCAAAAAATAAATAAAATATATAATATATTTTATTATTAAAAATAATAATAAAAATTAAGCAGCACAACTTGTTTCCAACATTGATTATAAATCAGCATATTAGAATGATTTCTGAAGGATCATGTGACACTGAAGACTGGAGTAATGATGCTAAAAATTCAGCTTTGCTTCACAGGAATAAATTATATTTTAAAATATATTTAAATAAATTTAAAAAAATCTATTTAAAATTGCAATAATATTTCACAAAATTACAAAAACAAAAAAAAATCCTATATTTTTCATCAAATAGATACAGCCTTGATGAGCATAGGAAACTTCTTTAAAAAAACGTTTTAAAAATCTTACTGATCGGCAGTTTATATTGTGGCCACGATTAGGCACTCATTCCTACAACTTGTTAAATTGTGGCCACAATTTACTAATCCATTCCTACATTTTATATTAAATTGTGGCCAAATCCAATCAAGGGAATGAATTAGTAAATTGTGTCCATTATTAAGTTGTTAATTTGTGGGAACAAATGCTTAATTCATGGCCACTATTATATTTTTACCTGCTTGTCATGTGCAGAGCTCCTTAGTTTTGGACCCCATTGGCTTTTATACATTCCTAAAAATAATGGTTCCAAAAGGGTTTTCACAGTGATGCCTCAGGCCATCAAATATGTAGGTGAGTTTGTTTCTTCATTGGAACAGATTTGGAGAAATTTGGAGAAATGATGACTTGTTCAGCAATGGATCCTCTGCAGTGAATGGGTGCCATCAGAATGAGAGTCCAAACAGCTGATAAAAACATCACAATTATCCTCAAGTAATCCATGTGACTCCAGTCCATCAGTTAACATCTTCTGACATGAAAAGCTGTGTTTTCAATAAACAAATCCATCAAGACATTTTTAACTTCAAATAGTTTCTTCCGGGTAAAATGCTAGTCCTCCATCCATAATATTGCTTTCTCTGTTAAAAAAGTAGTCTCATCTAAACCAGGAGGAAACACTACTATGGAAGCGCTATTATGGTGTCCTACTCAAACTGCATACTCTGCGTATCGGGAACGGCACTACTGGAGCAACATGAGGGCAGGTAAATGACAGAATTTTTATTTTGGGGTGAACTATCCCTTTAAATAGCAATGGTGTGAACACAAAGAGAGGGAAGATAATCTGGTGCTTTAGAAAAGAGCACCATAAGTTGATGAATTACATATGGAAAGACTGCAGCACAGGACATGTCAAAGCTCATTGAGGTGATTTAATCATGAAAGACAATGTGCCAACTCGAGTCTACTGCCTCCAGCCTCAGCGGTGCCATCCCTGTGTAGCTGCACTCACTGTATGTGTAACAGATGTGGCTTTTGTCCGCTGGGATGGGAAACGGGGAGTAAGAGACTGAGAGATGATAAAGAGATGAGGTGATGAGGTAATGGAAAGATTCTCAACACTGCTTAACACCTCAGTCAGCCATGCAGCGGTTTTCATGAAGTATCTGTTTGCCCTGATTTGCTCTTCTGAACTGGGCTTGTATTATTTCCTACAGGAGAGACAAATCAGCAAAGAAACCTTAGTTGAAATTTAAGTCTAGAAGTTTGCTTGAAAGTAGTAGTTTGAGTCAGTCACCATTATGAAAAAGCATGTTGGATAATCTGTCAAATGTATTTAAAAGCTTCTTATGTGTTCTTATGTCCTTTTCTTATGTGAAAATTAACATTCTGTGATGGAAATGATGGACATTACTGTTATCTTTGGATAACGACAACTTTTTTGATATAAAACGAGAGACTGTTTGGCTCATTTGGGCTAATTTCAAGCATTTTATGTATCGAAAATGCACACAATTAAATCTTCTTACATAATTTCAGCTTGAAATGTAAAAAAAAAGTATTTAATATAAAAATCTCAATTCAAAAACTCAAAAGTGACATTTTTTCACATTTTGTGTGTGTGTGTGTGTGTGTGTGTGTGTGTGTGTCTGTGTGTGTGCGTGCATGCGTTTTATGTGTTAGTTTATTAGTATTATATTTTTTATTTAGTCATTTAGCAGATTTAATACCATTCTGTTATGGTAATGACAGCGGTGAGAATTACATTTTTTACTTTTTTTTTTTTTTTTTGGAATAAAATACCTAACTCTTTCTGTCTCACTAAGGCTAATTTTAAGCATTTTATGTATCCTAAATGAAGTAATTTATTACTTGCATAATTTGACGGCTTTACTGGAAATTAAGCACAAAAAAAAAATATTCTCAAAGTATGATCAAAAGTGACATTTACTTAGTGTTGTCTCCTTGGTAAACAAGTACAGTACACTAACTTTTGGTGGGGAAAAAAATCTTTGGGCAAAATTGTTCAGTGTTATAGAAATTATGCTACAAAACACATTTGTATCATAGTTTTGAACATAATTATTGTATAATGGAATTTTATTTCATTTATTTTTTTATGGATTAAGATTGGAAGTCTGCTTTGTTATATGAGCAAAATCTAGTAATTAAAATAATTAAAAAAAAAAAAAAAAAGTAGCACAAAATAAATCATAGCCTGGTAAACATTTCCTAAAACCTTTATATAAAAATATATATTATTAAAATATTTTAGCTTTAATAAAAATCAACCCCCAGAACAAATTTTTCATTCTAGGTGAACTGTTGCTTTACTAAAAACGTCTCTTAATCTTTGAAAGAGCGCTTCTAAAAATAAGTTTCTTCTGGTTTGCCATTTAGATTTTTGTATAACACAAATTTGCAACAGATTAATCAGAAATTCCCTTCAGTCTGTTTAATAACACCAAGTCGCTGTCTATCTATCTCACTAAACATTGACTACAGCAGTCACTCGTGTAGACAGGCACAAAGTCGTTCACTCAGGTGTTCAGGCTGTTCTCCTGGACCACTTCTGCTGATAGTCATTTATTGGTTTCTCAGTCAAGATAACTTTGAATAGTTAGACACACAAAGGCTGAATTTCACACTTAACTGTGCTTTTCCCTCTTTTGTGCAAATGACCTGCAGATGAACTGGATGTGTGAAACATTCTATCTAGGAATACGAGCTATTTCCTGTTTGGATCTTTATGAAAGAGCAAATTACTTCAAATTACTGCAAATGACTTCTCCAAATTTGCATATTTTGTTTGCAGCCCACTTTTGAATGTTTTGAAATGGATGTTTTACAGTAGCTAATCTCAACCATTTGAAGAAATCAGCATTTTTGAGTCACTGACGGATTAGCAAAACGCAGACATTTTCACGTTATCTCCCCAAACGAGGCGTGTGATTGGTTCCTTCACCCTCCTCTGCACCCCAGCACTGGCAGCATATCAGGAGGAGTTTATCGCCGCCTAATACATAACATGACGAGATGTCAAGGAGCAATTTTCCCAGACACTCCTGGGTTTAACTCTGTGTTTGGATGGTGCTCGCCCAGAGATACTCTTTTATCACCTGGCTAATACAATTGGCGTCTCATTGTATGAGAGCTGACGCGAGTGTCGTCTGACACGCATTGTAACATGGGAGTGTAATTTGTCCACGGAGCGAAGGCTGTCCTAGTGTCTCTGCTTCACGTTGGCTGGTTTGTCCCAAGCGTGGTGAAGACTCGTAGCTCATCCATCACTGCTGCTGATTAAAAACCCCTCTGTACTTTTGAGGCCTTTTTGCTGAAAAGTTCAGAACTTCAAATCGAGACGATACAACACTGGAAGCCTGCCTGACACTTTCTGAGGAAAATTTGCCCATCCTTTCAGAGCATGTTATTGCTTTGACTGCCCCCATTTCACCTTATTTCCTTTCCAAAAAGAAGGTTTATGGATCTTAAATGCATTTTTGATTTTTTTTTTCTTTCCTTCTGTATGAATTGTATTAAACGTTTTAAATCTCTAAGCACCCAAAATGCAGTAAATATTTTTTCATTGAATTACTTTGTTTAATTTAAGAAATGTAATTGAAATTAAAGTTGCCATTTTTTAAATTTTAAAAATATATTACATAATATATTATATACTATTATTATTATGTATTATTATTATTATTATATATATATATATATATATATATATAAAATTAGATCAATAGATACTTATATAAGTGACATTTTATCATCAACAAAAAATATACACCAATGTGAAAATTGAAATAATACCAACAGTGCTGGCGTTCAATTCTGGCCAGAGGGACTTTAACAATTGTCAGCATAGTAATTTCATTGCTGTTGACAAGCAAGTTCAGTTTCAATGCTGTTTACAAGTAGAAACTCAGGAAACCTCACCTGACCTTCATACTGAATAGTTTTGGTTTCAAATGTCATTTTCAACTTTTTTGGCTTTGTTTCAAGTGGAACCACATAGCATTGCATCTTGTATTTTGTCAGGTCTACCAATAGATTTTTTCATTCTGTATAAATAATTTCTGAGCACAGAAGCCCTTTGAAGCAAGCAATCACTTCTCTTTTCTTTCACACTAAATGTATTCTGTCCCTTTTTTTTCTTTTTTTTACTTTGTTAGTCATTTTAGAAATGGACCCAGCAGTGTTTTTTGAAGTCTCACAAAAGCCAATTAAGCGCATATGATATGCATCTATAATGAAGCAAAATGGCACATAATTTGAAGTTGTTAGAAAACAAATGCAAATCTAAAATGCAGTCATGGGTGTATGCTATCCATGTATTCTGTAGGGACCGCTGTTTCTCACTGTCTTTACATCTCTGAGGCATTCACAGTTTCTGAGAAAATCAGTAATTAAAAATGAACACATCATAACACACCAAGCAAATCTGTGCATTTGTAACAGCATTAACTTGAGTCTACCATTTTTCCCCATTAAGAAGTAGGATCCATCTGTGTACTATGCATACTGCCTTATACATTACAGGCTAATTGTAATATTCTGAGCAGGGTCACAGCAGTCATAACAATGACGGTTCGGTGTCAATCTTGTTTTTCAGGAAAAATATTTAAACATTCAGAAAACATGATTAGAATTACTTGGAAAGCCAAAAATAAGTCACAAAATTGAAGACAATTTATTTTTCTTATCCTATCAGCGAAACCTCAAAGTGCATTTTTATCCTTTTATTTTCAAATTCCTTTCAGAAGAAGCTGAATTGCAGCTCTGGCATTTAACCATCTAAACATTTATCACAGACATGTCAATGAATCCTTGAATTCTGAGAAAGCTATTAGCATTGTTTTAACATCACATTCCATTGATGTGTCCTCACAATGCTTCAGTACAATATGTAGGCAAGACTGATGATGGTTAATAAGGTTTTTTTAATTTTTTATTTTTTTGGAACACGGTTCATAATTTCTGATTCATTATTGGATGCAGTCACAGAAATATCACATTTGAATGTTTAGCCTCTCATTCATTGATTCTAGAGATTAGATGTCAGACTAAAATCTTTTCATCCCCTTAAAGTAAAATTATTTATTTATTTTTTTCATTATTAATGAAATGAGAAAGTCAAATGATTAATCAAAGTTCATCACAAGTAACTTTTCCATGAGCTGAGGTAAATAGTAATATAATAATAATAGTAAGAAGGTGCACACAGCATCATACACACACACACACACACACACACACACACACACACACACAACATGATGGCAACACATAACACTAAAATAATGCAATAAATATTAATTAAACAACATAAAACCCTGTAATGTACATAAATTGTAAGAAAAATAAACAGATGAAAAGAAAAAAAAACATCAAATGTGAAGTGTCACACATGGAATTCTAAGAATGTCAATTTTCGTTTTTCTCTGTAAATTGCAAAATGATTTTTTTTTTCACTTCCACAAACTGTAAAGTAGTATTTTACTCTAAAATTACGTGAAATGTCCTGTGGGATTTATTACAGTTTTTCATCATATATACCAAGGGAAATTAACCAATTTACAGTGTTTTTTTTTTTTTTTTTTTTTTGCCATCAAAGGTTAATTCTTTTTTTTAATTGCAAATTGCAGATTAATCATAATTACCATAATATAATGATATAATATGTAATATGTAATATATGATTTTGAATATATTGATGAAAATAATGATATATTATGGTATATGATTTTTATGTCATATAAATCTGTGTTGAGTCTTGTTAATCTGGTTTAAAATAAACAATTTTTAACAATTTTACAGTAGACATTTGACACTCTGCCAACTAACCCTACAACTACTGTCAACTGTCCAAAATGTATATCTGATACATAAAAACAAAAATACTTACTTATTTATTTATTTAACATTCATTTTAATATGCATCCTCTTTAATATGACTTAGATATTAATCTTTGTTTCCAGAAAAAGTTTGAGCAACTTATTATTATTAAAGGGTTACTCCACCCCAAAATGAAAATTTTGTCATTAATCACTTACCCCCATGTTGTTCCAAACCCGTAAAAGCTTTTTGATGACGATGCTTTTCATACTTTTCTGGGCCTTGACAGTGAGAATTACTTGGCAGTCAATGGGACAGTCACAAGCCTCCCGGTTTTCATCTAAAATATCTTAAATTGTGTTCCGAAGACGAACGAAGCTTTTACGAGTTTGGAACGACAAGTGATTAATGACAAAATTTTCATTTTGGGGTGGAGTAACCCTTTAAGACCTAATATTGTAACATCCAAGAAGTGCCTCAGAGAGGGTTTTTTTTTTTTTTTTTTTTTACAACCTTGGTACTGACATATTGTTCATTAACAAGGATATTAATACATATAGAACAATGAGTTTTTTGATGAACCAGTCTGATCGTTTAAGTCCATTCTTGCTCTTTGAATCCAAACACAGAACTCTGCTAAACATATGCAGCTCTCTAATTAGCTTTTAATAATCAAAAACACGCTTGCGGAATGGGAAAATTGCAAGCTTGTACGTTGAAATGAAACTTTGCAAGCAAGAAGCATAATTGGTTTCAGCATCTGGCAGATGTTTGTCATGAATTAATCTCTCCCCATTTTACTGTTCAATAAACACACACACGCATTTGCACATTCCTCTTTTTGCTTAATGGTTTTCCCATTTTCTGCAGGTCATTGCTGCACTTCTTTAGTCGAGACCATCATTGTGTGTTTGTTGAAATTTTGACTTGCTGAATAAAACATTACTGAAGCTCCTTTTCAATGCCCTCTAATTACCCATTTACATCTGAAATCACACAGCTTCAATTCACAGATAACAATTTTCATAATCTGCCACTTCCTAGCCAAACGGAAGGTTTAACGGCTGAATTCATGAACAGCAACATGGATGAATGACCCATTAGTTCAACAGACTCAACACAAACGCGTTTCCGCTGTTTACAGCTTGATGGTCATGCCGCTCATTGAGAATTTAAGATAATGTAAATCAATTGTCACATAAGACCCATAATACACAATAATGCAAGTCCCTGTTGAATAACTGGTATGCAATTCAAGATAATACACTTACACCACAAACCAAGCATCATTTATGTTCACATGAGACCTTTTCTACCTGCATATTTAGTTGTTTTTCCTTCACTGTTAACTCTTGACACACGGTACCATCTGGAAGCTTAATGACAGAAGCAGAAGGCCGCTTGACGAGAAATTTGTCTTCCCGGACATATTGCAGGAATAAATTTAACTGACAGTGGTCATTAAGGCATTGATTCATTAAATGCCATGTGGTCAGCTCTGAGTTTTAGTGCTTCATTGCTGTGCAAATCTTCAAGAGCTGCTTGAATTGTGAGGGTCAGTGAAGCTGTTCTTTCATAGGAAAGGGAAGATCTAGAAGCATCTGCCATGCTGGCTCTTTGTTCAGACAGTCAAAGTGTTACATAATTTGTTAATTATTTGGTTTTCTCATCCAGTGATAATATTTATTATTTAGTCATGGTTTTTGTATATTAATTTTAATTTTAGTTAATGAAAACATTTTAGTTTAAATAAAAGTGCAAAATAAAATAAATACTGTTGTTCATAAAACACCAAACAATTGAGCTGTTAAGGTTACAGATGCTTCTGCTAAAGCCCAAGTGAATATGCTGTCCAGGGGGCCTAGAAATCATAGTGGCGTCTCTGACTTTTTTTTTTATACTATTTTTTGCCCTCAATAATGCCATTCCTCTCTCTGTGTCTTCATCATGCTCTGTACATTCGCTGTACATCCATACTTTCCAATCTTCCTGTAGTCTGTCAGATCTGATGGGTAAATCCCACAGTACACGTGCACTTCCAAATCACAACATGCCTGACCCCATTGTTAATACTCACCCAGCTAACAGAACAATGCGACACGGGAAACAAACACCCTTCAGTCTGGTGTTGAGATCAGACACAGGCCTGTCTCTGTGCTGTGAATCAGTGTTCAGCCATTCATCAGTCAGGCTGAGGCGCTCAGAGGGAGTCCTTTGCTGTCAATAACCCTCCGCCTCCACCGCTCCCGCCTGTCTCTAATGTACACAAATATATTCCCCTGCAAAGCCCTGCAGTACCAACATGTCCTGGAGCAAAAGGCAAGCTGAAGATTGAAAAACAAGAGTGTGCACACGTGCGCATGTGCTCGCTCACACAAATACACACTGACAGTCTTTGTAAATGCCACAAGAGATTACAGAGGACAAAAGGCTTCTAATGCTGAAAATAACACCTAAATTTAAATAGGAAAATACTGATAACTATAAAAAATGAGCATGCTTAGAAAAAAATGTGGACTCATTGGGTTTTGATGTCAAAACGTAAACAGATACTGTATGTGCAGATTGAATTAGCTGTCAGAATACCAGACGAGTTGTCTACATGCATAGCAAAATTGGGCTAATGGGCAAAAATATATGTGTGCTGGTCAGGTTTCGCTTAACTGTTGGCTTCTACCCAACATAGAGACATAAAAAATATTTCTGTCTTATCTGTGGTGTATGTAGTGACTTCAATAATGAAATTCAATATTTTATAATTTAAAAAAAATAATAATAATAATTAAAGAAATAATTAAATGACATCTGTGGTACTATAGAGACATTAATAAAAAAATAATAATTAAAATGTAATATTTTTGTGTTATCTGTGGTACTTTAGAGACAATAATAACATAAAATAAAAATACTTTTTATTCCATGCCAAGACTATACCAGCTAATAGCATATTTTGAAGGTCTCTCTCTCTCTCTCTCTCTCTCTCTCTCTCTCTCGCTCTCTCTCTCTCTCTCTCGCTCTCTCTCTCTCTCTCTCTCTCTCTCTCTCTCTCTCTCTCTCTCTATATATATATATATATATATATATATATATATATATATATATTGGTTTCTGCCACCCAATAGAAACACAGAGCAGAAGAACTAAAGAGCAACTCCAGAAATTCAGCTTTTGGGTTCAGGCACATTCTGTAGATTAATGCTCTCTCTGCTGAAATCAATGCTGGAATCTCTCTGTCTGTGATTGATTCCACATCAAATCAACTTACACTTAGGGCTTTAATAAGAAACCAAAAAAATATGTTTAAAAAAAATAGGAGAACAAGAAAATGTATGATTTTGATGAATTGCAGTTACGGAAATTGTCAGGTGTTTCAGCATCAAGTTTTGGCTTTTACATTAGTAGGAACATTTTAAAATCAAACTGAGTTGTTCTACACATTGTGCACATACTAAAAATGCCTCAACAATATACTTAAGATAATTTTATTTTAAAATCCTGGTTTTTGTACATCCATCCACCAAACCATCCTATGGTTCTACATTCTACAAATTCTGCATTCTACAAATCGCTTATCTTGTGTAGCGATGCATTGCTCTTGTACGGCTCTTGTTTATTCTACATAGTGGAAAAAATAAATGCATTTTAATGTTTTAATTTTGTTTGAAGAGCCCACACTTTGGTGCTGCAGCATAGCGGTTACACACTGAGCAATGGTGCTTATACGGGTGATATGAGTTTGAGTCCGGCTCTCAACATCCTATTCCATGTGTTCCTATTCTTTAAAAAAAATAATAATAGAAAACTTCTATAATATATAAATGTTTTTACTGTCACTTTTCATGAATTTGGTGCATTCTTGCTAAGTAAATTAATTAATTAATTAATTAATTAATTTATTTATTTATTTATTTAAATTTACATCAAAGTTTTAAAATGGTAATGTATTACGGTTTGCACAAAAGTAGCTGTTTTCAGTATTGGTAATAATAACAAATGCTTCTTGAGCTCGAAATCAGCATATTAGAATGATTTCTGAAGGATCATGTGACATTAAAAACTGGAGTAATGATGCTGAAAATTCAGCTTTGCCATCACAGAAATCAAATACATTTTAAAACACATTAAAATAGAAAACAGTGTTTTTAAAATACAATATTACTATTTTTACTGTATTTTTAATCAAATAAATGCTGCCTTGGTGAACATAAGAGATTTTTTTCAAAAATACAGTATTGTACAAGAGCTGACCTGTGTTCACTGTATATTTAATGGCTGAATAAGATTGTGATATTGTGGAAGCAAAAGCAAACTCCTGCCCTGGGGCTGATTCGTTTAGACAGGGTCAATGGTCACACACTGAATCCTCCTTTGAGGCGTGCATTACAGTGCCCTTTCACAGGTCATGATTCGGCCCATCCCGAGAGGGAGATCACCCATGTACTGCCAGCCAGCAAACTGTAGCTTTCACAGAGGTCAGGCAGAAGGGACACTTACCATATGATAAAACCGTAGTCAATACGTGTTCATGCTGTGCAATTTCCCTGCCCGCGTGTTAACCTCATGCAGGACGTGAAGGGATGGTGGGAGAATTAATAACGTTTGATCAGTGGGCACTGTGGATGCAGGAAAAGCTTAGTACAGATCTTACTGACTGCACAATTACAATCAGCCATCAGATGCCACTGCAGAGTGTCTGGGGCGGAAAGCAACGGAATCCAACAAGGGACTGAAAATCAATAGAAGGGTATCGGAAAGATAAGACAGAATGTAACCAATAATTATGCTTCAGCGCTGAAAGACTGGCAGCTTAAAAATGCTCTTGCTATCTGAGCCCATTAGAAAGAAACACTGGGAGCAATTTCAACACTTAAAACATAAGTATCGGTGTTGTGCAATCCGTTGCTAAAAGAATGGAAGAGGAATGTTTGCCTAAGGTGCTTTCAGATTTTGAGCCAAATGAATAGTATTTTTGATAAGTTGCTCAATTGTTGTACTTAAAAAATGAGAAACATTTCTCTTTGATCATTTGCTATTGCCATGTTATTTTTATTTATTTATTTATTGTATCAACTATCAAAAATACAGTAAAACAGTAATATTGTGAGATATTATAAGCAGTTTCCCATGAAATATTCTGAAACTGAAATATTTTTTTTCAATTTAAAATAAAACCACTTAAAATATCTATTTTTAAGTGTGGCTTCAGTTTTTTTTTTTTGTGCTTTAGAGACAATAATAACAATGTAGTATTATTACTAATAGTACTGTAGAAACATTGATAAATAATAAAATAATAAAAATAAAAAAATAAACATTTGTAAAGATTTGATTTTGGTTGTACTGTAGTTACATTAATGATTGATTTTTTTTTTTTTTTTATTGGTTACTTTAGAGGTATTATTAATATAATAAAATATTTAATAATAAACAATCAATCAATCAATATTCTTGGCAGAATTTTTATGGACCTTTTTGTCTTTTGTTGATTTAGATCACAGCCGAGGCTATCCTGCGACTCGCTACGGATCCCGTTCTTCCATTTTATCCTTTGGATATCGCTCTCGATGTTCAGAACAAACTCAAAGGTAAGAATGCACCTTTGAAAACTTAATTTACAATTTACATTCTTCATGAATTTATAACGAAAGTACAGTATGTTGGCAGAACTTTTCTGGAAGTTTGTGTGAGGGTGTAACTCAGCGTTACAGGCTGGATCAGCTCCTCCCATAAAGATGATTTACGCAGAGATCATCTGTTTGGGTGAACGTATCGATCTTTCACTCACAGTGTAAAGGGTTGCCGAAAGAATGACCTTGATTTCTGCATTTGTAAAATTCAAATTGGTGCGAGCCATTTCTGGGCTCAACCGGTGCTCAGATCAAATGGGATTATAAGCTTCAAACCTGATTGGCCATCAGTCTGGCACTTTTCATAAAGAGCTTTACCTTGGATGGGGAACAAAAAGGGAGAAAATTCCCATGAGAGGAAAACGCTTTATACTTTCTACTTCATCAGAGCCAAAGAAACCCAGGGGTAGTAATGAGCTTTTGACAGGCTTTTATTTCCAAATGTTCTCTACATTTTCAAAGACTTGCAGAATTGGATTTCAGAGATTCAAATAACATTAAATGATTATACAGTGGCTCGCCGGTATGCCCGTTTTTCACCTCTGCAGAGAGACATTGAGGGCTTCTCCTCTGAATCTGTTCCGGCTCTCTGCTGCCTTTGTGTTTAAATATTCATGAACACAGAGAAGAGGACAGGTGAGAAATGTAATTGCCACATAATCCTGCCACATGAAGACAGACTGCAAAGCCCTTAATGCTGTGCAGTATTGATATTTCTTCAGACACGCACCAAACACTCGTGTCCGATCTTTTGTTTTACTGCAGCGGGGCAGAAAGACTGAGGCATTGCACGCCTGAGAAAATCCCACATCGTCCACAGATGCTTCTTGAAGGCATTTACACTGTCACTGTTTGGGATGGAAAACATCCCAAATATTTTTGATTCCACAATTTTCACATACTGGTGTATCCAGCTGTTTCCTGATATATATGCCCTGATGTGAAGTCTGTTCTGTGTAATTTGAAGTTTGAAGGAATTAAGTCTACTCCAGATGTCAATGTTAAGTTAAATCTTGTGATATCATTGTACTCAATACCTTTGTCATGTATAAAAAGCATTCAAGGGGCTAGAAGCATAACTGGGATTCCCAGACCATAATATATATATATATATATATATATATATATATATATATATATATTAAAGATTTATATTTCAAATAAAAATTAAAGTTCTTTTGAAATTACTATTCATCAAATAATCCTGAAAAAAATCATCAGTTTCCACAAAAGAATATTAAGCAGCTGTTTTCAACATGGGTAATAATAAGAAATGTTTCTTGAGCAGCAAATTAGCATAATAGAATTAGAATTAGAATTGATATCTGAAGGATCATGTGACACTGAAGGCTGTAGTAATGATGCTGAAAATTCAGCTTTGCATCAAAGGAATAATTGACATTTTAAAATATAGTAAAAACAATCTTCAACTCTAATAATATTTCACAGTATTGCTGTTTTTGCTGTATTTTTGATCAAATATATGCAGTCTTTGTGTGCATAAGAGACTTAATGCCCCCAAACCTATACTGTTCTTATTATTATTGTTTTATAATATTATAATACATTCCTTGTGTTTACATACACTACCATTCTGCTTGGACAGTCTTTCTTTATTACAATTTTCCACATTTACAATAATATTAAATTTGTCAAAATAATAAATTAATACAAATATAGGAATTATACAATGATAAAAAGAGCCCGGACACTTGTTGACTGATTTTATAACATACTACAAGTCTCCACACAAATAATAATAATAATAACAACAACAACAACAAAATTCAATATAAACAGCACAGTGTCCAAACGTTTAATTTGTTAGTGTATAGAGACAGGAGTAAGTATATGATGGATGCTTGGTGGCTGGGACATTCACTCTCTCTCTCCTCATGCGGAGTTTCAGAAACATGAAAATGACAGTATTCATGAGGAATAATGAATCAAGTGAGATCAAAGAGTCATGGCTAAATGAAACCTTTGAGATCTTTTGTTCACTTCAGATTCAGACAGCTCATTGATGTTCATATTATTTTAGAGTGACTCAGAGTGAAGAATGAAGACTGCCAGACATCTGAAATCATATAAGTTACTCACTCACTGTACGATAAATTTATAATACTGTTATTAGTGTTGGGAAGCTACATTAAAACTGTAGTTGCCACTAAACTCTTTTGAGAAAGTTAGCAACAACAAACTACTAAAAAAATATATAACTATCAAAGTGTTATAATTTGATCAGAGCAGCTTTCTTTGGATTTAAAATGAAAAATAATGTGTGCCATATGCTTTGAAGTGAAAAACTTAAATGTGTTGGAAATTTGTGTAGCAGAGGAGCTGTTTCTCCTTCTGTTCATCATAAAATGTAGAAATGCTGCAATACACAAACAGTCACAGACATTGTTCAGTCACAGCACTCATTCAAATATCATCTGGAGTTATTTCACTCCACTAAACAACCATTAAGCTAATTGTGTCGTTTGTTATATTTTTTGTTGCGTTTGATACAACTTTAAATTAGAAGTTGTTAGATATCATGTTGGATGTCTAATACAGTACATAATAAACAAAAGCTATGATAATGATGCATTCTAATTCCAAATATAAATGACTGTAATCACCAATTGTATCCTCAGAAAGCACAAAAACTTAATTCATTTAAATTTATTATTATTATTTTTATTTTTGGAAATGTAGCATTACATCACTTGCTCACCAGTTGATCCTCAGCAGTGAATGGGTGCCATCAGAATAAGAGTCCAAACAGCTGATAAAAACATTGCAATAATCCACAAGTAATCCACATTGTTTCTGGCTATAATACGAGTCCTCTATATATAATATTATTTTCTGTGGTGGAAAAAATCAACTCGTCTGAATCAGGAAAGAAATATGCACAGATCGAACACTGTTTACAAGTGAAAATAGTCCTAAACAAATATGTATTTTGTGGATTTTGATGTGACAGGACAACAGGGGATGGACTTTTTTACCGAAGGAAGCATTATTATGGGTTATGGATTATTTTGGCCAGAAGTGAAGGTTTAAAGTTAAAACACCTTAATGATGGATTTATTTCATATAAACATTTCACAAGATGGATTGGAGCCATGCGAATTACTTGTGGATTAGTGTGATGTTTTTGTCAGCTGTTTGGACACTCATTCTGACGGCACCCATTCACTGCAGAGGATCCATTGGTTGAGCTATTGATGTAATGCTAAATTTCTTCTAATCTGTTCTGATAAAGAAATAAACTCATCAAGATCTTAGATGGCCTGATGGTAATTTTTGAGTGAACTATTCCTTTTAGATTTAAATGATTTTTCCCCATCAAATTAGCTGACAGCCTGCTTTATCTGTTTGATAGTTTGCACCGTAAAATTCTTACTGAAAAAGTTGTCTTTGAAATCATATCATTTAAAGTCCCACTGCTACTGCCAGATGTTTTTTGGGGTGTTGCATCACATCTCACACTGTTTTTTAAGCTTTTGCCACAAGCAGTGCAATTTTAAAGTGTGCCAATAGTCCAACTTCTAAAAAAGACTCTTAAGAACGTCGCATTCCTTTGTGCTCTGTCTTGATGTTTATAAACGGCCACAAAATAAATGCATTTGCATATGCACACACACACTCTCTCTCTCTCTCTCATACACACACACACACACACACACACACACATGCATATATAGATATATCAAATAATATATAAATTTATATATTAAAAATAGGGTAAAAAACTGTTACTTTCATGCTTGCATGTGTGTCTTGTTAGGTGTCTGGTATGATAATACTGTAGTTGCTTTCCTACGTCTCTCTTGTCTGAAGCCCTTGGCACAAACATGGAACATTGAATTGATGTGCATGTGATATGCTAGGTTTTCGTCATTTGTGAAATTGTAAACCTCTGTTGGGTTGGTGACAGTTTCATTGGGTCTTCTGCTGTCTGTGTTACAGTGAGTGATGAGTTACAGCAATCCTACTGCAGGGAGTGCTTTTCATTCTGCAGAGAAAGACAGAAAGAAGAAGACAGTGTGTGTGTGTGTTCAAGTTTGTAGAAAAGTTATTCTTTTCCTGTTTACTTAAAAGTTTTGCATACCCTCCAAATAATCTAAATATATTCATAAACATATTCTCCAGTGATACCCAGCACTCAAGGGGTGTTTAGCCCTTTTTAGGGCCGCAAGCAAAGTTGGGATTTGAGCTGCTAGAAATACCTGGTGGAAACTGCACTGGAAATCATCATTGTTGAGTCAGATTTGAAACTTTGTGAAAACCCTGTAGAATTTGATTTAACAGATTTATCCATTATTGAACTTTATTTAACATATGAATCAAGTTACCTTGTTTTAACCACATTCTAAGGCAGTATCACATCCTTTGCTGACAAGAAAATCCCATGAAGCATTGTGCCAAGCTTAGTGATTAAGAAAGAAAGAAAGAAAGAAAGAATTTTTTATATAACATCTTAAATGTGAACTGAAAATAGTGTTATTGTGTGTTATTTAAAATTAAATAAAGTGTATTTCATAATTCTAAGCATTTATGGTAAATTAAATATACTTTAATGTAATTTCTATTGTGACTTGTATGTCATGTATTTATATATATATATATATATATATATATATATATATATATATATATATATATATATATATATATATATTTGTAGTTACGCATTTGCAATTTTGTACAGTCAGGAAATATTAACAAATCAGAAATAAACATTTAAAATACTGAATAAATATTAAAAATTAATACTTTTTAAAGGGTACTTCTTTAAAGCACAACAAAAGATTATTAAAACATAGTAATTTAAAATGTTCATTAATGTGTACCTAAGTGTGAGACAGTCATGAAAGTGTACTTTAAGTGCATTTAAGTAGACTGTTATTCATTAATATTACATTAACTGCATGTAGATTAAATATGTGTGTGTGCACGTACGTGCGTGCGTGCGTGTGTGTGTGTGTGTGTGGTTTTCAGAATTGGTGTGCTTTACGTTTTTTGTTACCAACAGAATTTAGAATGCCTCTTCTTTGTGAAAATGTGTGAAACAATCTCCAACTTAGCGACACTGTGAACTAGCCTGTTACAATGCACACCCACCCGTCACAGACCTGGCATTATCTTTGAGAGGTTGTACAGTTCTTAACAGCTCCTGCTCAACACATGATAGATGCATGCTTGAGTAAGCAAGTTGAAAGATAGCAGAAATATGTCAGTTTTTAAATGTATTCTTTTGAATTCAAGCCCTAAATCCAACCAACAATAGAGTGGTTACAAGTCATGCAATACTGACACTATACTATATTTGCAGTCACAACTTTTTTTTTTTTTTTTTTTTTTTTAAACACATACCTTGTGGTACTGGATGAATATGCATGTTTTCGACTTTGTTAGCTTTTGTTTCTGGGCAGATGGAGGTATGCCAGGGGTATGCCATCTTTGTTTAACACACAGATTTGGTGTTAAATACTATGCTGTTTAATTTTGAGGGCCAGCGCTCTGCTGGAGTTTTGAGGGTTGCACTTAAGCTGTCAAAACAGTTGCTGCTAACAAGAAGTAAAGTCAAGTGCCGAGCCGAAGGGTGCGTCTGAGATGATTAGGACCATGAGGATGAAGTGAAATTAGATAAAAGCTGCTTTGAGTGACGGGTAGGTGTGGTTAATAGCAACTGCAATGCATTAAGCCCAATTTGGCCATCCGTGTTATTCTACCTAAAAATAACAAGAATTATGATGTTCAGTGCCTGGAGCAATTGTGCTAAATTTGATGTTGAGGTTAAAAATGGAAAGTCATCAAAAATAAATAAATAAATAAATACATTTGACAAGAAAATACTATTTCAGACATTCTACAGGAAAATTCATGATTCTTGTCTTATATTTTTCAGATGACCAACTGAGCCAGCCGGACCTGCTTAACGTGGCTGCATCTTTGAGAGACAACTCAGCTTTCTTCCAGTCTGAGGTCATGCGTCCTGCCAATGACCCCAAAGAGAGAGATCCCGCCCACGTACGCATGCTCAACGATGTCCTACGAGACTTGGAAAAAAGCTTCCTTATCCCGAACCCACCTCTCGGCATTTACAGGTAACTATTTTAAGATCGCAAACGTGGAACATGAACAACGGTTTAAAGAATCCATACATTTTTACAACATTAAATCTTTCATGCAAAGCGCAATGTATCATATAAGTTTCAAAGGAAGTGAAAAGAGGTGAAACATTTGGTGGAAGCTTTGATATACCTGACAACAGAGCAGTATTAATTATTGAGTGTTTGGGGTGAGTGAAAGCTGAAAAGTTTCTTGTGAGAACAGATAAGAAAGTGGTACGTGCAAAACCTGCAAACTATTTGTCAAATGACTTTAAGGAAAAGAAAAAAGTGTATTGCTCAATACCTTTTTTTTCAGAGGGCTGACTATCCTACTTTTTCCCATCACAGGTTTACCAAAAAGTCTTTACAGTCTATGAGTGTGATCATTATTTAAAGACTTCAGGCATCTTGTAGAATGCAAAACATGATATAAAGATATTATGAAGATAATATAGAGATATTTTTTTCTTTGCCTTCATCCTCAAAAGCCATATGCATATGCATAAGCAGATGTCAAGTACCTTGACTTAAGAAGGTGTTTGCATTCAGAAAAGGAAGTTGGACAATGTTTCCACTTCTTATAGTGGACCGGCAGTATACACAAAGGCAGAATTCACATTGAAATTCATAATGAAATGGATAGATTTAAATATACATCGACATACAGTATTGCTGAACAAGTAATCTAGTGTTCTATTTATTATTCCCTCAAAATCTGCTATTTTGTACTTGATATGACAGCTAATTTTAGAATTAAGAACAAAGGCTCTATGCTATTGAGTGCTACGTTGCATTGTAGGTTGGACTAAAGCAACTGCAGCACCTTGCTTTGAAAACTGTGGCCATACTAACGGCATGTTGAGCTGCATTTCTAATCAGCATGCACCTGGCAGTGCGGTGGACTGTTTATCTGAAATAACCCTAATGACTTAAAGAAAAGGTTTTCTCAAAAATAAAAGGTGTTTGGATGAACTATTCCAAAAGGAACCCGCTTGGGGTCTACTGGGGCAGATGCTGCTGAGAGACATGTAATTTGCATCTCTGTCAAATTTTGTTATGCCAGACATAAGTGTCGGAAAGACTACCTCATCTTGAAAATGAAACATTATATAAACAAATAACTAAAATAAAATAGCCTGCTTCCTCTCAGAGATGCTGTAATGTTGAGCTACAGTGTAGAAATGCTAATTTCTTAGTATGACAATTGTATGGTAAAGATACAGTTTATAAAGAATTGCCTCCAGGTTCATAAAAAATGAATGATCGTAAAGATTATTAGTTGTTCATAGTGAAAGACCATAATTAGCACAAGATTATAGTAGAAGTCTATTGGAATTTATTAGCCTGTAGTTCCATGATACCCCTAAGGGGGATTTGTGGGTCGATGGACTGAAGTAACCATCATTTAGCCATTGTGCTGATGTCATCAGCTTCTGCCGTCACAGAGAGCAACAATGGGATTGCATGATCCAACAATGCAGGTCAATAAATCAAGAGTATTTATTTTTTAAGAGTAATTTACTTTCATTAAATCCAATGTTCCTGGTTGTTCATCAACCACGATTAGGTGCTTGAAAATGCAAAGAGGAGTGAACAAAGGGTCAAGCACAATATTAAGAAGTGCAGGCCTGTATTATGGAGTTAATGGTTTCTTATAACCTTCTCAGTGGAAGAGATCTAGATCTCAAAACTGCAGGACTTTGGCCAGAATTATGTGGTAAAACACTATTGCAGGTAGACATACACACATCATCTTGCAGGGAATAGAAGTAAATCCCTCAGTCGACTGTGATTCACTCCTCAGCTCAGCAGAATAAAATGCAGATCTTCAGCCAGTGTCCTCAAACACTCCTCAGAATTTCACTCACCACGGCACTGTTGATGATGTGACAATAAAAGTGATTTGATTTGATTCAACGGGGATTTACCAATGTGCCTCTGTTGTAACTGTGTTGCAGCTTGATCCATAATGGAGTGGCCGGCAATCCATAATGGACGTTCCGATTATTTCTCCTTTTTGTGTTTGTGTGAATGCTTGTTTGATCTTCCATTGATCCTCAAGGTCCACGACACTCCCTGGGTGTTGCATTTCTGCTTTGACTTTTCTCTTGACACCGCTGTCGCCGTCTGTTGGTTTTGCTAATCTGGACTGAAGGAGGGCCCTGTTATTATCAAAGCGACATGCAATTGTAATCAGCGGCAATCAGCGTGTCCTAGAGTGTTTTTTATTAAATTAACAGAAGAGGAAGCAAACGGATGAAGTGCGGGGAGACTCGTCAGGGTACCTGCTCATTATCTCTCTTTGGGTTCTGGCCTGTGAGAATTAACACCCTCTCACTGATCTTCACTGTTTCACCCCCTGTGTTTTATACACTTGTCTCTCTGTTTATTAATCAGTTTTAACCAGTGAATTGAAAAATGGACTGGAAAAAGATGTTTTGCTTTGTACGATGTAGGCGCTCCTAGTTTCCCCCAAAATTATAATTTTGTTATCATTTATGCACTGTCATGTCATTGCAAAACTTATGACTTACTTTCTTCTGTGGAACATAAAAGGAGACGTTAACAGAATGTTCCTGCTGTTCTTTTCCACATAATGACAGTGAATGGTGACTAATAAGGGCTGTCGAGCTTCAATAATAATAATTTAAAAAAAAAACACTCTCACAATATCATAAAAGTGGCCCATATGACTATATTCCACATCTTCTGAAACCATATGATAACTTTTATATAACAGATTAAAATTGAAGTCATTATTCACTAAAACAAATCTTCTCCTCTGATGTGACTCTCAAATATCTCTCAAATATGTTGTCTGAATGTGTCATGCCATATAATTTTGACATCACTGATGCCCTTTTGCATTTCATAATCAGTCATGGTGTGTTAAATTGAAATGTGCACGTTCAAATAATACAATTGAAGGCTACGGCCTAGATTTTGGTAGTTTCCTCACGTGAAGATATCATATAGCTTCAGGATACTTGGATTCTAGCACACAGGTTATCATTATTGTATTTTATGGAACTTTTTAGAACTTGAACGTCCATGGACATCCTCTTTTTGTCATCAGTTCCCAAAATAAATTCTTATTGGCCTGAAATGTCAAAGGAGTAAGTAAATCATAACAAAAGCGTCACTTTTTCAGTCAATAATCTCTTTAAACAGAGTCTTTTGCCAACATTTTGTTGTGTCATTATTGAACATGCTTGTCAAACGTAAGTGTTTCTTCAGTGTCAGGCTTCAGGTAAGAGTTTGACCTCAATGGCTGGAAGAATAGCGCTCACAGACACTGTGGAGGGTTTGTTCCTGCAGATAAAACAAACACCAATATTCAGTAGATATGGAACAGATAGTATCTGGACCCACGCAGGGGACTCCGCTGCGTACGCTAAACTCGATTTGTAGCTGCTGTGCAGGAAAACTCTTTCTCCATTAAAAACAAAGTATATGGTGTTACCAGGGAGCCCAGATCAATATCTCAAAGATTTCATGGAGAGTTATATAAGAAGACCTCTAGCAACAGTTGGTGTAAAAAAGATATGACTGAAATCGTAAAAAAGGGACAAGACTTGGAAAGTGAACAACCTGCACTACTTATCATTGTGGATCAGTAGTTTAATAGGTCTTATGTTGCGTCTAAAGATCTGGATTGTGGAACTTCTGCTTTTGGCAAAGGTGCTTTAACTTTAACTTTGAAAACCTTTAAACCTGGCAAATTTAATGTCCGTTCAAGGGTTCAAAGAAGGGAGGTGATGTACAGTAACTTGCAGCTTTTCACATATAACACTATTCCCTTATGAAAAAAGCATATATGTGTTTACGGAAATAATATACATTAAAATAATATACAGGTGCATCTCAATAAATTAGAATGTCCTGGAAAAGTTCATTTATTTCAGTAATTCAACTCAAATTGTGAAACTCGTGTATTAAATAAATTCAGTGCACACAGACTGAAGTAGTTTAAGTCTTTGGTTCTTTTAATTGTGATGATTTTGGCTCACATTTAACAAAAACCCACCAATTCACTATCTCAACAAATTAGAATACTTCATAAGACCAAAAAAAAAAACATTTTTAGTGAATTGTTGGCCTTCTGGAAAGTATGTTCATTTACTGTATATGTACTCAGTACTTGGTAGGAGCTCCTTTTGCTTTAATTACTGCCTCAATTCGGCGTGGCATAGAGGTGATCAGTTTGTGGTACTGCTGAGGTGGTATGGATGCTCAGGTTTCTTTGACAGTGGCCTTCAGCTCATCTGGATTTTTTGGTCTCTTGTTTCTCATTTTCCTCTTGACAATACCCCATAGATTCTCTATGGGGTTCAGGTCTGGTGAGTTTGCTGGTCAGTCAAGCACACCAACACCATGGTCATTTATCCAACTTTTGGTGATTTTAGCAGTGTGGGCAGGTGCCAAATCCTGCTGGAAAATGAAATCAGCATCTTTAAAAAGCTGGTCAGCAGAAGGAAGCATGAAGTGCTCCAAAATTTCTTGGTAAACGGGTGCAGTGACTTTGGTTTTCAAAAAACACAATGGACCAACACCAGCAGATGACATTGCACCCCAAATCATCACAGACTGTGGAAACTTAACACTGGACTTCAAGCAACTTGGGCTATGAGCTTCTCCACCCTTCCTCCAGACTCTAGGACCTTGGTTTCCAAATGAAATACAAAACTTGCTCTCATCTGAAAAGAGGACTTTGGACCACTGGGCAACAGTCCAGTTCTTCTTCTCCTTAGCCCAGGTAAGATGCCTCTGACGTTGTCTGTGGTTCAGAAGTGGCTTAACAAATTCCTTGATATGTCTGTGTGTGGTGGCTCTTGATGCCTTGACCCCAGCCTCAGTCCATTCCTTGTGAAGTTCACCCAAATTCTTGAATCGATTTTGCTTGACAATCCTCATAAGGCTCCGGTTCTCTCGGTTGGTTGTACATCTTTTTCTTCCACACTTCCACTCAACTTTATGTTAACATGCTTGGATACAGCACTTTGTGGCTTACCCTCCTTGTGAAGGGTGTCAATGATTGTCTTCTGGACAACTGTCAGATCAGCAGTCTTCTCCATGATTGTGTAGCCTAGTGAACCAAACTGAGAGACCATTTTGAAGGCTCAGGAAACCTTTGCAGGTGTTTTGAGTTGATTAGCTGATTGGCATGTCACCATATTCTAATTTGTTGAGATGGTGAATTGGTGGGTTTTTGTTAAATGTGAGCCAGAATCATCGCAATTAAAAGAACCAAAGACTTAAACTACTTCAGTCTGTGTGCATTGAATTTATTTAATGCACGAGTTTCACAATTTGAGTTGAATCACTGAAATAAATGAATTTTTCCACGACATTCTAATTTATTGAGATGCACCTGTAGTCATCATTTACTCATCTTCATGTTCCAAACCTGTATGAGCTTCTTTCTTCGGTTGAACACAGAAGAATCTTTTCAAACAAACAGCTGACAGTAACCATTGACTTTCATAGTAGGGAAAAATATGGCTACCGTCAACTGTTTGGTTACTAACATTCTTCAAAATATCTTCTGTTGTGTTCAACATAAGAAAGAAACTCATACAGTTTTGAAACAACATGAGGATGAGTAAATGATGATGATGAAGAATTTTTCATTTTTTGGTGAACTATCCCTTTAAGTGTGAACTTAATGTAATGTTTTCGGACACTTAACTGCATGTTTAACAGCAATTAAATGAAAATGAACTAGAATTTAAAAGTTTAATGAATGCATTTAGAGTGCTTTTTTGTTGGAATTGAGTGCATCTTTCTTTATTCAGGTGAATAGTCATCAGAGTGTAAGCTCTTTGTACACTTAAATGGCCTTTTATTTCATAAATATTATGTGCAAGTGCACTACAGTATGTGCTTTTAACAAAAATATGAGAAAGAAATTTAGATGGAGAGAGAAAGCAAGCAAAAAAGAAAAAAAAACTGACAAAAAAGGAAAAAGAAAAATGAGTCGGTCAAAATGTCCTTTGGTAATCAACATTCAACAAATGCTGCAGTTGAGCTTAACTTGTATTGAACCCGGAACGCTTCTTTAAAAACGACAGAGAGCTACTTTCTGAGTGATATGACTCACAGGCCAAACAAAAAAAGGATAACCATTTCCTTTGGGAATGAAGAGAGAGTGTCTGAGATGTGATCTTTCGCTTCAAATAAATCACACCGATGAAATGCTCTGAGGCCTTTCACTGTACTGTTTTTAAAGATTCATAATTCTGTAAAAATGCTAACAAACAGTAAGATAACATTTATTTCAGCTCTAAATTTATCTCTGTCTTGGTGATAGGAGAAAAATCTCTGTTCTCATGTGATTTCTACCTTCCAGTTAGCAAGACAGAGTTCCTTATAAAGTTTACTCTCTGAAGGTCACAAGCTCGTTCTCAACTTCAGTCGACCTGTTTACAGATAAAGAACTGCCTCGTTTATTACGTTCAGGTGTGTGAAGCTGGTTAAAATACTCCAAAAACAGAAATCAGTGCATGACCCTGAACCGTGAAGAAAATGGCCCAAAGTCTGTTGATGTTGTCATGCAGGAGTTCGGTTGATTCTCTGCGGTTGCTCCAAGGTTTTCCAAGGTTGTTTTAAGATGCGTTGGTATTGATTTTGATTTTGTTTTGTTTTGCTCTGTGTTATATCTAAATGTGTGCTCGTAGGTACAGTAGATGGCAACGCATAAGTCATTATGCATTTTCCTCTTACTGTAGCACCTCTCATCCTCTTGGACAGTCATGCGAACTGAATGCATGATGAAAGGCACATGCAGTATATCCTAAATCTAGATTATTTTAGCCTTAAAGCACAGCTAGGGCAGATTAGCATTGGTAACTAGACAGTCTGAAGAACTAAAAATGATTCAGCTTTGGTTGTCTTCCACAAATGACATTGCTTAACACAAGAGCTTCATAAAGCTGCATTTCTCAAACTGGGGTTCACAAACCCAGATATATTTGAACATTTTTCACATTGTGATTTTTGTTGCATTAATAAGTGTTGTGCTAAAATTAATTTTATTACATTCTGGCGCAGTTTATGAAGTTCAGATTGTAATGGTATTTACATGTTCTAAATAATTCTTCTAGAATTTTCACTGCTGCAATTTGGCAGCATTTATACATCATCTGATGTGCCTACATGTAGAAGCTGTTTTAGTGTTAATTTAAATATTCTGATTTAATTTGACTTGCTGAGCATTATTCATATGTATTTCAGGCAGTTATTATTTTTATTTATTAACAATGTTGTTTTATGTTTTTATTAATAATGCTTGTTTCGATTTATTTAAATTTCATTTTTGTGGTTCATTATAATGTATTAATTTATTTGTTATTAATTAGTTATTCATTTTTAAATAATGTTATTATTTCAATTAATTTATTTTGTATTACTATTGGTATTTTTATTTATTTACTATTAATGTCATTATTAATGTTATTTGTTTTTATTTGAATTCATTTTTATTGTTAATTAAAAAAGTACACATGTATTCGTTTATTAATGATGTTTTATTTTTTTATTGAAATATTGCTATTGTTTCTATGCATTTAAATAATTGTATTATTACTATTTTTTTGGTTTCTTTTACTTTATTATTTTTAATTGTTTATTAATAATTGCATTTAATAATTTAATTTATTAACAAAGTTTTATATTTTTGAATTACTTTTAATTTTTATTTATTATTTTTATTTATTAACAATACAATTAATACAATTAATACTATTAATTTGTTTATTTGAATGTATTATTTCTTTATCTTTTATTCATTTTATTAATAAAGTTATTTGAATTTATTTCATAACTTTGTGTTCCATTTGAAGACACTGCTCTCTTTGATTTCTCTCTCTCAGGAACATTCTCTATTGCTTGAGCAGACAAACTCCACGCTTCTCTATCCTGAAGGACGCCTTGGAGGTCCCCTGGCACAACAGCATCCAGCAGTCCCTGACTCTGGTATCCAGCGCCATCAGTTCAGCAGACAATCTTGTACAAAGTGGACTCCACCTGTTTGAGAATGAAAATGACATCCCGCAATGACATCTGGAAAGAAACCACACCTCACGGTGTCAGAATACCACACAAATCCTGAGATCTTCTGGTCGACACAGAGGTTTCAAAGGGGTCTGAAGACACTTTGAGAAATAGAGGGTATCATTATTAAGTGCACTATTAACCTGAGGTTCACTTGAGGAATTTCTTCAGGCCAATACTGTTATTGTTTTTGTTCCTCTAATGATGTTCAAAAATGGATCTAGAAAGATTAATGAGAAAAGAGTCAGGGAGCTCGCAGGGTCGAGACTTTTTGTTCTGGGGAAAAACACCAGCAGGTTTATCACTTATATTTCCAGTCACATAAACCCAAGAGGACGACTGGAAGTCGGGAATCAAAACAGGTTCAACTTGATGTTTGAAACACGTTTCAAAATGTTTTTAGAATATATTTTATTTGGTTAATAATACTAAGACTAGTCCACCATTTTTTCAAATGGCAAGCAATGACCTTTGAAAAAGCTCAACATGGAGTCAGACTTCATAATGCAAAACATACTAATACTGACACTGTCTGATTGAAAAGAGAAAGCTGAAAGGAAGCACCAGCAGCATGTGCTACTGTGACAGTCTCTCAGGGGTGTTTGTTTCAGAGTCTGCAGAAAAATATTTGTTCCAAAAATGTTTGTACTTTTTTTTTTTTTTTTTTTTTTTTTGTACAGGTAAACCAATTAAAGTTTAACTAAGACAGCTTGAGTCAACAAAACAAGAATTCAGGGTAATGATTGTTCCGATACTAGAGAAAAAAACAAAAACATTCAGGCAATACAGTAGTGTTATAGTTTGTAAAGCACCAATAGTTTTGTGAATGAAAGTACTGTAGTCATAGGATTTTAGTTTAAAGTTCATAAATTCAAGGCGAACAGAGGCAAGTCTTTAAGAGGACTGAATTGAGTTTGCAATTTGATTGGGTGACATTCCACCAGTGAGGAGCCAGGATGGCAAATATATAAGCTAGACAAACAGTGCAGGTGTATGATGTCATAATGGACTGTCGTGGTAATGTCATGTTAACATCTTTTATATTATGGTGGCCAGTGTATTTGTTCTTAGCATTTGCACTAATGTTGTTGTTTCTCTGGTAACTATTTTGGGGGAATTAAGGGTTTTGAGAGCAACTAATAACTTCCCTTTTACTTTAGATACTTGAATTTTACAGTAGTAGTTCACCCAAAAATGAAAATTTGATGAAAAATCTACTCACCCTCAGGCCATCCAAGATGCAGATGAGTTTGTTTCTTCGTCAGAACAGATTTGGAGAAATTTAGCATTACATCACTTGCTCACCAGTGGACCCTCTGCAGTGAATGGGTGCCGTCAGAATGAGAGTCCAAACAGCTGATAAAAAACATCACAATAATCCACAAGTAATCCACACCACTCAAGTCTATCAATTAACATCTTGTGAAGTGAAAAGTTCAAAGTGTGTTTGTAAGAAATAAATCCATCATTACTTGCTTCAGATGAGACTATTTTTTCAGCTGCTCTCATTCTGACGGTACCCATTCACTGCAGAGGATCCACTGGTGAGCAAGTGATGTAGTAAATTTCTCCAAATGCTCTGATGATAAAACAAACTCATCTACATCTTGGATGGCTTGAGGGTGAGTAAATTTTAAGCATTTTTTTTTTTAATTTATTTTTATTTTTTTTTTGGTGAACAATTCCTATAAGTATATATATATATATATATATATATATATATATATATATATATATATATATATATAACGCTCATTTAGAAACACAAGATTCAGGGAATCTAGTTTGACCCAGCTTTAATTTATTTACGTGCCTTCAAATGAGTCACACATGCTTTTAGAGCAGCAATTTGCACTCAGATATTTAAATACCAAACATTTACCAAAATATCTTGTACTGTGGTTGTTTTTATTTATTATCTTTCATTTGTCGAGTAATCATTTGAAAGGACTGTAAAATTAACAAAAAAAATTTTTGCTGTTTTCTTTCTGCCTTTTTATTGTTTCTTATCTGTTTAGTAAACCCCTGAAACATATTTTTTAGAGAGCAGCCATTTAAAACTGTGCATTGTTTTTCCAGAGTCAGCGTTTCCTTGATAATTATGACAAACCTTTTAAACAGATACTGCATTTGCACATGGAGAAATGCTGTGGACCCATCTACTGCTGGTTTACTACACTAAACAACACAGAAGAGTCCAGCTCATTTGCATTGCACTAAAATGAACTGTTAAACTATCAACCTGCCTGTGTGTTTGTATGTGTGCTATTGTATTTATTTATTTTATTTTCTAAATAATTATGTAAATACGTTTAATTTAATCTGGCTAATTTTTCTGTTGACCCAAGAGAATTTTCAAGTTCAGTAATGTTTTGCATTGCAGTCATTTGTATTGTTTAACATTTGTATGAATTTTATATCATGAGAAATCTCTCCAAAACTGCAGCTGCAAGATGCATGAAATGTTTTTATTTAGATTAGGATAAATAAGTTAGACAAGAGTTTAGATTTAGAATAGTAGGCTATTCATTCCCATTGTTAGAATAAAGGGTCGGGCAAAGAAATTGCACATGTAATTATTTCTCAGTGTAATATCTCACAACAGAAAACCAACTGCATTCATGCAAACAAACTGTATACAGCCTCTCAATAAAAGCCACAAAGCTGTCACTGGTATGGTACCCTATACAACAGCTAAACCATATTTACCCCTAAATGCTGCATATTAGTATATTGTAGTATGTTAAAATTACACATTAGTACATTTTGGAAGGGCACCTCTCCAGTGACAAATTTGTACCTTTTCATTAAGTAAACCCAGATAAGGTGATCAGGACCCCTACAGAATGCAGAAGGGGTTTATTTAGCAAAAACAACCATCTGACTATCTCGCTTATAAGTCATTGATATGTTTATTTTTAACTATATTGAAGTTATCTGATGTCATTTTCAGTGCAATTGATAACTGAGACACAAGATGGTGGAGTTGTGTTTGCATGGAACTAGAAAGTAACATTGGTTTCAGTTAAGGTGTGGTTGCATGTATCTTTGTTTGGAAAATTTTTGGGAGTGAAATCCAATCATTAGGAAAAGGAATCCATGTGACTTGGAATTTCGTGTGGGGGCGAAAGGTTTCCCCACCTAGATTTTGCAGCAGGTTTAAGTTAGTCATAGAAATCCAGAAACCTGTTGCAAAATTTAAGTGGGGAACTTTTTCGCCCTTTACAAAAAAATTCTAGATCGTGTGGATTCTTATTAAAAAGACTGGATTTCATCTGAAAATTTGCCGAGCAATGGTAAATTTTCACCTTTACTTGAATGAGTGGTCTAATAAACATATAGTTGTTATTGCCGACAGTGTTGGGGAAAGTTACTTTTAAAAGCAATGCATTACAATATTGTGTTACGCTATTAAAAAAGTAACTATTGGTGTTACATTTTATGGAAAGTAATGCATTATGTTACTTTTGCATTACTTTTTGTCACCTGGGCTGGGCTTGCTTATTTATTTTTAATAACAGAAAACCCAAAAGTTATATTTTTGGTGACTGTAAAGGCCACACCAAGAGTGAAATTAATAAGCCTCCGGCTGAAGAAAATGCCTCTGCACTTACTCCCAATTTCTCTCAACATAGGAAAGGTGTCAGTGAATAAATAGGAAAACAATGTAACTTGCATTACTTATTTGAAAAAGTAACTCAGATATTTTCTTGTTAACGTAAAAGTAATACGTTACTTTACTAGTTACTTGAAAAAAGTAATATGATTACGTAACTTGTGTTACTTGTAATGCATTACCCCCAACACTGATTGTTGATGCCAGAATATCTAAACCTCTAAATGCCTCAACTGACCAGTCAGAACTGAGTATTACAGAAAGCCTCATACTGAATACATATGTAGAGTGGATCTGTAAACAGTTTTTCCCAGTATTTTTTTCCATGGCATCACGTTATACTGAAATGAGCATTGTTGTAAATGCAGAGCATGTTAAATCACTCTTGTATATGGGATGTCAAAGCTTGAGAACACCCGGTGTGGAGAGCAACACTCCTGAACATAATTCATCCAAGTGTTTGGTGACACGTACTAAATGACATTTTAGTGCATTCAGTGTCCTACACTAAATGACATTTATGTTTTGTCTCAATTGTCCACAGAGGTTGAATCCAGACTTTTTTATACCCAGTGGGGCATTAAATATAATTGTGTTGTCTTTAGTTTGATGTCTCGTAGACCCACATGGGTCAGAAAACACCTAATGGATGGACAATGTGAACACGCTGTCACTGTATAAATGGGTGGAAGGTTTTATTTAATTCACGGTATGTTGGAGAAAGGAATATTCGAAATGAGAAGCGATATAATGTGATATTCAAATTGCACTTAACTGTAATAAGGGTAGAGAGGATTTCAGATGCATGTTATTTTTTTCTCTGCTTAATTTGTATGCCACTGAACATAAACTGATCCTAAGGCAATAAATACCAGTGAATAACATCTGTTGGATGATCAATCTCGTTTCATTTCTCACTGAAAGACTAATTCACAACCCATATAATGATAATCTGCCTTTATTTCTGTCAAGTATAGATGTATTACGAGTGATTCTGATGGCCAGTGTTAATATAATAATACAGACTCCAGTAACCGGCACTCTGTTCTAGTGCACTCAAACACCTGTGTTGTCTTCACAAGTGTGTAGGCTAAAGTAATCTCATTTATTATCCTCAAGAGTTCATTTGTTTTCTCTTAGGAACAAGTCTCTGAACAAAAATTGCCTTAATGAGCTTAATGATGAAATCTGTCACACAATATCTGTTTTGACATGCTGGCTTACAGCCATTTAAATAAGCAAAAAGTTGTACTTATTTCCACACAGCTGCTCAGTCATTCCATTATATTTGTTTCCAAGCACATGTGATAATCACTTTTGCTATTTGACAATCCCTGAGGGAGTTATTCAAATTTGTTGTTATAAATGTCTTTAATCATTGCAGTTGTAAAGAGAAAAGGGAAAAGGTCACCACCTTCTCTAAAAACTGTATGGGGAGAGTATTAAAACAGTAATGCTGTAATGCTTAACATCCAATTGCTCTAATAAAAGGATAAAATTTAATCACATTTTAATCAGATTTTCACATTATAATCAGATTTTTGTTTTTAATATATTTGAACAGTTTATAGATACAGTAACTACTTATTGAATAGTATATATAATATATAAACTATTTATTGAATAGTTTGTTGAATATATTTGAATTAATATATTTTGGGGCTAAATGTATTATTAATTGCAATGCAGTGTGCATAAGCATATTCTATATATTATGTATTATAATGTTTTTAATTTGATAAATATCAAAGTTCTTCCACAGCAACTGCATTGTATTTCACAGACAAACCTTCGGGCTGTTTTGATGTGATATTCTATTTAGCAATGTGTTAAAGCAATTCAGTTTAAAATAATTCCTGAATATGTTTGTTTTATTATAGTTTCGCCTTGTGTTGTTCTTATTTTTTCCTTCAAATTACAGTATCAACAGCAGCAGTGCGCGCACTTTGCCCCTCGACGCGCACGCGCAGCATCATGCGCTTCCAGTAGGAATGCACGCGAGAGACGGAATATATAAAAGCAATGATGGCGACAGCTGCAGAGGAGATCTCAGAAAACACTGAGACACCAGTGTCTTTCAAAAGCGCAAGGAAAAACCAGGATAGACCCTGGAAACTGAGCTTTGTTTATCTGCAGTGCTGTGAGTATCAGGGGAGAGATCGATGTGTGATAGCAACGCAGAGGTCTAAAATACCCACCCCGCACTATATCATTGAATTGAACGTTTAACACCATATTGCATCATGGAGAGAGCACGTTACATCTTTATAGCTCTCCTGATTTGCCTTCGTCACGTCCAGATCAAAGATACAATACCATGACGTCATTCTCCTCCGCTGAATGCTCCGTTGACTTCACACACATGCATGCACGGGAGGAGCATGCTCGGCATGTTTCTGCTTGTTTCTCTTGACAGGAGCTGTTGTTTGATCTTTTCCGGGGTTATTTTTATGCGTTATGGCTTTGTTTATTGTCAAAGTGCAAGTTGAGAAACGGAATCGTTTCTTTAAGCTTTTAACAAACTATTTCAGTCTTTCTACTTTAAAATTTCACGTTTAATTAAACCTGTTTTCTCGTCGTTTCTTATAGGGTGGATATGATTTTTTTAGCGAATGACAACATGAATGTTCAATCAGTATATGGACAGTAAAAAGAGAGTATTATGATTTGTAACATTCAGTTAAAATGAGAAAGTTCAATAAGTGAAAGTAATATGTTGTAGACTTCATAATAATGGCATGTATAAGTAATACATTATTTCTCATGAAAAAAAAAAAAATTAACATAAATGTGAAACATGTTAATGTAGAGAAAATGTAGGTTATTTTAAGGTCCAATTCTCACTATTAACAAATCATTAACTACTGCTTTTGCCTCAATAAACTCCTAATTTTCTGCTTATTAATAGAAGATAGTTGTTAAATTTAGGGATTGGGTTGGATTAGGGATGTAGAATATGATCATGCAGAATATGTGCATTATAAGTACTAATAAACAGCCAGTGTGTTAATAATAGGCATACTAATAAACAACTATAGTAAGAATTGGTCCCTATACTAACGTTTTTCCAAAGTTATCCAACTTTCAAAGCTAACTCACCGAATCAGGAGATTCTCAAAAATTGTGCATGAGGACCATGTTTATGTTGCTTGTTGATTGTAATTTTCAGAGCTTAACAGCACCTGGTATCTGTTTACTTTGATTGAAAGAAAAATCAGAGTTAATATTCTGCTAAACATCTCCCCTTGGGTTCAGCGCGAATCAACTCTTCCTTTAAATGGCAATAGAAAGCACCCCTGCTTTATGTTTCTGGTTACAGCTGCACGTGCTGTGGTGTTGTTTTAGTAGAAAGCCTGCAGATGTTGTTATTGGCAGAGTAGCTGCATTATGTGACAGCTGCGTAAACCTTTTAGGCCTATTTTATGTGTAAACTGCTTGGATTTGTAGCTGGATCCGGCCATCAAGCAGAAGAGTGTATATACTGACAGCTCCTGTTGTTTGTACAGGATCAGGCATAATTTTCATTGTGTCTTCAAATTTTTCTCCTGTTTTATATCCCTAAGTGGATTTTAGCAAGCCGATAACAGTTACTGTCTGTATTGTGATTTCCAAAAATGAGGTTTATAGTGCAAGTACATAAAAATTCAACAACCATCCATTAATCAAGACCTAATATGAGAGACCTGCAGGAAAGCGCGCTCTGCAGCGAAACTTGTGTGATGTTGAGATTAAGCGGCTGTGTGAGGATGTTTCTTGACTTGGCCGGTTGCCAGAGCGACTGATATTGGTGTCATTAAAATGCCATCATAGTTACTTTGCAACTTCTGTACTTACTTATTGTCTTCCATCATCTTGACTTTGACTGTGAGCGTGGGCGTAATTTAAATCCGCAAATAGCTGCCCCATAATTCTGCCTGCGAAGATTGTATACAGTATTTCAGGCATTCTGTCAATTAATCAAATCTGCCCATTTACCAGCTTTACCGAGACTTGTTCTTTCTGTTATTTGCTAGCTTACGGCGTTGACGAACCTCTTTCATCTCTCAAATTTCATTTCCTGGCGTGTCATATTATTACACAAACTCATATCTCTGAGCTGAGAGCTCATTTAGGGGCCTGATGATATGGGCCATGCTGCTTTACAGATAACAAAAGTTTTTTTTATGGTATTTTTAGACACAAAATGCTAATGTTACTCCTCGCCGACGAGAATACCTGGTTTGTTGTACTTCGAGGCAGATAAAAAACCTTCAAGGATCATTTTTCCATTTTAACAATAAGTGTTTATTCCCTGATGATATTTGTGTATCTGTAACTAATCGTGCCCAAACATTTACACTGTAATTGGAAAATCAAATGCTATCTGTAGTGTCAGCAAAGTCAATTTGAACTTTTCAGTCTGGCTTCTCATTCGTGACTGCCGCTGTTATTTTTCTGGGAGAGGCTAATCAGAAGCATCTCATTAATATGCATCAAAGAGCCGTGGCGTAATTTTTGTAATTAGGCCAGAGGAGACGTGTTTATGCTTAGGTTTTTTTTCCCCTCTCTCTCTCTTCTTCTAGCATTACTTTTCTCATTACACTGTACAGCTGCTCTTCAATCCTTACCTGCACACATCTAAATCTTGACTGCCACCTCGGGTTATAGCTGAAAGAGTTGAGATGTGATAAGACAAGGTGACAATGTGATGATTTGTTATGGAGTATCTTTTATTTTAACAAAGTTTTTGTACTGATTATTGGACTTGTGCAGAATATAAGTATTAATACCCCTCTCTTCTCTTGTAAATTTGTTGGATTAGTTTGATTATGCTTTCAGATACCAATAAGACTGGACTATTCTCAGCTTCATTTAACTTATTTTGGCATAGTTGCAGACAAATGGTGATTTTTTTTTTTTTTCATTGTGCATTCAAAACAGCCCCTGATGTGAAATAATAGCTGCTAACTCTATACTGATAATATACTAACTGGAATAATACATTAAAATTAAAATAAAACACTACTGTAAATTGATCAAAAGTGACAGGAAAGCTATTTATAATGTTACAAAATAATTTCAAATAAATGCTTTTTTAAATGTTCTATTCATCAGAGAATCCTGAAGTAAATGTGTCATGGTTTTCGACAAACATATTAAGCAGCATAACTGTTTTTAATATTGATAATAAGAAGAAATGTTTCTAATGCAGCAAATCAGAATATTAGAATGATTTCTGAAGGGTCATGTGACACTGAAGACTGGAGCAATGATGCTGAAAATTCAGCTTTTTTAAAATACAATTTTAATAATAATACATTTACGCATTTAGCGGACGCTTTTATCCAAAGCGACTTACATTGCATTCAAGTTACAGTTTTTTACATTTTTATCAGCTCTTGCTTTCCCTGGGAATCGAACCCATGATCTTGGCGTTGCTAGCGCCATGCTCTACTATTTGAGCTACAGGAAAGCTGTAGCTCACAATATTGCTGTTTATACTGTAGTTTTAATCAAATCATAATTCATCGCTATTTTCAAAATACACAAAACCAGATACGTCTGATCTTAGGGAAATTCTACAATTTTTGTAGCTGGTGAACTGTATTTCATTTTCATTTTTGGATATGTGGTCACCTTAGATCAAGACGGATCATTTCTGTTCATGTGTTCACCCAGCGCACAAATCAGCTACCCTGTTACCACAGATGATGCGTATTATAAATACATACATTCATTAATTCTGTTCTGTTATATTAAACATTTGAACACATGTTGTCTCTCCACAGATTTTTTAACAATTGCTGCAATACTGGGGACCGGGATCCTGGGTATGTAAAATCTTTTTGTGCAATTAAAAATATAACAAATAGCATTATGGTGATTTATCTAATTTAGTCCTTGTTATTTTTTGCACAGCATATAAGAAAGATGTTCACTGATCCACAGCAGTTAAGAAAAGACTGCTGAAGATTTTATTTTCTTTAATTAACTATTGGAATGGAAAAGGAAGGAATAAAATCCATGCATGAGAACATTAGCAGGCAAAATGAAGTTAAACATAATTTCTGAATGAGTTTTCAGTAAGACTATATTCTGTTTTGTTAATGATATACCCAGGCTTTATGGTCTGAACAGTAGCAGATATATATTTATAAGACACCGCAATTACATGGTGCATTGAATTTAACTGTTCTGTTTTCAGTGAGATTTAATAGTTGTTAAAAGAAGACATTTCTCTTTTCATTTCCTCCTATCTGAGTTAAATCATTTTAAAGTGTTCTTCTAGCCATAATAAAATTACCACCATCAAATGATTCAGTCTAGAGATAATATCTGATATGAGTGGCTGAATATGTTTGCTTTAATATAAGACCATGCAGATATATTCAGAATACAGCAGATTCTGCCGTGACAAATTCATCAGATAAGGTTTTTTTTTTTTTTTTTTTTTTTGTAGGACTGCCTGTAACTATTGCTCGGGCAGGTCTGGTGCCTTTCTTGATATCCTTCCTTGTAGGCTTTCTAGTACAGGTAAGAAGTTTACTTTTTACTTTTTTCCCTTGTTGTATTTATTCTGACATTGTTTTAGATTCTTAGCTCCATTTCAAACGACTTTAGCATTTCAAAACTGACATGGTTTTTCAAAACCGCTACTTCTTTTGGTAATTATAAGGTGGCTTCTTTTTTATTCATATTTTCATCTTCCTCTTTTATTGAACCATTTTCTGACATTTGATGGAGTTGATTTTGACTTCACAGTATCTACAGTTTTAAAGCAGATCTTGTGTTTTGATAATAACATGACATTGCGACTGACATTTCTCTTGTTTGACATTTAAGAGAGACTTATTGTAAAAAAATGTCTGAATCAAAACGCTTCCACCTTTGAAAAACTTACTTATGTTGCCGTCTTTGATTCTTTTCAAAATTCAGTGCATCTTTTAGAACTTTTGTTCTATTGCAGCACAAAAAAAAAAAAAAAAAATAGGTGGCAGTTTTATTTTAACAACAAAAAATGCTTTGAGAGTTTACTCAGACTGCAAACCATCGATTTATACAGATTTTAAATGAAAATTATTCATAAACAAATGCATATAAATTTGAATCCTTCAGCTTTTAAGACCACACCGGCATCTTCAAATTAACATATTTTCTGGATTTTCTAGCAAAATTAGAAATCATTGTTTCTGCAACGATTTAATCACAATAAATGTTGATTCCTTTTCTTTTAGGCTCTGCTCATTTACCTGTTTGTAGATTTGCTTCAACGATGCCGTTTAGCCCAACTTGAGACACTGAAGGTAAAAATGTCACTACCATTCAAAGGTTTGTGTACAGTAACATTTTATTTTTCTATCACAGGAATAAACTATATTTTAAAATATATTAACATAGAAAACTGTTATTTTGAATTGTAATAATGAGTTTAAATATGACTGTTTTTACTGTATTTTGAACATTAATGAAATGCAGTGAGCATAAAATCTCACCAACTCTCTGAACCAAAGTCTAAAAATTTAATTGCATTCACAAATGAGGCAAATGCACAATAGCTAGTTTAGTAGTAGAATGATAATGTCAGAATCAGTTAATTGTGATGATGAAGAGAATGTATTCTGGTGTCCTGTGCCAGACTGCAGAAACGGAGAGGATCTTAATGGAAGAAGTCGGTTCTGCAGAACCTCCGACACATAATGCAGAAGAGGATGAAGATGGGGAGGAGGTGGAAGAGGCAGGTATGACACATTCTAAAAAGTTACATGTCATAATAGCACTCCACTGTTGGTGCTGAGTAAATATTAAGAGCAGTACAGTCGGTGAGCTGTGCATCACTTTGTGACAAATCCTCACTCTGAAATGATCATAAACCTATCAACATACACCAAATCTACTGAATCCGGTGGCTGTGAATGTGGTAAGGCCATGTGTTTTTCATGAAGCAAGCATAGTTCAGTTGTGGCCGGGAATTAAGCATCCGACTCTATGACTCCATTTATTTATTGTTTATTTTCAATATATATTTTTTTCTTTTACATTTTTTTTTCCTAAACATGCCTTTTAATCAAATGCTTGTTATTGCAAACTATGTCAGTTCATAGGGCTTTGCTAGTCTTTTCATTTTCAGTGCAATTGAAATGAGAAGAATATTCTAGGTTCTAATATCCTGCAATGCAGCTTTGACTCCTAAGTCTTTAGAATACTTATTATCCACAAGAGATATTATCCACAAAGCCAATATTTTGATATAAAAACACTGCAGAAAAAGTGTCTGCTGAACTAATTTATGTAATTTTTTAAACTACATATGTCTTGACTGAACTTCATCAGCTAACGGATCATTGTGTGTATAGGACCAAACACAAACAGAGGTTACTAGATGTGACAACAAAATCCACAGAATTGTAACTAGAATAACAATTAATGGTTAATCAAGGCAAATGTAATTATTCAAGCCACAGTGCATGCTGGGAAGAGGGAAAATGGAACTGAACCACAGAACCATGCTTGTTCAATAGTAAGTAAATCAAATATTGTTTTATTGGTTGATTTTATTTTGTAGAATTATTACTCATATTTTGATACCCATAAAAGTTTTTAATAAAGACTTGCTCCTTGGATTTATATATCTCTGCAGTTTTCCATCTCTGTAGGTATTACTTTACCATTGTTGTTTAGAGGCCAAGGCTCAGTGGTAAATTTGACGCTGGCACTCGTTTAAAGTAAACATATTTGTATTTGCCTTCATTCTTGCTGTTTTCCCCACTGTTTAACCGGTTAGGCAAGAGGTGGTGGGCCACGTTAAACAGTAGGAAGTATAGCAGGAAACAGATGGCAGCTGTATTGTTTCTTTGCTAAAAGGACTACAGGGACTGTTAACGGAGCCGGATCGGGGAGGAACGCAGAGGCTACGCTGAAATGCGTCAGTATTAGCGCTAACTAATCAGGGCTCATCTTGGCCCACGCAACAGAGACATTAAGTATTTTTGACATGAGATGGAGGGAATAGATAGCTAATGAAGATGAATGAGGCTAAGAGAGGGGGCCGCCCTGTCAGCAGGGATGATGGGCGAGAAAAGAAGCCTTCCTGTGAATGTCAGTGGGAATCATAACCATCTGACACAGACGCACTAATTGAAGGCTCGTCTTCAAGTCACTGACCCACATGGTACTGAAGTAAAAAATGGTAACTTACTGTAAATATCCTTAACTTGGTTAAAAAAAAAAAAAAGAAAAAAAGATTGTGCATACTTTACCCAGGGTTCACAGTTAGCCTAATCCTGTGTATTCAGAATAGGGCTGCAATTAACGATTAATTTGATAATCGATTTTTTTTTTTTTTTTCGATTAAATTGGATAAAAAGCCCTTTTTTTTTTTTTTTTTTTTTTTTTTTTTATTGACCAAAAAAAAAAAAAAAAAACACTTCCACATTCTGCCCCATGTCCTTCAAACAAACGTGCCAACTGAATGCTATGAAAACATACAGTGCTTAACAATTTATTAGACCAATTGTCATAAGGAGAAAACACAAATATTTTAGGAATCTGTCAAAAAATTGTTTAAATATAAAAATGTTATTGTCATTTATTGGGAAAATAACAAACAAACAACTAAATAGTATTTATTCACATAATAACAAAAATGGCCTCCTATGCCTTTCATAACAGCTTGCATTCTTGCTGGTATTGTTTATGTACTTTGACTGTAATTGGGTATCTGAAAAAAAAAAAAAAAAAAAACACTATAAAGCGCTTGACTTTTTTTCCCCTGCCTTTCTTTCATAGATAACAGCAATAATTATATTATAGCATTAGAAATAGCCTACTACTGTTACTAAAGAGCTTATGCATATTGAAGGACTAACCAATACAGAAAGCTAAAAAAAAAAAAAAAAAAAAGATTTTGGTAAACACCAATACTGTTAGAGCAGCAGTGGCACAAAACTTACATAATTTGTTTAAAACCTTACATAAATTTTCTTTAAAAAATTTGTTAAGCACTGTATAGCCTATAGGCTAGTGAATATTGTTTAAATCTCTACATTACAAATTTAAATAATAATACAGATAATAAAGACGAATACAAACAAACTCAGTGTTATCCAACAGGTAAGAGTAGGCCTAATGTTCTGCAGGAACACGCGTTCACTTTGATCACAGTCACATCTTACTGTCATTTCTTTATCCTTTAAAAGGCGCCTTTCAAGCATCTGATATTTATATTCAGACAATTACACGCGGTTATTCCTTTTACAGTTCCTACTCATAAAATACGTGCACTACTTGTTGACTTTTACACCTTAATTCAACGTACAACAACAGATATTTCAGCACAATGAATGTTTTTGCGTTGAATATTAATTGTCTCCCTCTCTACTGTGTACCGTCTGTCTGACGCAAGTGCACGCGTCAACGCTCATTCAGTAAAGATTAAAACTTAACACAGACTGTCAGGATGAGCCTTTACGCAAAACTGGAAATGCTCGCGTGAATTTGTGACATTTACAGATAAGGATATGACTGTAAACTGAAAGTTTTTGCGCTGAGGATGCACACGTATCTGTCAAAGCGCCTGACAGGGCAAGGGAATTATGCTAATGCATTGTTAGCTTAAAGCTTAAAATAAAGAATTCTCATGTTTTGTGCAGCTTGGATCACATACTTCTCCCACAGCATCTCATTCTGTTTCCTCCACTATTTTTAGATGTATTTTGTCCATAGAAATGCATTATTCAGTGCTGCAATTTGACATGACCGGCTGAAGTTGGACGTGCACTGTGGGCAGACTCGACTAATCGATAATGAAAATCGTTGCTGATGATTTTCATTATCGATAATAATTGATTTTATCGATTAGTTGTTGCAGCCTAATTCAGAAGCTGATGATTCACACTGTACATTCCTAAACCCAGGGTTAACGTTCTTATTTGCATATTTGTCGTGTCAGTCTCAATTATTGGATGAATTCAGCACACAATGTGTACACACGTAGAGCTGTGTATCCTCATTATTATCAAGTTTTATACAACGATTCTTTCTGGACCTCAAATCTGATTGGCTGAGAGGAGTGCGATATTCTAGTGATAACAGAACGCCAACCATCTCACCATTTGTATCACTCCGCTTGTGGTATTTCTCACAGCGAGTGTCATGGCAGACACCCAAATCCACTATAATTGTATACATACTACAGTTTTTGTCACAGAATGTATAGTTTTAAGAGTTTTTTAGGAGAGAATGTACTTCATATAACAATATGTGCTGAAGTGCTCCATAAATATATGACTCTCATATTGTACATAAAACCTAATTTCGACATAATTTAAGAACACTGTAACATTGGGCCTCATTCATTAAACATAAGCAGAATTAATAAAACCATTTTTAAGTAAATGATTGCATTAAACTGAATGCAACCGCATGCGTGAGAATGGATTTTACAAACAATTTACAGAGAAGTTTGTTCGATAATGTTTCATTAACTTGGCCCATGGTTTGTAAAGTTGAAACAGCTAAACATTGCCTATCCTTTGCAGTGAATGGGTATCGTGCAGATAATAGCTTTAGTGCACACCCACTGTTCATTTGCACCCCTGTGAAATTAGAAATGACAATGTATTCTTTGTGGGAAAAGTTTGACTTTGCATACTGCATATATTCCTTTCCATCTTTTTGCACTGTTAACTCATAGTTAAATGCTTTGTCTGTGATATCCTCCAAACAGCCACTTGCTTCGAGGTGATGAAAGTTCCCTTTAGACTTCTTGTGTTTTCTTTGAAGAGAAGCAGACCTCGATTATAGCGCTTCATTTGTTTGTGCTGAACCGCTTTCATATCAGCAGTTAAATAGAGTTTGAAGCAGTGTACGAAATTAACTGTAGGAATATCATTTAAAATGGATTGGTTGCTTGGAATATTTCTCACTATGCTTAATGAATGACTTCAAATATAAGGCAGTCAGCGTTCCATCAAGGAAATCTTTTAGGAAAGATAAGTATTTCACGCAAGTCAGCGAGACTGTGCCAATTTATTGTGCACTTTATTCAAAATGCAGAGAGCTGAATCAACAGAAACACTTTGCTTCTTTATTTCAGACTATAGGTCTGAACCTAGCAGTGCTTCTCCGCTGGTGGGTCATAGATTTGTTCATCAGGAAATAATGATGTTAAATGTAAATAATAAAACACAATTGACCTTATAATTGTGCATTGATATGTTCTTGTCTTTTGTTATTTTGACACAAATACATAAGTCATTTGCCAATAGGGTTAATAGTGTTAATCTGGTAAATCACACCATTTATGTATTCATGAAAATAAACCATATTCTATTGACATGCCAATAAATTTGCATGTTTTTTAACCTGTGCATCATATTAATATCAATTTCATTGTTTTATAAAACATTGTTTGTTGAATTGAACAAAGTAAAAATTTTAAAGCACAACATTCTCTTGTAAAATGTACACCAATAATTGTTTTATTTAAAAAAAAAACATTGTATATATATATATATATATATATATATATATATATATATATATATATATATATATATATAGCAAAAAAGATACACAAAAATATGAACAGAAACAATTTTCTCTCTAAAATTGCTTGTAATTAATTACAAAGAAATGGCAAATAACATTGAACAACATTGAACACTGAACACAGTAGAAATTTTAAGTTTTTTGCTACTCAGTACCCAAGAAGGAGTTTGTATCCATCATTTGGTGTTAGATTGTCAGATACTGGTAAGGTCTGGTAAGTCAGAGTGAGTTTTTAGAGAGAAAGACTTGCTCATATCCCAGCAAATCCCTCATAGGCCCACACTGAGTCCAGCGGTATATTCTTTTAACACACGATCAAGGTGCCTTTCATGGTCATCTATGCTATTATACTCATAAAATGCTTGAAATTAATAACCTATCTGTGTTAATGCACTTTTAAATAAAGCATTAATGCTAAAGATTTGCTTTATTACTGCAGACTGGGCGTGCAGAGTACTATTTTCTCCTAGAGCCCTGCTTAATTTATATGCCAGGTTGACAGTGTCATCAGATAGGTTTTGCAATGCCCTAGCATTCTATGATTCAATTAGGCTTTCATGCTTGGGCTGCACGGTTGGCTCGCTGGCGTTTGATAAGAAGCCCATTAAAAAGATAGATGTCTCTGAGCATAGAAATGCACTGTAAATGATTCCACACCGCTATCTGCTTAGTGCTGAATATGAGACTGTGTGTTCCAGAAAACACGATAGAGAGCTGATATGCATTCATCATGGAGGAAATTTTACAGTAACATTTCAGACAATTTTCTGTGTGCCCTGCCAGACATGCAGAGTTAGTTTGGTGTGATCAGCTGTGCGACTGGCTTTCATTTTTGCAAATTTGATTGATCTTCAGTAGCATGAATGAGGTGATGTGGCTCAGATTTAAGAAAAATAGTAGTTTAGAATTCCACAACACTGTTTCATCATGAAATCTGAATGCTAATCTATGTTCATTTTTTTTATACTGTACCTGTAAGTAATTTTAATATTATCATATTAGATATCTGCAGTGAGCAAATTAAAATATATCATCAATTGGTCCTTTGCAGTGAATGGGTGCCGTCAGAATGAGAGTCCTAATAGCTGATAAATACAATAACAATAATCCTGCGTGTTTGTAAGAAACAAATACATCATTAAGATGTTTTTAACATTAAACCATCGCTTCTGGCTAAGGCTTTGGGTAGACAACAAAGTGATTCGATTCACGATTCATAGGTTTTTGATTCGATTTAAGAACAGTTTTTGCAAATTCAGAATGATTCAATTCACAATTAAATGCGATTCGATTCAATTAACGATTCGATTCTGCATTCTTTAAGTGCATTCACAGGATTATTTAAATGCGTCCCCTAAATTCTTTAAATGCTGAGTCAGGGGGAAAATTACACAGCAGCATTTATGGTTAGAGAACCATAGGTTAGAGGAAAAAAATAAATAATTAATTAAATAAATAAATAAAATAAACACTTTTGTCCATTGCTAGATGCTAGTTTAATGATGCTATGGCGTATGTAGAAATTTATGTAAGCCAAGGTTTTAAAAAAGAGCTTTAAAAGTATTTTACTTTTAAAATAACCAGGTGTGTAGCCATCATTTCAGAAGTGACAGAAATGTCAAATACAATAATTTTATGTATGTATGTATTTTTTTTTTTTACAAGAAATTATTTTCTTATCTCTTACTTTGAATTTGCTATAAGAAACCAAATGCACTGCTGGACAATAATAAATCATTTGTAATCTATAATTTTTTTTTTTTTCCTAATGGCAATTTTATGATTGTTTTATACAATTATTTCAATTTTATGCACAGAATAAGGTAGAAAATATACTTTATAGTTTCTGTACTGTAATAAATGATATGTCAGTTAGCATTGCATCATTTGTAAGTTTTATTTATTTATTTTGTTTATTGTTTTAACGTTTCACAGTTAAATTCATTCTGCTTTTTATTCAGCTTAGCTGCAGCTGCCTTTGTCCATATTAGGCATTTCCTGGCACGTCTTAATTTCTAGGAGCGCGAGATCACTTATCTTTCAGTGCAAAACTTCTTTATCTCATTTTCATAAAATAAAATGCTATAGTATTTAACTTTTCCTCTCCATCGGCGAATGATGATTCTGAAAGAAAAAAGTGGCAGATGTCTGTTTGCTATAGCAACGAACGCTACTTTCATGTATCTGATTAACAGATAAACCTCACGCTCTTATTTCAAGGTTGTTGTTAATGCTGTTGTTATGTTAACAGTTTCCTTCGTATATTCGGCTCAACAACGACATTGTGAAAACACATTTATCAATTAGTGGAACTGTGTGTATGCTTTGACACTTACATTTTTGCTCCGTCCATGCAATAAATGCGCAGTCTTCGACTGCTCAGGTAATGTCGTCGATATGACTGAGAGAACCATTGAAAAACTATAGAAAACTAAAACTACTTCACTTTAGCATTACTGACACGAGTACTAAGGAGAGATCACACATCAGCTGCTCAAAAAATGTGTCCGTGAGACGAACGGGGCGCAATCACAATCCTGTGACAGACAGTAAATATAGTGGAGCGCGTGAAGGAGAGATGTGAGGCACGAACGCTGTTCAAGGTCTCCATAAATTTGTGCTTGTAGCAATTTAATATGTATATATTTTGAAAGCATTGAATCACTATAGAAATCGCGATTCATTCGATTCTTAGCGTTTTAAATCGATTACTGTCCGAAATCGACGATTCACGATTCAAAAATCCATGTTTCAAGATCGATGCGTATGCATCGTCAGGGTTTGTAATCGATGCATCGAGAAAATGATTGAATCGTTACACCCCTACTTCTGGGCAATATTTATCCATAATAACTCTTCCTTCATTTAAAAAGTTGAGTTGTGTGGGTTACTGTGTTGTTTCTTTCAGCTGTTTTGACTCCCATTCTGATTTTTATCTTCATACGAAGGTGTACAAGTGCTTATTTCTTCATCACAATGTTGCTTGACTACCTTTGATAAAGCTTAAGGTATCATTGTTGTCATGAATTGGTTTTATTATTGCATTGACCCTGCCCTGTATCACTAAATGGCTCAACAACTCTGATGGATTCTAAGCAATACTAAACTATAGCTGATTTGAGAGAGTGCTCAGCAAAGACTCAGAAACAGGGATGAAATCTTTTTTTAGGACCTGGATACACTTGTGTGCTGACAAACAGGCTTTGTCCAAAAGCAAAATGTAGTGGTAATTTTGAGCAATCCCACTGAACTCTTTATTGGAGTCGCCATACATTTTCATTCACATATCAGCTAGTATGCAGTAGAGCTGGGTGATATAGTTAATATAGAAAAATATAAAATATCACACAAATTTAAGTGTGTCATTGTTTTTGCAATCCATTGTTGTCTTGTGACTTGCAAGCATTGGAGGATTATGACAAATCCTTTATCTTTAAAATTCAGATAGTTTAAACTCTCTGTAGTTATTCATTAAAAATATATTTTGTTTATATATATATATATATATATATATATATATATATATATATATACTGTATGTATGTATATATATATATATATATATATATATATATATATATATATATACTGTATATATATATATATATATATATATATATATATATATATATATTGTATATATATGTATAGAGAGAGAGAGAGAGAGAGGGAGATATGATAATTCGAAATAAGATAAATTATTTATTTTATATATTTTATACATTTTAAATAATATATGTTTCTAAAATAAAAAATTTAATGTTTTAATAAAAATATGTGATGGTGATTAAGGCTGTTTTATTGTTACTTTGGTGTATATTTGGTGCTTCAACAGTCACTTACTGTATGAAATTTCTGAGATTTACTGTTACTAAGAAATGAAACAAATAAGAGCTTTTTTAAATCTATATAAGAGCAAATATTTTTCATATGTTTCTAGAAAAGAAGAGAAACAAGATCTGTTGTTTGTTTACACAATTTTACTGGTTCATATTAATGAACAGATCAAATGTATTTATTTAAACAATTTACAGTATGCTTTTATAAAACTGCTAGAATAAATATATTTTAAATCATTTAAATACAAAAAAATCTAAAAATATATATATTTTATTTTATGTATTTTATGTTTTTCTATGTCCATTTTACTGTAACTGTTAAAATTTCTGCTTTAAATGCATCTTACAGAAACATCTGTTTAGTCCACAGTGCTATTTATGGTCATATGATCCTGACCACTGGACTTCTTGGAAAAGTTCCCTCTAAGAATCTCTTCACGGAAACCTTGAAATAAAGCCATCTAGACAAGGAGAGCTTTGTTGATGATCTGTAAGATTTGTCACACAGTGTTATATTCCACAGAAAGCATCAACAACTCTGATATGAAGTATATCAAGTTACAAAGCTCTTTTTTTTTTTGTTTTGTTTAGCCAGACAAACTTTTTTCTCTCTCTCTCCCACTCTTTCTCTCACTCTTCCTATCACAGACTTTCCCTCAAGACTTGCTGTCATCCTACATTTTCAGGGATAGACATGATGACAACTGTTTTGAAATATTCATGTTTCTTTTGGTGTGACTTGCATGTTACTCTTTCCATCTTGTATAAGTAGGTTTTTGAGAAGGGAAATATTGTTAGGTCTTGCTCCAAGTTTATAGCAGGACATTGATTCAGTATCTTGGGCTAATTTGTTTTAAGAACTTACATTTTGCACCTGAAAACAAAATTACATTTCAGATTTGATTGATGGACAGTAAACAGACGTTGGGGGCGACATTTGGATGTTGGATGCCTCGGCAAGCTTTGAAATGGTTTGACAAATTTTCTTTCCCATGTTGACGTATTTCCAATTGAAACAGGACATTGGAACATATCGAAGGCATTATTCTTGTCTTTTAATAGCCAAAAGCCTACGTCATTGCCCAGTTTGCTCATGCTGGTAGACATTGTGTCTACACAAAAAGTGCCTTTTTCCACTGACAGACATTCAAAAGTAGCCATGTATGCTGACAAAATGCATTTTTGTAAGAAAAAAAAAAGTATAAAATGGTCTTATGTTTTCCCTTGTCTGGTGGCTTTCATAGCTCAGGATAGTTGCTAGAATAGTTGAATAATATGAAGAATAGTTGGCAACAAGTGACAATGATGAGTGAGAATCATTCAAAAACAGTGAAGGATTAAGAAATGAAACGCTGTGTGTTGAAATAGGTGATTCTGCAGTGGCTTGTTTGGAGATATTTTCAAGAATAGCAAAAATATGTATGGCTTTATGTGTAAGTTACTTATTGTTTATTGAATTTTTGTCAGCCATGTTGATAGTTTGTAGCATTTTTTAGATACTCTTATCATATATCTGGGCATAGCCCAGACATCTGATGTTAAATATAAATGTTTAGATGTGCAAGAAAGACACATTTCACATTTTGAGAATATGAAAATAACAAAAATACGAATACCCTATTTAAAAAGTAATATATTTAAAATACATTTATTTCATACTTTGTATAGTTCAAATCTATTAACATATTTACTGACATATCACTCTAGACTTGTTGATATAAAAATTATTATTAAACTTTATTGGGATTATTATCTGTGCACAATGCACATTTCTTAATATTAAGCCTAAAATGTGCTTTAATGTCACTATTGATGAGGATTGTATGATCTCTGTATAATATTAGTCTTTAAATGAGAGATATTTAAAGTGTACCTGAAGTATACTTGCAATAGTTCCACTTTAGCACAATCAAATATACTTCAGTATATCTTTAGTTGGACTTCAGCACTACTTCCACACAATTAAAGTGTATTAAGTACAAAAATAGTTGTTCCATTTTAGCAGACTTTAAGTATACCAGTTTAGAATACTAAAAGTACAATTGCAGGGTATTTTTATTTACCACATAAATATAATATAAGTTGTTTACATTTTGAAGCCTTACAAACTTTTTGTGAAATGTTTTGCTGGAAAACTTTGCTATTTTCTTTTGTTTTGCTTGAAAGCGTAACCACTTGGTTTAATATTTAATGCCAAAGCATTCAGTCATTTTCAAAGGAATAGTTCACCTCAAAATAAAAATGCTGTCATCATTCACTCACCTTAAATCTGAATGTAAACTTAATATGATTAAAAAAATTTATAAAAAGTATGACATTTCATTTGCAGAGCACAAACATTTTTGAATAATGCAACAGCTGATTTTGTTTATGCAATAAATTTACAGGAGTCCAAAATTTTCTAAATTGTCATGCTCCAAAGTCATCATTGTTGTAGGTAGTGTAAAACTACCAGAATGAAATTAAATTTAAGTCACTCTCAAATCATTGATCAACTCACGTAAACAGCCCAAAGGAAATATGGTGACACATTAATCAAACCTCATTGATGCTTTGGTGTTTGGTGGCATGTGACACAAAAGAACCAAAACGGTTTCCACAGACAAAAAGAAAATCACACAGGTGTGGAATGACATGAAGGTGAATGTTGATTTTTGGGTGAACTGTCCCTTTAAGCGTGACTAAACTGCTCAAACACTCTTTGGGGCCTCTGCATCTTTTAAAAGTTTTTTTTTGTGAACTTTTAAGAGTGTCTAGCATATAGATGGCCTCAGAGTTAACAGCCATAAAGCTCCAGTTTTGATTTCATGGTGCACAATTGCTTTGAGAAATGGTATATTTAGGTGTTTGTGTGGAGGATGACCGAGTTAATTATTATCTAACAGTAGGTGGACGTCTGACCAAGCTGGCGGCAGTGGAGACTGTCGTTGTGATGCACATTCACCCTCCTAAATTCACCTCCGGCATAATGATGTTTCGGCGTTGATCTCTCTTTCTCTCTCACACACACACACACACTCTCAGAGCCGCAATGTATCTATGACAGGTGTTGAGCTCTGGCAGCTCTCGATCCTAATTACTTGGCCATCCCTTTCTGCAAGCAGATGGGTCCCTCTCAGAAATTAATGTTCTAGCCGGCTACTCTCCACAGCCCATTCCCTTGTCATTTGTGCCGTACAGGTACAGTAGTCTTAACTTAATGTAAAAAATCCAATCAGATTGCGTGCCAAAGCATCATTAGGGAGATTGGTGTCTGACTGACATAAACGATTTGGAAAGTGATTCGTCTTCCTAATGAAAAGTAGAAACTCTGCGATACTTTTGAGCGCTCTGTTTTTCAGATGGAGTTAGAAACACATCCAGATGAATGTTTTCTGCAGGGTTTTTTTTTTTATTATTATTCACATCTATTTCTGACTAAATATAATAATACTGATGGCGCTTGTGTCAACAGAATTATATGTAACATCTGTTATTGGTCTGTGTTTATTTTTACCTTGGGAGATCAGCACAGACAGGTGAATGTGAAAGTAATACTGAGCACAGCACCATTTATTACTTTCAGAAAAATGGTTTGTCTTTTTCTTGTTATATTTCCATCAGTCTCCTTAACTGGAATTTCTGGAATCGTTGTGTTATATATATATATATATATACAGTATCTCACAAAAGTGAGTACACCCCTCACATTTCAGCAATCATTTTAGTATATCTTTTTAAGGGACAATACTATAGAAATGAAACTCAACATACAGCCATTATTGTCAAAAAAGCTGGCAACAAAAGTGAGTACACCCTACATGAAAACAGCTATATGTCATTTAACCATGCAAAGCCACATGTCCTATTCATCATGTTCATGTTTTTGTCTGCTTGACAGGACTATACAAATTTGTGTATTTTGTATTAGAGCAGTTAAAATTTGGTGCTTTGAGTGCAATTCTCTCAAACTTACCACTGGATGTTCAACATGGCACCTCATGGCAAAGAACTCTCTGAGGATTTTGAGAATTAGAATTGTTGCTCTCCACAAAGATGGCCTAGGCTATAAGAAGATCAGTAACACCCTCGAACTGAGTTACAGTACAGTGGCCAGTGTCACACAGAGGTTTTCCAAGACGGGTTAAACTCGGAACAGGCCTCGCAAGGGTCAGTCAAAGAAGTTGAGTCCTTGTGGTGTGCGTCAGGTGCAGAAGCTGGCTTCAAAAAACAGACGCATGAGTGCTGCCAGCATTGCTTTAGAGGTTGCAGAAGTAGAAGGTCAGCTTGTCAGTGCTCAGACCATACGCCACACACTGCAACAAGTCGGTTTGCATGGCCGTCATTCCAGAAGGAAGCCTCCTCTGAAGCTGGCTTACAAAAAAGCCTGCAAACAGTTTGCTGAAGAAAACCTGTCCAAGAGCATGAATTACTGGAACCATGTCCTGTGGTCTGATGAGTCTAAGGTAAAATTGTTTGGCCCAGATGCATGTGTGGTGACGCCCTGGTGAGGAATACCAAGAAAATTGTGTCTTGCCTAGAGTCAAAAATGGTGGTGGTGGTAGCATCATGGTCTGGGGCTGCATGAGTGCTGCTGGTACTGGAGCTGTGGTTCACTGAGGGAAACATGGATTCCAATATGTACTGTGACATTCTGAAGCAGAAGATTTACATTTATATTTAGTCATTTAGCAGACGCTTTTATCCAAAGCGACTTACAAATGAGGACAACAGAAACAATCAATTGTAGTATTAAAACAACTAAAACTGATCCAAAACTAAAAGCTAAAACTATAAATACTATATATACACACATTAAAAAAATAATTAAATAAAAATGACAAATGCATACAACAAAATTTCTAAACTTAACTTTTAAATGAAAACAAGGTAAAGCTACAAACAATTCAAAATATTAAGAGAACAAAAGGTATAAGAGTATAATAATGATTCTAACATAACACTAAGCAAAACACCAAAAACAACCATGTGTACACACACAGAGAGAGACATATATGCACACACACACACACACACACACACACACACATACATCCATAAATTCAATATTATTTCATTTCCATTTAGTTTGCTGAAGTACTAAAATAACTCAAATTAAATAAAACTAAAACTTAATAAATAACATATACGGACATAATAATAATAAAAAAAAAAACTAATAAAATGACAAACATTACTACAACTGTAACTAAAATTAAAATAGATAACATATACAAATCAAACTACATTAGTTTAACAGTAATCCTAAAAAAAATAACACTGAGCCAAACATACAAGAAATGGTTATAAAAACTAAGACAGAAGTGAAACAAGTAATAGGAAAGAGGATAAATAAAAAGTAATACTTATTAGCGATACTTATAGAAGATGATGCCTTCCCTTCAGAAACTGGGCCGAACGGCAGTTTTCCAACATGATAACGACCCCAAACACACCGCCAAGATGACAACTGCCTTGCTGATGAAGGTGAAGGTGATGGAGTGGCCAAGTATGTCTCCAGACCTGAACCCTATTGAGTACATATGGGGCATCCTCAAGCTGAAGGTGGAGAAGCACCATGTGTCTAACACCCAGCAGCTCCGTGATGTCATTATGGAGGAGTAGAAGAGGATCCCAGCAACAACCTGTGCAGCTCTGGTCAATTCCATGCCCACGAGGATTAAAGCAGTGCTATATAACAATGATGCCGCTACAAAATATTGACACTTTGGACACAGTTTTGACATGTTCACTTAGGGTGTACTCATTTTTGTTGCCAGTTATTTGGACAATAGCGGCTATATGTTGAGTTATATTTAGAGGACAGTAAATTTGTACTTCTATACAAGCAGCACATTGACTACATATATCCATATATATAATATATCCAAGTTTCATTTGTGTAGTATTGTCCCTTGAGAAGATATACAAAAATTTTTGCTGAAATATGAGGGGTGTACTCACTTTTGTGAGATACTGTATATATACACGCACACACACACACACACACACACACGCACACACACACGCACATACACACACAAGACACAAGAGGGATATTTGAGTAACTATGTATATATGAAATTTAAATTATGGTAAATTTTGACTATTCCTATGTAGTCATTTATATAATAGTGCTTTGGTAAATAAAAAAAAAAATAAAAAAATTATATATATATATATATATATATATATATATATATATATATATATATATATATATATATTTTTTTTTTTTTTTTATAAACCTTAATGATGTTTACTCAAAATGTTTACTCAAAAACTTGAATTGTGTTATTGGGACCAGGCTATTTTTAATATATGTCAGTGTTTTTGAAGTTATTTGTTTGATATTTTGCTGTTTTACATTTTGAACTACTGTTCAAAATGTTGGGGTCAGTTATTGTTTTTAGAAAGAAGTCTATTATGCTCACCAAGACTGCATTTATTTGATCAAAAATACAATAATAATAATAATAATAATAATAATAATAAATCAGTAATACTGTTTAATATTATTGCAATTGAAAATAAATATTTATTAATTACTATTTAAAATTACTATTTATTTATTTATTACTTACATATTTGGATGTATAACTATACGTTCAGATTAGCAATTATATATTCATATTTATAAAAAATATATTCAGGGTTTATAATTTGTTTAGAGTTGTTATTTATAACTGTAATTAGAATTATTTTGTTATATATTTCAGTTATTTTAGAATTATTAAATATACATTTATTTAGGTAACACTTTAAGGTGTCCTTGTTACACGTTACATGTACTTACTATTAAAATAGCAATTAATTATGCATAATTACATGCAAAGTAACCCTAAGACAAACCCTAATCCTGACCCTAACCATATAGTAAGTACACGTAGTTAATTAATATTACTCAGTACTTAAATGTATAATTAAATTGTAACAAAGACACCTTGAAAGAAAGTATAACCTATTTATTGATTTGTTTGTTTGTTTGTTTGTAGTTCCCCATGTGACCATACATCCACCTTGAGAATATTCACAGTTGTAAAAGTATGACAACTAGCCCTGGTCTCCTCTCTCTCCACCTCTTTGTGTTTTTCTCATGTACTTGACATAAGCTGCTCTTGTTCTAGATAGCATTGAGACTCTCTTGTTTACCAGTGACGAGAGTAGAGCTGCCTTAGAAGAGGAGTTCAGTATGAATTATTCCTGCTTTTCCGAATTTGATTCCTCGCTGCTGCACACTTCTCTGATCTCCGGCCATATTCATTCACCTCTGTTTTCCCTCCTTTTCTTACATTTATCTCTCCACCGATTCATTATTTAGCGCGTGAAAGTCGTACGGCGGCACCGTATGTGGCATGTTGTTGCAGCAGAACTTCATGTTGGGAGTGATGTGTGGCACTTCGGAGGGGTTAAAAGGATGCTTCTGCTCATCTGTGGCTGACATGTTCTCAATGTTCTGGCCACTGCTGTCAACTAATGACTGTTTCCTATGGGAAACCTTTTCTTAAGGGACGCTTATATGGCCGTCAAATTTTCCTTTATTGTAACTGCTGACATGTTTCATTCTAACTGAAATGATACTTCTATTTCCTCTGGTTATGTCTCTGAGATGAACAGTGAAAAAAAAGTTTCCCTGTGTGTTTTTCTCTGTAGAAACGGGTCTTCTCCAAAGGGACGTCACAGCACGGAGGCCAGATGAGGACCTTCAGCCAAATCTGCACGTGCTCGGAGTTCTCTTCCTGGGCAAACACACCAGCCGTGCATTCAACTTTGTTCTGCTCTTTCAGTTGTGAGTCTCTTTCATTCAAAGCGTTTTAGGGCTAAAATGTCCTGCTGAAAAGCCTGGCAAAGCTGAGCACCAGCATATGGTGCTGCTTTGGATGCTAGTCTCCGCATAGCAAGGCTGCCTAACAATTTTCACCAGAAAATCAATGGGTGAACAACAGCTTCACTATGCTGTAAGAAGTTTTCAATTGTAATTGTTACCATAAAAGAATAGTTCACCCAAAAATGAAATTTTGCTGAAAATGTAGTCACCCTCAGGCCATCCAAGATGAAGCCGAGTTTGTTACTTCATTGAAACAGATTTGGAGAAAAGAAGCATTACATCACTTGCTCACCAATGGATCCTCTGCAATGAATGGGTGCCGTCAGAATGAGAGTCCAAACAGCTGATAAAACATCACAATAATCCACATGACTCCAGTCCATCAAATAACATCTTGTGAAGGAAAAAGCTGCATGTTTGTTAGGCTTTCTAACCTTAAACCATCACTTAAGGGTTTAATTACATCGAAATGCACCAACATATTTGTTTAGGATTGTCTCTGCTTGCAAATGGTGCCTGATGTGTGCATATTTCTTTTCTGTTTTAGATGAGACACTGTTTTCATTGGAAAAAACATTATGGATAGAGGACTCATATTTTAGCTGGAATCGACGGTTAGAGGTTTAAAATGTTTAAAAGTACAAACATGCAATTTTGACTTCAGAAGACATTAATTGATAGACTGCAGTCATGTGGTGTACTTGAGGATTATTGTGATGTTTTTATCAGTTGTTTGGACTCTCATTCTAACGGCACCCAATCACTGCAGAGCATCCACTGATGAGCAAGTGATGTAATGCTAAATTTTTCCAAAGCTGTACAGATGAAGGAACAAACTCATCTACATCTTTGATGGCCTGAGGATTAGAGTAGATTTTTAGCAAATTTTCATTTTGTGGGTAACTTTGCCTTTAAAGATAATTTTTTTAACTGATTTAACCCATAAAATGTGTTTCCTAGGTGTATATTAATTAGTTATCATTTTTTAGTTTAAGGTTTCAAAGTGAATAGCATGAGTATCCGCCAGCTATAACACTACTAAGCTCCCATCCAGTCTGGTGCAAGCTTTAATAAAAGGAGTAAACCACCTTTCACCCCTCGCCCCATAATTTGCACCCTAGATACTAAACTAAAATATCTTTTTCATTATGTGTTACATAGTTTCTGGCCTTTGTCATTTTGGATATACAGTCTAGCCAATCTCATTTAATTATTTACCTTTCAACATTATTCACAGTGATGCAAAGATGAGTCATGCACTTTTGGACACCGTCGGGCTCTATAGAGGCCACGTATATTGACATCGCACAACTTATTGCCTTGAAACATGAGACAGCATTCATAAATTTCATATAGTGCTTTGATACTAAGGCTTGTAATTCGCCATGAACTGTAAACTTATGGTGCTTTTGTTGAGCTCTTAAATTTTGTTCTAACATGATGTTGGCCTTGTGAGCTCACGTTAATGGTGAACTGGCTCCGAGTCAAAAGCTCTTATTCAAATTCATATTCAAAAGCTTATATTCAAATATATGCACAAAATGAAATAAATAATCATAAAAAATACACATTTAAAAAAAAAAAATACTAATAACATCCAGAACAAATATTATGTATAAACAAATATAAATATTCCTTTGCTTGTAATAAGATCCACAAGATGCCGCAAAATGTGTTGATTTACAGAAAGAAAAATGTAAATCGTTCTTTATAAAATGTAAAATGCTTGCTCAGTCACAAGGGACATGTCTTACTGAAATAGAATCAAAATTGTGTACTTTTCACTGGCCAAATGTCGTTATTACAATGCTTTGAACATCATAAATCAGTTTTTCTCATTACCTTTCTCATTGTCTATTATCATTGTTTTTTTTTGTTTTTTTTTTATTAGAGGCAATGATTTCTATAAAAGGCTTGCAAACAACAACAGAAAATGTAACAAAGCCTAGTTACATTACAATTTTACAACATTTCCTTTTTTGGTCACTAAAAGAAACGTCTCGGTTACGTATGTAACCCTCGTTCCCTGAAGGAGGGAACAGAGACGTCACGTCGGATGACCGACGAAATTGGGATCTCGCCAGAGAGACCAATCCACTTCGAGTGTAACTAAACGAGCCAATGGACATTGGCATGCGATTATTGCATCCAGCTGCCGCTGATCACAGCGTGAGCATAAGAGGCAGCTGATGCACCGCATCAATTATGTTTTCGCTGAGGAGCCGAGCCGGCGACCCGGCAGCTCAGCGGTGGTACAGCGACTGTGGCGACGGGACGTGACGTCTCCGTTCCCTCCTTCAGGGAACGAGGGTTACATACGTAACCGAGACGTTCCCCTTTCAGTCGGTCACTCCGAGTCACGTCGGATGACCGACGAAATTGGGATCCCTACCAAAGCGCCACAGGAGCTGCCCCTTCCAGTGCCCTGTGTAGGGCTCCTGACCCTTCCTATAAGGCAGACGATAGGACTGGGCTCTACACAGAGAAGGTCAACTACTGGTGTTCCTTGAACAACCCAAACAGTAGGACTAGGATAACACTGGGAAGCGTGCCCTTCCACTTGGAAGAGGCACACTGCGGAGTCACCTCCTCCCAGAGGGGGTTAAGTGACATTCAAACATGTGAAGTAACCCCGAAGGGCCCTATTGCACATGGAAGTCTCTGAGATGGCTCAGGCTGCATCTTTAGAGATGGCAGAACGTGGTCCGCCAGGGGAAACATGGCTCTAATAAGAATACCGTGGAATACACATATGGGATCCCGACAGGGTCTCTCATATGGGCACTAGCCTCGCACCAGATTTCAAGAATTCATTGGCTGAAGGCCTGGCGCCGGACGCCCCGCCGCGTCTGGACGCCGGAGTGCTGGAGGACTCAACAGGGTTTGCCTGGTTAAGGAACTCTCTGGAGAATTAGGCGTAAGGACGCCGCAAGCCGACTCTGAGCCGGCCCTCTCAGTGCCACTACCCGTTTGAGGTGAGAACACAGGAGGAAACCGGTTCGACACGTAGGCTATAAAACCTAGCGAACGTGTTGGGAGTCGCCCAACCCGCAGCTCTACAGATGTCTGCTAGCGAGGCACCACGAGCCAGCGCCCAGGACGATGCGACACCCCTAGTGGAGTGAGCACGCAACCTGAGTGGGCAGGGCACACCTTGTGCTTCGTAGTCCAAGGTGATGGCATCCACTATCCAGTGGGCCATCCTCTGCTTGGAGACAGCCTTCCCCTTCTGCTGTCCTCCGTAACAGACAAAGAGCTGTTCTGAGGTCCTGAAGCTCTGAGTTCTATCCACGTACTGACGCAGTGCGCGTACAGGACAGAGCAAAGCTAGGGCTGGGTCTGCCTCCTCCAGGGGCAGCGCTTGCAGGCTCACTACCTGGTCCCTGAAGGGCGTGGTAGGAACCTTGGGCACATAGCCGGGCCGGGGCCTCAGTGTTGCACTGGAGTCAGCCGGCCCAAACTCAAGGCACGACTCGTCGACCGAAAATGCCTGCAGGTCCCCCACCCTCTTGATTGAGGCCAATGCAGTCAGGAGTAGGGTTTTCATAGAAAGAAACTTCAACTCGACTGACTGCAACGGCTCAAAGGGGGCAGTTTGTAGGGCTCTTAGCACCAAGCCAAATCCCAAGAGGGAAGGGAGGGATGCCTCGGAGGATTTAACCTCCTGGCCCCCCTAAGAAACCTGACGACCAGATCGTGCTTCCCCACCGACCTCGCCTCTATGGGGTCGTGGTGGGCAGAAATAGCAGCAACATATACCTTAAGGGTGGAGGGGAACAGCCTACGCTCCAACCCTTGTTGCAAAAAGGAAAGCACGGCTCTGATCGAACATCTCCGGGGGTCCTCCTGGTAAGAGGAACACCATTCGACGAACAGGTTCCACTTCAGCGCATAGGCCCGTCTTGTGGACGGTGCTCGTGCTGAAGCGATAGTGAGCGCTACCTCCTGGGGCAGGTCACCTAGAACCTCCGCGTCCCATCCAGGGACCACACATGAAGTTTCCACAAGTCTGGACGCGGGTGCCAGAGGGTGCCCCGTCTCTGAGAAAGCAGATCCTTCCTCAGAGGAATCGGCCAGGGAGGGGCTGTCGCGAGGAGCATGAGTTCCGGGAACCAGGTCCTGTTGGGCCAATATGGAGCCACTAACAGGACCTGCTCCTCGTCCTCCCTGATCTTGCACAATGTCTGTGCTAGCAGGCTCACTGGGGGAAACGCATACTTGCGCAAGCCCTGGGGCCAGTTGTGTGCCAGTGCATCCGTGCCGAGCGTTGCCTCGGACAGGGAGTAGAACCACTGGCAGTGGGTGGTTTCTGGAGATGCAAACAGGTCTACCTGAGCAACTCCGAACCGACTCCAAATCAGCTGGACCGCCTGGGGATGGAGTCTCCACTCCCCAGGAAGTGCCGCTCGAGACAGCTCGTCGGCCGCCTGATTGAACACTCCTGGGATGTGGATGGCACGAAGGGACCTCAGATGCTTCTGACTCCAGAGGAGGAGGTGGCGGGCGAGTTGCGACATGCGACGGGAGCGCAAACCGCCTTGCCGGTTGATATAGGCAACGGTCGCAGTGTTGTCCGTACGGACCAGAACATCCCTGCCCCGAAGGCGCCCTCTGAGGCGGCACAGGGCAAGGCGTACTGCCAGCAACTCGAGGCAATTGATATGCCAACGCAGAAGGGGGCCCGTCCAAACCCCTGATACTGCGTGCCCGTTGTACGTGGCACCCCAGCCGGTGGTCGAGGCATCCGTGAATACCACAGCATGCCTGGATACCTGCTCCAGGGGCACTCCTGCCCGAAGGAACGAAGGATCTGACCACGGGCTGAAGGTCTTGCGGCAGGCCGGTGTAATCTGAACCCGGTGAGTACCGCGTTTCCACGCCCACCTCGGGATTCGACCATGAAGCCAGTGCTGAAGCGGTCTCATATGGAGCAGACCGAGCGGAACTATGGCCGCAGCTGCAGCCATATGCCCCAGGAGCCTCTGAAAGAGTTTCAGTGGGACCGCTGTCCTGCCTGATAAAGTCTTGAGGCAGTTCAGCACCGACTGAGCACGTTCCTGGGTGAGGCGTGCTGTCTGGTTGACCGAATCCAACTCCATGCCGAGAAAAGAGATCCTCTGCACTGGCACGAGTTGCTCTTTTCCCAATTGACCCGAAGGCCCAACTGGCTGAGGTGCCTGAGCACCAGGTCCCTGTGTGCGCACAACAGCTCTCGAGACTGTGCAAGTATGAGCCAGTCGTAGAGGTAGTTGAGAATGCGCACACCCCGTTCTCTCAAGGGAACAAGGGGCCGCCTCTGCGACTTTGGTGAAGACACGAGGCGAAAAGGGACAGCCCGAAGGGCAGGACCTTGTACTGATATGCCCGACCGTCGAACGCGAATCGCAGGAATGGCCTGTGTCGCGGGAGAATCGAAACATGAAAGTACGCGTCCTTCAGGTCGATTGCTGCAAACCAATCTAGGGGACGGACGCATCCAAAAATGCGTTTCTGCGTCAACATCTTGAACGGCATCTTGTGAAGTGCACGGTTCAAAACTCGCAGATCCAAGATCGGTCGTAACCCACCGCTTTTCTTGGGCACAATGAAGTAAGGGCTGTAAAACCCCGACCTCATATCGGCTGGAGGGACCGGCTCTATTGCATCCTTCGCCAGTAGGACTGCAATCTCCGCGAGCAAGACAGGGGCATCGACGGCTTTGACTGAAGTGAACCGGATGCCCCTGAACTTGGGGGGGACGCCGGGCGAACTGAATCGCATAGCCGAGTCTGATGGTCCGCAGGAGCCACCGGGACGGGCTGGGGAGCGCTAACCAGGCTCCGAGAGACCGCACCAGCGGGGCCAACGGGCCCACCGACATGCCCGCGGTGGGGCAGCGAGGTGGAACACAGGGACCGGCCCCAGGGCCTGTGACGGCCTGGCCTGTGACGGCAGGGGGCGGGGTCTGGGTGTGTAGTGTAGCACTCACCTGATTTCTCCTCGCGTGGGAGGAGACACAGGAACCCGGCTTGAGGCTTGTGACAGCCCGGCGTTTGACGACTTGAAGCGGGGACTGGAGTGCTACTGCCCTTACCTGGTTCCACGAATGGGCAGGAGGGGTGCTCTTGGGCACCACCCGCTGCCTGCTGGCGAGAGAGGAGGAGGGAAGCGATCCTGTGATGCACGGATCACCACTCTCCTCCTCTTGAGACCCGGAGATTGAGGAGACCGCTCTTTACTGATGTTTTGGGTACCGCTGGCTGCTGGGCCAGAGGCGGAACAAAATGAACAAAAGATACTCCACCCGGCCCTCCTCCGGGGGAGGGAGTGGTGCAGTCACCATCTCCCGATGAGCAGTCTCCTCCATCTCTGGGTCGACCGTCCCAGGGCCTCTTGCACTTGCGCTTGCCGCCAGGTTTGGCGGGGGCCTGGACGGGCTGGGCGTCCTGCCTGCGACCGGCTCCACGACGCTGCCTGGTGAAAGGCTGCTGCGGCTGCGCGGGAGCGGGGGCGGCCGCAGGGGGGCGCCCACGGCGACGAGCAGGCTGAGTGGCTGCAGCCGGAGTGGAAGCAGCAGGTTTCCTCCGGCGCATGATGTGTTTGCCTCAGTCTGCTTCTGGGCTGCCGAGAACTGCTGGGCAAAGCTCTCGACAGCGTCGCCGAAAGGGCCGGTCTGTGACACGGGAGCATTCAGGAACTGTACCTTCTCCTGCTCCTCCATGTCAGCGAGACACAGCCAGAGATGGCGCTCCTGGACATCGCACGACCCAGAGACTGTGCGGTCACCTTCGTCACTCGTAGCGCGAGGTCCGTCGCAGCACGCAGCTCATGTAGAACCGCCAGGTCGTGACCACCCTCGTGCAGGTCTTTCAGTGCTTTGGCCTGGTGGACCTGCAGCAACGCCATAGCGTGGAGGGCGGAAGCCGCCTCCCCACAGGCTCTATAAGCACTGCCAGTTAGACCTGACGAATACTTAGAGGCCCGTGAGGGGAGACACGGATCACCCCGCAGGGTGGAAGCGGCTGTTGGACACAGTTGCATGGCCACAGACCGTTCCACCGAGGGGATGCCCGCATACCCCAAAGCGGCTCCACCATCGAGGGTGGTGAGAGCGGAAGAACTACAAGATGTGTTTCGGGCAGTGAAAGGTGCCCTCCACGATCTTGTCAGCTCCTCATGCACTTCCGGAAAGAATGGCACCGGAGGGGGGCGCTGAGAACCAGCGCCACCCCCACCGAGGAACCACTCGCCCAGCCTCGAAGGATCGGGACACGGTGGCTTTTTAGGATTCCACACGAGCCCGACATTCTCGGCGGCCCGGGAAAGCATAGCCGTCATCTCTGGGTCTGGCACGGACAACGCTACCACACCCGAAGGGGGCAACGCAGCCGGGTCGTCATCCCCGGAGAGAGAGGGCCCGCCCTCCGATGCAGTGATCGACATCTGGTCGTCAGAGGGGGCACCGAAGGAAACGCGTGGCCAGCGCGCTCCTTCGGCAGCTCCACCGGCTGCGGAGTGCTTGAGGGGTGAGGAGCTCCACTTGGGGAAGCCCTCACCGTAATCCTCAATCACCTCTGACTCCACCGGATCCAGTGTGCACGCCGGATCACGGCAGGCAGAGGGACTCTGCCATGTTTGACATAGCAGAGTCGCACTCCGAGATGGTCATGTCCCCGCAAGAAGAACATGAACCATCCACGAAAGCCACCTCAGCGTGCTGAATGCCCAGACACGTGAGGAAGCGATCGTGACCGTCCTGAGGCGCCAGGAAACGACCACGCCCAGAAACGCACGGGTGAAAAGACATCTTTAAAAAGACGCGATCACCCGTGTTGCTCTTTTAGAGAAATTGCTCTTTCAGAGAAATGGTCTTTTAGTGCTGAAGCACGCAGGGGAGCTGGCCACCGCACACTCCTAGTGTGGCTGTCAGCAGGAAGACGATCTTTCTCTCCCGGACACCGTGACCACCGCTGCCGCGCCGTAACGCCCGCACTCGCTCGCAGAACACTCTCTTGGAAGGGAGAGCAGTAGCTTTAACCACTACCGCTCGGCTCCGAAGCGAAAGGATAATTGATGCGGTGCATCAGCTGCCTCTTATGCTCACGCTGTGATCAGCGGCAGCTGGATGCAATAATCGCATGCCAATGTCCATTGGCTCGTTTAGTTACACTCGAAGTGGATTGGTCTCTCTGGCGAGATCCCAATTTCGTCTGTCATCCGACGTGACTCGGAGTGACCGACTGAAAGGGGAACTAGCAGTAGGTACCACGTGATATCAGCCATTCTCAGGTATTTGCATTTATTGCAGGATTCGCCATTAAAAACAAGATTCTGTGAAGAACAGTCTCAAACGTGTCACAAAGGTGCTTCACTAAAATGTCACTGAACCCCTTAAATTAGACTGAGCAGAGCGACTCGTTTAGTTTTTGATCAACAAAAAAGGTTAATGAAGTCACTGAGGTGCAGTTAAGAGCTGCTCCTCCCCGCTGAGGAGATATAGAGACAAACATCCTCACTGGATCAAAGCATTAAGTAGGTTTTTAATCCACGTTATGCTCTTTAGACCGCCATAAAATGCAGTGTTATTTATGTGTGAAATGTCAGTACTGCCCCGAACAACAGTTTTAACATTTCACCTTTGGAATAATGGTGCAGAATAATGAAATAATGGTCAGCCGCTTTTTGTACTAGTTTCCAATATGGCCGTCCATCTGTTCGTCTTTAAATGGGCCGTTATTAATTAGCCAATGTTAGAAATTTAGCCTTTCCCCAGTTGTTTTTCATCTTTTTCTTTACATTAGCCCAATTTGAAGTTTTTGAGTACTTTGAAGGACTTAAAGTAAGTTTTAACCAGCATAAATCAATTTTTTTTATAGATTTTCAAGCAAAATTGATTTGTTCTGCCTATGTTGACATTGTGACTGCTGTACCTGTGTCCTCTATGGATGATATTGCAAAACTAAATACAGAATCCAAAATGCATGAGTTTTGTTTGGGTTTTTGCTGGGAAAATAAGAGTAGCAAGGCACTAAGGGCATCAGTGGTCATTACTGTGAAGTGCCTTTGACACTTAACAGTGAATCATTTGTTGCGCTGCTCTGCATGCTCGGTCATGCAGCTGAATGGAAAAGAGCTTGTTATCAGCATTTAGACAGGTTTGGCTAACACACATCCAATCGATTCTCTGCTCATTGTGTTCAAGAGGCTTAGCGCTCGATCAATGTGCTTCCATGACAGATTGCGTTCTCTAACCAGTCAAGGACCGCAGATCTACACTGCAATGTCCTGTATGATGGTACAAGTCAAGGTTTCTCTTTCTCTCTTCCCCTCTTCCTTCAGTAGTTAGTTTTCCTTTTGTACATTGACTGATTGACTGACTCACTCACTCAGAGCTTCAACATTCAATATGTTACATTAGTGCCAAAAAACTGAAAGATTCTGAAAAGTTTTAATTTCTCTTTCTTAAATTAGGAGCGTTTGCTGTAAAAAAAAAAAAAAAAAAAAAAAAAAAAAAAAAAAAAAAAAAAATTAATAGCTTGCCATGATTCTAGTTTAAAAGGTCTCTTTAAATATTTAGATTTTATGTGTCTTAAGATGTTTTATATTTCATTCTAAATTCCAAACTCTATAATCAAATGCTTTGCTACTTTTGCATTTATGAGTACAATTTGTATTTTATTCAATTATTTATTGATGACTGCATGTAATTTATTTAATGATACTTAATGCAATTTATTTATCATTTATTGATGTAATATTTGTTTGGAGATGTCATTACCAAACTAGTCATTATTTAATATATTTTATTAACTTTTAATTATTGTTATTATTATTATTATTATTATTATTATTATTATTATTATTATTATATATTTTATTTATTTATTTATTTTTAAGAAATTTGGCTTATTTTATAGGTTTTATCAGCTAATTGACTGTGATGTAACTTACTATTTTTGGTATTTTGGTTGTATATATTTTTAAAGACTTTTAAAGTTCCCCTTCATAATCAATTTGTTTATAAGTTTTTTTTTTTTTCATTTCCATTGTTCTATTTATTTATTGTTCGTTTATTTGTAGATGTCATTACCAAACTTGTAATTATTTGACATTTTTAATTTAAAGAATACATTAATAATATCAATATATTATTATTATTATTATTATTATTATTATTACTATTATTATTATTATAAACAATTAAGTAAGTTTTATCAGTTTCCTGCTAGAACTTCCTTGTTAGCACGCCTAAGGCTTATCCAACTTATCGTTAAAAAGGTGAAAAACTTCATTGCATCACACATAATATCAAAAATCTGAACCATCACGTATTATACCAAAATCCACTTTAAGTTTAATATTTAGTCCTGAACGTGTGAAATATTTTAACATTGATGAAGTTTAAAAGTTTGAAGAAGTTTCATAACTTTCAGTAGTCAAAAGATTTAAAAAAGATTAAATATCTGGCTTTGTCCATCTTTGAGTTGGCGCAATACAGGTTCCTGTTTGATTCGTCCCTGTGACAGCTCCTCATATGAAACTGTGTCATTATTGTAACGAGTGCTGATAATGAACTTTCTTTAACAGTGTGTCTATCGGGATCAGTTACGTCCTGGCGGGAAGTGAGGCCTACGCTGCACTTTTTCATACCAGGTGAGCTGCAACCTTTAATGTAACAGTTAAGATATTAAATGTTAAGAACAAGTTTGCATTTAAACAAGAACCCGTTTCCATTCAGCCAGATGAAATAAATGCATATGCTCCTTTTTGATGTATGCATTCATCAGTCTTTAGGGCCTTTATTTCTTTTTCTTTTTTTCAGTTATCTCACAGAAAGACACCTAGTCAATCATATTGTTTATTCTCTACATGTTCAATTTTAATCCCAGATTTTCTACTCTCTGCTTGTCCGTCAAATCATGGCCTCAGTGTGAGAAATGTTTATAAAAGCTGTTAGGGCTGGAAATTCTCTCATTAGATCGTGCCTGTGGGGTGTTTGATCTCCTAATGCTTCTCTCGGCAAAAACACAAGAGCATTTTTCTTCTCTGTGATGTATTGTGAGAGAACTAAACTAAACAACTTTTGATATCTGGAAGACTGTTGAATAAAAGTTGTTTCATATATATTTTGGCACCCAAAAGATCAGGTTATGGTATTCACAATGCCCATGTAAGAAACATAGAAATGTGTACTACTGAAGTTTTATTATTTTGTAGATTAATTAGTGTTTGGATGTACAATACTGTTTGGGGTCAGTACGATTTTTTTGTTTTAAAAAGTCACTTATGATCACCACAGCTGTATTTATTTGATCAAAAATACAGTAAAAATAATAATATTGTAAAATATTATTACAATTTAATATAACTGTTGTATATTTTATATATATTAAAATGTAATTTATTCACGTAATAGCAAAGCTGAATTTTCAGCATCATTACTCCAGTCTTCACTGTCACATGATCCTTCAGAAATCATTCTAATATGCTGATTTGCTGCTCAGTGTTGAAATAAATCCAACAGATGTTGTACTTAATATTTATGTGACACTTCTCATTTAAATGAGATCGTATGATGGTTAAAAACAAGTCGATATTAATCACCCAGCCTTGATGGCCGGTTTTTAACTTTTGGCAGTTAGAAAACCAGATACTCTATGTTGTAATCCTGTATAGCGACTGCATTTTATTAAGCCTAGCACCACTTACGTGCTTTTGTTGAATGTGTTGAAATCTTCATTCTTTTTACTATTTTAGTAGATACTAGTGAGGAGGGAATAAGAAATTCTGAGTAAGAGGGGGGATATGCACTATAGCTGCACACCAGAGAGAGAGAGAGTCCTGTAGTTAATGAAATAAACTGTCTGTGAAATGTCTTGTCATTTTGTTATTGTTGCATTAATACAGGTGACTTATTCACTGAGTGATGAAAAAGGTCTGAGAAACTTAACACGCACATTAGTATTCCGTTTGAGAACAGGAAGTAAACATGAAAAATTGAATAAGCAGACACGGGATCCTCTCCAAACGCAGCATACGGTGTCGTAATTCAATTAAGGGATGGTCATAATTACAACCTGCTCAAGTTTTGCTGTTTTTCTTTTCAGTAAGTTTTATTTCTGATGCCTTTAACTTTTTTTTTTTTTTTTTTTTTTTGATGTAGTTTTTGAAATTAAAATTACATTTTCAATTTAAAAATTAATGCAGTTTGGACAGATAAATCAAATCAGCTTAATCAAGTTCAAAACCTTCTCCACAGTCCAAAAAGACCATTTATTGAGGCTAACATGAAAAAATATTTATTCGTAAATCCTTGAAGGTCAGATAATGGTCTTGAAAAATTATGATTGCATTTAGTATGATAAAAGTTAAATTACGTTGTAAGTGGACCACAGGGAAAAATAATAAAATTATGACGCCTTTAAGAAAATAATGAGAATATAATTTAATATTAATCATTGAAAAACTGTGCTGTAAACAAGTATTTATGTGATACAGACCATCTATCCTAGTCATAAATTTTCTGTACAGAAATGATCCTTGGATCCAAGCCGCTGTTGCTGTATTCTCTGCCCTTGAGCTATTTGAACCTCTTAACCTGACGGTTTTTCATTTTAATTAAAACGCAACACACTTTCAGAAAAAAACACCCACTTGAGACAAATTCAGTAGGAAATAGGTTTATCATTCAGTGCTTTATGTGAGGAAAGAAATAAAATTCCCACACACATAAATAATAAATCACCATATTTAAAGTTAAATTACCTTTTGGTGCTTTGAGAAAGATTATCATCAGGATAGAAATGTAGCTTTTACAGTCATTATGCTTTAGGTGAACTTTTGAAAGGACTCGTGGGACTCGAGTTTATACTGGAAACAGAGTGAAGATAAAGCTCAGTTTGGTGAGTCCATTAGATGGTTCATGAAAATTCATGTTTTTTATAAGTAAAACACAAAATGAAAAGGCTGTTCATACTCACATGTCCATACAATTAAAGTAAATGGTGACCAGGGGCTGTGTCAAGCTCCAAAAATGACAAAAAAAATTATTACCTCTCTGCTAATATTGCATATGCAAATTTGATGCATTTTGATTGGTTCTCAAGTGTCAAGACTTAAATTTTTGTATTTTTCTAAATGGCTTCCAAAGACTTGTTCATTTGGACAAATTTGGACAAATTTCATAATGCTCTTTATTTTAAAAGGTTTTAAAGCCATTAGTCACCAGTTACTGTCATTGTATGGAAAAGAGCAGCTTGAACATGCTTCAAAATGTCTCCTTTTGTCAAGTTTTGAACAACATGACAGTGAGAAATGATGAGCTGTTTCATAGACCATATATAGTTGCATCAAACCAAATAAAACAGTTTTATAATACAATATTAATATGCCAGACAGCTCTCAAGTTTTTCTTTAGGGATATGGAACAGCTTTAATTTAGAGCATCAAAAGAAGTCTCATTGTGCAAAGAATTGTAGTCTCATTCGGTTTGGCTTTGGCTCATGATGCAGGGATGGTGGGGTGGGCATCTCCAGCCTGCAGGGAGTGGGATATCACAGACAAATGTGTGCTGTCAGTACTCCCTTCTGGGGCAGGATACTGTCATTCTGAGTCTTTCATTCTTGCTTTCTTTCTGTATCATTCCTGTTTGTCTGTCTTTTTCTTCCCTCAGCAGATTTAAGACTCGTAGCATAATAAGAAACCATTCCCACATCAGTGGCAAATCCACCCAAGTAAACGTGCTAATGAAGTTCTAAAAACGTCAGAAAAATGCAGAGATGAAGTTTATCGATTTGGTCATTTGATCCTCTTTTTGTGGTATTCAGAGAACTGTGGGCCGCAAAGGTGACGGACTGATGAAAATGGACTCGGTCAGTCAGAAAACGGTAAAAGCCTAGAATCTTAAATATCAGAGGGCAGTATCAATATGTCAGAAGCATTAGAAATTCATATGCAGTTGGATACTGTCAGACTTGTGTCCCCGTGTCCTGTGTTTTTCCTCCCTCATGTTTCCTTATGCCCTTATTTGGTCCTTCCTGTTTCCTGTTCTCATTTGGTCCTCATTATTAGTTCATTAGTCTCCGTCTGTGTTTGATTACTCCTCACCTGTTTCAGTTCTTCCTAGTTTAGTTTCCTAGTGTTCTTAAGCCCTGTGTTTCCTTGTCTCCGATGTCTGGTATTGTTCATCCCTCTGCTCCCTACGTGTGGGTTCCTGCCTGTTTGACCAAATAAAGACCCTTGATGATAATACCCTTCGTCTCTGTACTCCTTCGTCTCCTAGTCCCGTAACAGCCAACCCCCCCCTCTCGTTTTTTGAAAGTCTTTTGTTTTCCCTTGTTTTCTCCCTGTGGCAAGGAAACCACCGCTCGTTTCTCCACCCTAGACAGAGATCTCCCATTTGTGGAGTACGCCTGGGAGTTCTGCGGGCTGGCCACAAAAACGGCATTGGATGACGCCACCATAAAATCTCTGTTCTGGATCGGGGCCAATTACCATCGCCCCGTGGACCTCCCAGACACCACTGGACTGAGCTGGAGGGAAGGGATCCTCCGGTGTCTGGAGAGTGTCCAACCCCGATCCAGAACCATCCCGCCGTCAAGCCCGGTGGCCGCCGCTGACTCAGGTCCGCGGGCCGCGGCTCCCTCAAGCCCGCCGGTCGCTCTGAAGTCAAGCTCGCCGGTCGCGGCTCACTCCAGCCCAGAACTCGCTCCAGTGTCGGCTCCAGCCACAGAGCTCGCTCCAGTGTCGGCTCCAGCCCCAGAGCTCGCTCCAGTGTCGGCTCCAGCCCCAGAGCCCGCTCCCGTGTCGGCTCCAGCCCCAGAGCTCGCTCCCGTGTCGGCTCCAGCCCCAGAGCTCACTCCCGTGTCGGCTCCAGCCCCAGAGCTCGCTCCAGTATCGGCTCCATCCCCAGAGCTCGGTCCAGTGTCGGCTCCAGCCCCAGATTTCGTTCCAGTGCCGGCTCCAGCTCCAGGGTTCTCTCCAGTGTCGGCTGCAGCCCCAGAGTTGGCTCCAGTGTCGGCTCCTGCCCCAGAGCTCGCTCCAGTGTCGGCTCCAGATCCCCAGTCAAGCCCAGGGAGGGCTCCTGATCCCCCGTCAAACCCAGGGAGGGCTCCTGATCCCCCGTCAAGCCCAGTAAGGGCTCCTAATCCCCCGTTAAGCCCAGGAAGGGCTCCAGTCCCCGAGTTCAGCCCAGTAAGTTTCCCCAAGTATTTTTTGGGGGGGGGGGTAGTATGGCTCCAGCCGTAGAGGCCGAGTCGGGGGCTGGGGCCGCGGCCTCGGAGGCAGATCCTGATCCGCCATGGCCTCCCGAGTCTCCTGACCCGCCATGGCCTCCCGAGACTCCTGACCCGCCGTGGCCGCCCAAGCTCCCTGCTCCGCCGTGGGTCCTGGAACGGGTGCCGCCCTGGAGGCCTTCCATCCTGGAACCCTGTCTCTAGAGGCCTCCAGAGCGCCCACCTTGTCAGTAACTTGTCAGACTTGTGTCCCCATCTCCTGTGTTTTTTTCTCCCTCATGTTTCCTTATGCCCTTATTTGGTCCTTCCTGTTTCCTGTTCTCGTTTGGTCCTCATTGTTAGTTCATTAGTCTCCGTCTGTGTTTGATTACTCCTCGTTTCATTTCCTAGTGTTCTTAAGCCCTGTGTTTCCTTGTCTTCGATGTCTGGTATTGTTCGTCCCTCTGCTCCCTACGTGTGGGTTCCTGCCTGTTTGACCAAATAAAGACCCTTGATGATAACTCCCTTCTTCTCCGTGCTCCTTCATCTCCTACACAGTAGGCGATCGTGACAGATACAACTTATTATAGTTAAAAACTTAGTTTTTTTTTTTCCTGTTGTGAATTCCTTATGCAGCCCAAACTCAAGGATATATGACTCGTCAATAGTAAAATTACAAGTTCAGACTGAGTTGTATCTCAGATTGTGTTTAGTTCTCTGAGCTTTTTTGTTTACCTCAGGTTGGATAAATTTGATATGCGAATGCCTGAGAATTCAGTAGACATCTGTGTTACTTTTGTGTGGTATTTCAGTGCTATTTCACACAATAATATTACTTTCGTCGCTTTATTTCAGACAAACAAATGGCTCCAAGATTGTGTGCAACTTGTTATTAGTCGATTCCCTTCTATACCTCATCACACAAAAATACATTTATATAATATTTATATTATATTATCTATCCATGCAGCCATTATATTATCCCTAGTAAAAAAGTAATATATTTAAAATATATTTTTTCATACTAAGTATGAAATCAAATCTACTAATGTATTTACTAACATATCGCTCAAGACCTACTTATATAAACTTGTATAATTAAATGTTATTTAGAGTACTACTACTGCACAGTGCACATTTCTTAATATTAGGCCTTAAATGTGTTTTAATGTCACTGCTGATGAGGATTGTATGATTTTTGAATAATATTAGTCTTTAAATGCAATATATTTAAAGTGTACCTGAAGTATACTTGCAATAGTTTCACTTTAGCACAATTAAATATACTTCAGTATATCTTTAGTTGGATTTCAGCACTACTTCCATACAATTAAAGTGCATTAAGTACAAAATTAGTTGTTACAATTTAACAGACTTTAGCAGTTTAGTATACTAAAAGTACAATTGCATGGTATTTTTATTAAGTACATAAATATGTGAATGTATTTGTAGTGTACTTAGCATGTATTTCAAACACATTTTAGTATATTTATTTTTTTACTAGGGATATTATATATTTTAAAATGTAATTGTGCAGATGGATATTTTTGTTGTAGTTTATTCTTAATCATTATTTTGCTCTGCTTACATTTGTACATGTAAAATCATTAAAACATTATAAAAGTATGAGAATTGATACTGATCAACAGAAAACACAGAGGTTTTCACATCTATACTGTTCCCTACAGAATTTCTTAGTAATTGCACTTATTGCCACAAAAGTAATTTATTTTGCAACACCCCAGTAAAAACTTATCCTGAAAATTATCCACTCAAGGCGGCCTGCACCACATCGATGGCTAAATGCTTCATTAAGAACACATCATAGGGTGGAGAGAGAGAGAGAGAGAGAGAGAGAGAGACAGTGAATGTAAAGTGATCCTGCAAACACAAATCAATAGGTTATTTCAGCCCTAGTAGAGTATTCGCGGTGTTCTTAATCCATTATAAAACTCATATTTATCTGTGGGATATGGTGGTTTTGCTGAATTGAGTTCATAAATAAGTTTGCTTTGCTCTGGGACAGTAGAATTTGACCTCTGTCCACAAACAGATAATAATGTTACAGGAATACAGGCGCAAAACTCTCAAAATACTTAATAAAGTGGCTGAGTTCCAAAATTGCCCTTGGCACCATAGTTATGCTTTCATGTAGCAAAGAATGTGTTTACCCTTATAAAAATTGATTCTATTATGGAAGCTAGGATGATATTATGCAATTGGCAATGCCCCAAAACCTCAGATTTAAAAGAGTGTATTGATGGAATCAGTGAGATTGCATCATATGAAAGCATGCTGGGAAAACTTTGCAATGAGGAGAGGAAAGAGATTTTTTTTTTTTTGGGATGGACTGATTATGTAAAATGATTATGTAAAACTGTGTACCATACAGTCCTTTAAGAAATACTGTCCCATGCCCTTGAGTGTCTGTCTTATGTATCATACATACGTCTTTTGACACTGTTATTCTTCTGAGCGTATTCTTGCAATAAAAATAATGAAAGCATTTGTGAAGTTCACTGTATTACGGAGCACTGGATCAGAAAACGCTCCTATCAGATAGAGACAGACACTTCAAAACAATTACCTGCCCCCTGTTGTTTTCTTTAGAAAGGAGAAATGTGCCTCTCCTCATTCAGGATGTGATTTAGAGAGATTAAGTCTATGTTTTACAGGGAAATTGTAAAGAATACTTGTCTTACAATTGTATTGTACTGTTGTCATTTACTCTCGCTGTAGTCTGTAATTTTGAGAGGTGGTGTTTCGTATTATTTGAAGTTACTTAAGCTGTAATTTAAAACAATGGGGATAAGATGACTGTTTGCCTGATTTTGCCTCTGCAGTCATGTCTACGTGATCCCTGCATTTACATGGACGCTCTCATTGGGGATTCTTCTGGCCCAGATCATCATTCAGCCCATCACATCACTGCTGACACTCCTCAAAGGAATCCTGCTTGTTATTACTGTGAGTTTAGTCATAATTATCACTGATTTGTTTTTAGCCTTTTATGTAGCTTGCTTGTGCCACGCAGATGAAATTACGTATAATATGAAATGATACCTTCATTGTTCTGATTGTTTTTGTGCTCACTTCTAAAACAGTTTTACATGAAGGACCAAACCTGCAGAAATTAATATATATATATATATATATATATATATATATCCAAGTAGATAAATAATTAAATGTATAGTAGGAAAACAAATAAAGTAATATATGACTTAATAAAACAAATATAGTTCATTTTTAATTAAATTTAATCCTAAATTTATTTATTTATTTTTGTATTAATTTTTCCTTCATTTATTTTTTGCATTTACTTTTTAATTTTTTTCATTCTTTTAAACTTTTAATTTTAGTTTTATTGTTTTGTACTATTAATGAAATCATGAAATCGTTAATAAGTATAATAAATATAATTATAATATTTATACAACATCTTAATTGATTTAGTGTCACATTTGGACTGCCATAAAAATACATGAAAAAATAACTTTGTATTGAACGATTGTTTTATGATATGCACAGACTGTATCTACACAGCCATTCAAAATGTGGGGTTGTTAAGATTTTCTTATTTTATGCTCACCGAGGCTGCATTTATTTGATAAAAAAAATACAGTAAAAAATAGCAATATTGATTATTATTAGAATTTTAAAAAAATACTACTTAAAATAACTATTTTAATTTTTAATATATTAAAAAAGTCATTTATTCCTGTGATGGCAAAGCTGAATTTTCAGCAACCATTACTCCAGTCTTCAGTGTCTTCTAAAAGGCTGATATGCTGCTCAATATACATTTATTATTATTATTATTATTATTATTATTATTATTATTATTATTATTATCATCAATGTTGAAAACTGTTTTGCTGCTTAAAATTTTTCTGGAACCTGTGAAACATCTTTTTTTCTGGATTCTTTAATAATTAGAATGCTCGAAAGAACATAATTTATTTGAAATAGAACTTTTGTATTGTCTTTACTGTCACGTTTGACCAGTTTAATGCATCCTTGTTATATAAAACTATTAAAAATAAAGGTATAAAAAACATACTCACCCCGAACTTTTAAATATGTGTCGATTCTCAGCTCGTTGAGATGTTTTTTTTTTTTCCTTTCTTTTTTTTTCCCTAGAAGAGTAACAAAAATATATAAATATTCATGTTTTACACAAAAACAATTTCAAATGTTTATTTTGATTTTTCTGTGTTATTTATATTTTTAATTATTCCCACAGAATGAGTGTTCCTTAATCTGTGAAGGAGCCACGAAGGACAGAAATTAATAAACTGAAAAATAAACTGTAGGCGTAATGAACAATAATTATGAAATGATAATGGTTTCTAGTGAGCTGTTTCTATGACAGTGCCGGTGTGTGTGATAGATGTCACATGTTCCTTCACTTCAGAGGAGAGTGTCTCCTCTAATATACTGATCCATCAGTGACACCTCACACTTCAGGAGGTTTCATTCAAATGTAGAACTGCAATAAACAGGTGCATTGAAGTGTCTTGGAGGGCAGGTAGAGAGGGATTATTTAAACACACACACACAAAAAAAAACATTTATTTTTAAAGAATATCATTTTTAATACTGAGATGGTTTTCCCTTTATAATGAGCACATTTGACCCAGCAATGAAGTAAAAAGTTGGAGGAAATCTGTTACACTTCAAATAGTTTTAGTCTCACATAGCCAGACTGGAAGTCTGGTTCACGTCTGACTAACAGGTAAAGTGTAACCCATAGTATATTTTATTTTTGCATGGCTTTAAAAGGCAGATTTGTTTAAAATAGTGGATGGAACAGAGTCATTCAAAGATTTTATGTTCAAAATTAACAAGAATTATACAGAATTATACACTATCGTTCATAGCTTTTTTCGTAGCTTTTTTCTATTTTAATATGTATTATTTGTTCCTATCATGGCAAAGTTGAATTTTCAGTATCATTACTCCAGTTTTCAGTGTTATATGAGCCTTCAGAAATCATTCTAATATACTGATTTTGTGCTGTTATATCAATTATAATTGATGCTTAATTATTGATAATGGTTTTTGTTATTATCAGTGTTGAAAGCAGATTTCTCTGCTTGATATTATTGTGTAAATGATGATACTTTTTTCAGGATTCTTTGATGAGTAAACTCTAAAAAATGAAAACTGTAACTCAAACATGGCTGGCTTAAAATGAACCCAAAATAGATTGTATATTAAAAATCAGACATATAATTACTAGAGGCATCAGCATTAATCAAAAGGTGAAAGTTTATTATTAAAAAATTCATTGTTATTTATTCAACTTATTAAGTTGAATCAAGTGTTCATTTTTTAACATATTAATAAATATTCATTTCCAACCTGTTTTGGGTTTATTTTAGACAAGAAATCTAGTCATTTTTAAGCAATAGTTGAGTAAAATAAAGCTACCCAGAAGGTTGGGTTAAACATTTAATCCAACCGCTGGGTCACAACAACCCAGTTGCTGAGTTTGTCCATATTTCACCCAGCGTTATTTTTAACCCAGCATTTATTACAGTGTAGAAAGTTCAAAAGAACATTGTTTATTTGAACTAGAATTTTTTGTAACATTGTAAAAGTCTTTACTGCCACTTTTGATAGATTTATTGCATCCATGCTGAATAAAAGTATTAACTGTCCCCAATACTTTGAACAGTAGTGCAACCTTAGACCTTAATTTGGTTAGACACTACACCACAGATGAAAACCAAGCTGTGAGGAATAGACTTACAGTCTAAGAGCTGTATAAAGTATAAAGCTGTATAAAGCCCTTAGATCATGTGTTTTCATCTACAGCCAACCAGATTGCTCCTACTAATTTTCAGCATGTCTTTGCCAGTTTTGTGTGCAGTGTGTTTCTTCATATGATCAGAGCATGAACTGTGGGCATGCCGTTTGGGTCAATTTCACCTCAAACTCTATCTTTCACTCTTAAGTTGTGCTGCTGGGCCGGCACTCCACTGCGATGCTTCGTATAATCACAGCAAGCCATTCATCAAGCGCCACGACTGCTTCAGGCTATGGTCAGTAAGCTAGCTGACAGTAATTCTTAACCTCGTCTCATCAGTGGTCAGATTCCAGCCCATCAATCACACTCGCTGATATATTATCCCTGTTCGAAATGTCCATGCTTATCTATAATTTGGGCGGTTATCATTTATGAGTTAGGGTTTTATGGTGCGTGGACGGCCCCTCCTGCATCACGCTGTGAATCATGCCACCTAGACGGCCAAGGAGAGCCCCTGATGAGATATCATCTGTGACTGGCTCTTCCATTTAACAGTGGGCAACATATTTTCATGACACTCCCAATGCAACAGTGATCCATGAAATGCTCTCCACCGAATCGCCAGTTAAAGTGGGTGTAATTTAGCGCTTTACTATAAGTAGCAGATAATTGTTCTTCTGCTGCTCAAATGAGGCCAGGAATGATCATGTCTCTTGTGTGGAGGGGTCGATTGTGTCCTAATTGTGGGGCATTGCTGGAATATGTCATTGGCTGGTAATGTTTCATGATAGCATTAGTTGTGGCTTCATTGTGGGACTGGTTTTGGCCAAAAATATCTGGTGAGAACTGTTAGCCTTCCCATTAATCTTGATGGTCGGTGCCAGGCTGGTGGAAGTACAGTACAGAATGTGACAGTCACTGATGTGACATACACACACACACAATACTTTTAAATTTAAAAATATTTTTTTGAGTCTATAACATAATGTCATGATATAATATAAAGAATGAAATTCTGGAAAACAAGGCCTTATGAACTAGTTCAGCATAATTTTTTATTATTATTTCTTAGGATAATTTTATTATTTCTTAGGATAATTATAATTAAATTATACTAAATTTTATTTATGTATTTACTTGTCTGCCAAATCAAAGTCATGTGATGCAACCAACATGCAGAAACAGTAGGAAGGAAAAAACTGCATATTACATCATAAAACGGATTCTCATTACTATGCATCAGCATCAACAAGTATCTTAAAATTTAATTTGACTTTTTAGTTTAGGTTGTAAATTGTCATATGGAGCTACTCCACAAAAATTGAATATTAATATATTTGTGGAAAAAAAATGTTTTTATGTCAAAAAATAAAAGTAATGAAAAGTAACGAAAAAATAACAATTAAGACTACACACTACATTCATGTGTACTCAAGGTGTAACAAAAATATGTTGCTACTTTCTGTTTGATGGTTACACCATCTGACATTTTTAGAGTCATTAAATTTGAACTTTTATTAAAGTGGTGTATGAGTTTTTCAAAATAAAATAAAACCAACGTGAATATACAAAAAGAACATTTCTACGAATTCATTTTAAACTGAATTTTTAATGTATTTATCAGTGACTCCCTTATTTGCTTTGCTTCATAGTTATTATGTTCCAGAGCCAGTCACCTGAGCCATACGCAATTGCACATATACGTCATTTGCTAACAGGGTCTAACCATGGAAGCTAATCAGCCATACTTTGACCCTATGACCTTAGATATTAAAATTTCCCATGGATCCTTTCTGTGGAGTGAGCAGTGATGTTAAATAGTTTTGAAAATGTGTGCCAAGCTTCCAGTGCAATATGAATAAAAGTTAAAAAAGCAGACCGGCAGTAATTAAGAACAGGTGTAGCGCGCGTGTGTTTTGGGATTGTGGGCATTATGTGGGAGGATGTCAGATGCTGTTCCCTAATTGCCACTAGCTGAGGATTTATTGTTAATGTTGGACCAACCTCCTTTAACTCCTGAGAGAGAATCATAACCTGAAATATAGATTCATTAAGGATGCATATGGCACGCCGTTCAAATGGGCCCGTGAAATATTTAATCTGGTAGACAATTCCTGGCTGGCGAACGTACAATTGTTGTTAAAATGATTCATATTGCTGGACTAGAATCAGTATTGGAAGAGCATGACATTTTAGCTGTAGAGGGGTTTTACCATGTTCGGTTTGTTCTCGCTACATCTCTTTGAGGAAGATCCTTATTTGCCGGTGCTAAAATATGCATAACCATCAATCACAACAAAAGCTGCAGAGAAGTCTGCTGGTTTGTACTGTAATCAGTGTTGGGCTTAAAAATGCAATTTATTGCTCATTACTTGTTACTCCTTTCAAAAGCAATATTGTTACTTATTATTACTCCCAGCCAACATTAATTTATTTCACTACTTGTTATATTACTTTACTATTACACTCCACAAAATTGGTAATTATGTCCTTTCTTCTCAGAGAAATTCTGACTTTGTTGATGTGCCTATTTGTGTAAAATAGGGTATATTTACACATTTTACTTTAGAATTTTATTAGACAGAATCATCATTTCTATTCATTTTCCACTGAATTATGCCATCTGATGAGCATTAGCATCTTCCAGAGTTGTTTCCCTGTGTTTTCTCTTCTCTGATCGCTGTTATGACTCATTCGCTGCTCATATGTAACTCATATTACATTTCATAACTTCTTCCAATGACAAGGTTCCACTAAACTTCCATGTTCTGCTTACATACATAACAAACCCAGAGAAACATTTATACACATGAAACATTAAGCTAATAATCATTTTAGCTTATTCTAGCAATTAGCTTATTCTTAAATGCTATAAATAACATATTTCTGCTTTATTATATAACCAAAATCTACTTTAGATTGCAATCAGATACTCAGTGGTGGTTTCAGTGAGTTTTGCGTAAAATCATATATAAATTGTCATGTGTAGCTGTTTTCTAGGTGCGATTATATTTCATGACGTAAGATGTCAAAATAATTCACCTAAAGGAAATGTTTTGTTTTGTTTTCTAGAAATATTTTTGAAAATACTTGATTATAGTGTATATCAGGTTCAAAGGGATGGGTAGGCAAACCATGTAATGCCAGAGTAAAGTATTGCCACAACTTTTCGTTTTTTGTCCTGACAGAATCAAGGTAATGGCAATATTTCAAGCCACTGAATGTAAGATTTTCCAAGCTTCTTTGCTGCAATGGTGACATCACATTGTGACTATTATGAAAATGATACTAGGGATGATTGGATTGTTGATTTTTTTTTTATAGCAGTAGAAGTTGAGGCAACAAAAGGAATGTTGTAACAAGCTATTTTAACTGTAATATTATTACTGGAATCTTATTCAGAATTAGTTACACTACTAGTTACTGGAAAAGGTAATATTATTACAGTAACACATTGCTGCCCAAAACTGTTTGTAGACCAGGCCTCTGTGGCACCCCCGCAAATGGCATTTTGCCCGCTTGTGTTGGTTGATATATAGAGCTGCTACATCTAATCAGTTTGCCTCTGTTGTGTGGTTTCTGACATAAAGAGTGCTGGGAAGGCATGGAGGGTTTTGCACAGGAGCTCTTTGCGTGTGAACGCTCTGCCTTTTTCAGGTCACTGATTCTTTGCGTCAGCGTCTGTGTCAGGGGCATTAGGAAACAAAGCTAAGAGCACATGGCATTGCAGTGCTGTGTGACTCTGTCAGGCTATCACACCCCACCGGCTCACCATCCATTAATGCTTTCACTCTCCCTAATGACCGTTTGGGTGAGACGCCTTAAGGATTGTCTCACACACACACACACTCAGACATGATATGTTTTACTACAGTAGCTTCTCCTTCCATCTCCTGCAAATGGAAACAGAGTTTGTGGTTTCCTTCTGAAGGGCTGTTGAATAAAACATGTCAGAAAGTCTTGTGTATGTACTGTAGTTGAATTTAAATATGTGACCTTGTCTAGTTTGTTGTGGCACAGCTGAGTAGTTAAAAATAATTACGAGATGAGTTTTGTAAGAGGCCTATGCCAAAAGGGATTTATATGACATATCATTTATAACAAGATCTGAAAATGCAGATATAAATATTTTACCACAAGATTTTATATGTTAGCTGTTATATTAAGTTTCACTCATTTTAAATTTACCTGATTTTATATATATGTTATAGATTTATATTGTATGTAGCTTTCATGATAATACAATGGTTTATTACATGCCTTGTCGAAAGTAACATCTAAATGCCAAGATATAGAAATATGGATCCAGTTTCATGTGTTTCGCATCAATGTACTATTGTATCACCACAGTACTTTTTTGTAAGCGATGCTTTACTCAGTACAACTAACTACATGCTGTGGTCAGTGACTTTAACTGGCTCCCGGGAGGGCGGTAAGGCCCACCCTTGAAACTTCATCACGGCCCCTGCATTAGGCCAAGAACATTTGTTCTTTTTTTTAGATGCCGAAAATGAATTGATTTGTATCAGAGCCTGCATAGTCTATGTTTGGCCATTCTGTGTAGTTAAATGCATTATGAAGTAGGGTTAATCAAGTTTGTCTCATGTCAGAGATTGTGATTACTTATGGTTCTTTCTTCCTCAAAGTTCCCAACGATTTTTTGATTTCACAATATGTCAGGGAAAGACAGAGAGAGGGAAAAAAATCAATTTTCTCCCTCCATGATGATTTATTTATTGTCTCTGCTGAAGAGCTCCACTACTCCATCACAAACACACTCCAGGAATCCATAAGGTTGTAACCTCATCATAACAATTCACCGCGAAGCTGGTAAATCACTTCTCCTAAATGTCGCAGCTAGCGTGAGGCCTGACTTTTGGGAGGCACTATCTAGCTAATCAGTGCAGTCTGCTTCGAGCATGTCTTAGAATAGCTGGCAAAATCTCCTCTAATCATGTAATTCATAAAACCACAATCGAAAGTGCCTCTCAAAGCATGTAAATGTCACCCTGTCGGCTCACGGCCCGGGGTTTCAGGACACGGCAATTAAGCTCAACTACCGCCTGTCTCGCTGCCGAACGCGAGATCTTTGCCGATGGACAACTGTAGGCGATGTGCTAATTCCTCCAACTAGCAGATTCTCCGTTCACCCCAGCTGTGCCCTTCATGCTGCAGACAAAAATAAGAATAGAAACAATAAAGCTGTACTCTGAAGAAGCAATAGATCTGTCCACTGCTCAACTTTACACAAGGGTAGCCGCAGTCGAGAAAATCTGAAATCGATCATTTTCATTATTGAGGTGATTTTGAAGGACGGACATGGCGAGACGCAATAGAAGAGCGAGGCTCTATTATGATAATTATCCCTGACGGTTCGCTTAAATTACGTCCTTCCTTTTTTTAAGTTTCCTCTATTTAGAGAGGCACTTATTTTAAAGGAAATTGTATTGAATTTTCAACTTTTTATTCCCATCAAGTCTTTTCAGTTGAGTGAAACTGAATACTTATAAAAGTTTTTTTTTTTTTTATACATTCTGTTAAAGTATGTTGACATCATTAAAGTTTTAATATGTTGTCTTGTTCTAAACTATTAATTAGGGCTATTTTAAAATATGGAGACATTTTCTGCAAATGTTGCAGTATTTTTAGTGTCATCCGTGTACTGCGTTACTGACTCACATGGTTACGTGTGATTTTCACAGTTTGATCAGCCAGCACACTGCAACAGCTAGAAATACTAAAGAGCTAGAGGTGATACATGACATCTGTCAGCAAATACATACTATATGAAGCTCCGCTTTAACACCACAGCACGATGCATCAATAAATAAACCCATTTTCTTTAAGCGTACTGGCATTTAAAAGTGAAGACAGATGAAATGGAAGTCTGGCAATGTAAACATTTCTGATTGATTCTCGTTTCAGACAAGCAAAGCCATTTCTAGACATTTTTTGTATTATTATTTATTCATGTATTGTGAATTCTTGTGTTGTGTTTATAGACATTTGCACCAAACATTATACAGTATAATGTCCATATAAAGTCAATGATTTTTAATTCTACGTCTGTTGTTTTTCCCAGTAAATGTATACTACAATTCATAGTTTCGAGGTAAGTAAAGAATTTTTTTAAAGGAATTAATACTTGAATCTAGCAAGGATGCATTACATTTTTCAAACGTTATACTGTAAAGGCATTTATAATGTAACAAAAAAATTTATTTCAAATAAATGCTATACTTAAGAACTTTATATTCATCAAATTATCTTAAAAATATTCGTCACAGTTTCCACAAAAATGTTAAGCAGCACAACCGTTTATAAAACTGATATTAAGAAATGTTTCTTGAGCATCAGAGAAAGTTTTCAATTTTAAATTTGTGATAATATTTCACAATGTTGCTGTTTTACTATATGTTTGACCAAACAAATGCAGACATGCATGCATGCATGGAAAAAATAAAAAATAAAAATCTTACTGACCCCAAACTTTTGAACAGTAGCTTGATTGTAATTTTTACCTGTGTTTAAGAAAATTTCTCTTATGACAATACAAAATATTAGCTGAAAATGATGATATTTCAGAACCGCACATATCTTTAAAAACCATAGTAAATGCATAGAATGTCTAAAAGTTTTTTATCAACATGAATAGATGGGTTTTGTATTTCACCTTTAAAGGGTTTATGGATCCATGAAAGTAGCACTGGCATGGAAACCGAAATTTCAGAATCAAAGAATCTAGTATTTCAGGAATGTGAAACACTTTTAATAGTATTATTTTTATATAGCCTAGATAACAAGTCCCATATTAAATTATGATATATGACCAACAAGAAAGTTGATTTCTGCATGTATTTGCATTTCTCTCTCATTGATTTGTGCTGGTTTTGGAGCCAGCTCTGCACTGATACGGTCCTGCAGAGAGAACTGCACAAAGCAAACAGATCAATGTCAGGAGACCAGACTCTCCGCTGTGCTGTCAGCTGTCTGGCTCAGCCCACATGCCCCAGTAGAGTAGATGTACACCCCCAGTGTTTGACACTCTCTGTGCAGCTCTATTAATAAAACATCAAAGCCTCCAATGTGCAATAGCTGAATTGCTGTCCTTCAAAATGGACACCCGAAAAGTTCACTACACTTATATTGCGTACTGTATTGTGTGAAGGGACCGGAAATGACCTCTTTGTCTGAGAGCTGCACACTCTTTAGTATTGCCTCGCTCCAAAACTCAAAATAACAGCCACTCTTTTGCGCTTACCTGAGGTTTGTGTCCCATTTTGCAAGATGGTCAAGAGATTATTTATACCTCACCCTTTGAGAGGCATAGATAAAATAGGCCATTTACACTGCATCACTGCCTCAGCAGGCAGCCACTTTCCTTTTTCACTTTTAGGAACAGGTTTTTCTGCTCTGTCTCTCAAATATTAGCTAATTGTGTTTATTGGAATATAATCAAGCATGGTATTACAAATCAGTCAGAATATCCCTCTAGTGGATAGGCTTGACTTTTCTGTTTGTGAAATAATCAATCTGATGTTGCAATAAATATGTTGCCTTTTCACTTATTTTCAGGTGAGGAAGAGCACTTCTGAAATCAAAAATTTGCTCAGTTTGCTTTATTAATAAGCTAACGTTACAACATCTATTCTTTATATTCAATTCACTTCAATTCAGAAGGTTGGGTAGGGGTAAATGAATCATTTTTGTTGACAACTGAAGCTGGGTTTGTAGATTTATTTTATTATTATTGTTAGCAGAATTAGTAAGCTGGAGTTTTTGTGGTTAACATTATGCTGAAGAGAGCAGGTTCTATTTAGCATGCTAAATTGTGCCATCCCTAGTAAAAAAGTAATATATTTAAAATACGTTTATTTAATGCTGAATATAGTTCAAATCTATTAATATACTTACTGACATATTGCTCGAGACTTACTGATATAAAAATTGTAATTAACTTTATTTGGAGTACTAGTTGTAATCAATGCACATATCTTAATATTAAGCCTAAAATGTGTTTTAATGTCACTATAATGAGGATTGTATGATTTTTGAATAATATCAGTCTTTAAATAAAAGATATTTAAAGTGTACCTGAAGTATACTTGCAATAGTTTCACTTTAGCACAATCAAATATACAGTACTTCAATATATCTTTAGTTGGATTTCAGCACTACTTCCGCACAATTAAAGTGCATTAAGTACAAAATTAGTTGTTCCAATTTAGTAGACTTTAAGTAGACCAATTTAGTATACTAAAAGTACAACTTCAGGGTATTCTTCGTATTTATCTTACTGATGATTTTTATATATTTGAAATAAATGTATTTCAAATACATTTTATAGTATATTTATTTTTCACTAGGGATTGCCAAAAGAAATTCATTCAGTTGAGTCTGATCTTATTGGAGTTTACTTCTACAAATTTTGTTAGGTTTCCACTATTATAATTGAATGATAAGATCCTCAGTTCTCATTAATTTTGTTAAAATATACATATTTGTTTGCGTGGACTTGTACAAACTTTAATTGTGTTAGGTTTTATTTTCATTTCATGTATATTTTTTGAGTGATAATCTGATAATCTTCCCCTCATTTTATGTTCTGTCACATACGCTATTGTTTAAAAGTTTAGGGGCAGTAAGATGTTGTTCTTTTTAAGAAATTAATACTTTTATTCAGCAAGGATGCATAAAATGAATAAAGACGTTTAAATTGTTACGAAAAAAATCTATTTCATTTATCTATAAATGTTGTTCTTTTGAAATTTCTATTCAAAATTTATTTTAAATTGTAATAATATTTCACCATATCAGTATTTTACGGTATTTTTAATGAAACGAATGCAGCCTTGGTGAATAATATTTAATATTTGTGATCACAGGTGTGTGTATGTCTGCTATTTCAGCCAGAGCTATCCATTTTATATAGGAGTTTACAAGTTTATCTTTCCCCATCTTGACAGTTATCTGCAAAACACCCAACCAGAGTACATTCTTTAGATTGATTGTGCTAAAACATACATGAATCAAACTCTTTTGGAGAGGTTTAAGACTTCACAGCGGGCTGTGTTCAGATTTCAGTACGCCAAAGCAATGTTGAACTCCTCAGTGAGTATAACTACCGTAATTTGACTTGCAAGATGAAAAACAACTTCTGTTGCTCTGTATATTGCAGCGCAGCTGAAGAGAGAAAGCAAATTTCTCTCATGTTTTCTCTCAATCACAAGTGTGCAGACAAAAGAGGGAGAGAAGATCGCAATGTACCAGGCGAGAGGGTTAGGATGTCAGCTTCCCCAACCACCTGTCCTGTTCCTCTACCATCTCTCCCTCCAGTCTGATCCTCCGTGAAATGGATTCACTCAGTCCATCATCTGGTCTCCTGTGTGCATTAGAAGATTGGAGCCGCTGGAGTGGCCTTCATGCATTTAGAGAGGATTTGCTTTACTTAGAAAGCGCTAAAGGTGTTTGGTCGACAGATGAGCGTTTGTTGTCTGACTGTATCAGTTTGTGTACTTTGTGTTTATTATCATAGAGTGAGAGTGAATGTGTGTGTATTTATGGATGCTATCTCAAACGTTGAAGGAAATTGCATTCTTCTCCTCCGCTAATGCATGACATCTGTTGCGATGGGTCAGTCCTGACGGGATGGAGCACCTCTCACCTCCCTTCCCTAGGTCCCAGCCATGCAGAAATGGAGGCAAAGAGAGAATAGAGAGAGCTGAGAAGAGATGTTGAAGGGTCGGGTAGATGGGCACTCTCAGACAGAGCTGTGAGATTTGAGCGAACAGCCACTGTTGGGTAATATGTGTTTTTACACTTCATTTTCTTAGACCTCACTTGAGATCTTTGACAATGTCAAGTTAGAAAGAAGCTAATCACAGTCTTTGCTCGGTCTCCTTTCAACATCCTGCTTTTAAAAGGAAACAGAAAGCCACTTTTATGTGATTTTTTTATGTTTTATTTATTTATTTTTTTCTACGAGAGCTCAAAAGCCACATGTGTGCATCTAACGAAATGTCTTCTCAGTAATCCAGGTCACTCTTCTCTGGTCCTCAAAAGTGCAATGTTTACTTACAGACAATAGACTCTGTATGCCAGCTTTTCCTCTTTTGCTCTTTCAAGAAAGCTCTGAATTACATTTTCACAGAAAAGGCTTTCTAGTGTAGTTCAGAGACTAGAGCATTATTAGTAATATTTGTCATGTGTAAGTTGCATACAGATAATCAAAGGCCATGTACATGTTGCATTTGCAGATGTTATTATCATTAAATTGAGATTTACCTCTGCTTAGTATTTTACAAAAAAAAAATAAAAAAAGTAAAAAAATATATATATAAATGTGTAATATATTTATGTGTATTTATATGTGTGTGTACACACAGCCATTCAAATGTTTGGGGTCAGTAAGATTTTAAATTAATACTTTCATTCAGCAAGGATGCATTATCAGGATAAGGCATTATATATAAAAAAAAAAAAAAAAAAGATTTATATATATATATATATATATATATATAAAATGCTGTTTGTCTGTTTGTTTGTTTATTTTCTTTCAAAGAAACCTGAAACAATGTATCAAGTTCTCCACAAAAACATTTAGCAGCACAGCTTGTTATCAACTCTGATAATAATAAGAAATGTTAGAATGATTTCTGAAGGATCATGTCAAATACAAAGCAGTTATTTGAAATTGAAATAATATTTCACACTATTACTATATTTACTGTATTTTGATAAATGCAGCATTTCTGAGCATAAGAGACTAAATTCTCTGGTCATAATTCTTAATTAAAAAACTAAGGATTATGAGATGTGTAAATATATTTTACAATATACTAAATAAAATAAATTACTAAATACATTTTATAAAAGTTCTAAAATAATTATACCACAAATTACACAAACCAAATGAAATTATATTATATATAATTTATATTATAAATTAATTTGTATGAAATAAGTTTTTTTTTTTTTTTTAAGAGGTGTAAATTAAAGTTGGGAGTAATTTCCTGGCTCTGCATGTGTGGGCAGTGAGATGTAGGCAGGCTGTTTCTGAGGAGCTCTCTCGCGGGCACGTAGTGCTGCAAAATTCCATTAACAATCTCACAGCTCAGCCGCGGCTGGCCGCACAGGTGGGCTGTCATCTCCCGATAGAAGAGCACTGTACTACCGTCCTCCCATGGGCAGCCGTGTATTCTAGCAGTCCGACAATAGTGAGAATTGGGGTTAACACAACAGGAAGGTCCTGTGACTTTCTGGAACACAATAATAACAGTGCCAAATAAGATGGGAATCTCTTATTCTGCATTTCACCGGAAACGGACACGCTGATCTTGATGTATCAATGAGCACCCTTGATGTATCAAAGGTGCAGCAGTGTTGTTAGCTATCCTACATATTTTTATTATTTTACTGCAAAAAGTATAATGTGATATATCGACTCGCCCCGACCCGTTCTGAACTGCTCACGCTTTGTGTCACTGCGTTTAACTCTTCAAACAGTGCAAATGTGACTCATTTTTGCAAGTTACATTGTTACGTAAGTAGGTGGCGACAAGTGTATTATGAGTGAAAGTGACGTGAACACACACCCGGAGCACACACCGGGGAGCAGTTGGGGGTTCGGTGCCTTGCGCTCAAGGGCACCTCAGTCGTGGTATTGAAGGTGGAAGAGAGCGCTGTACATTCACTCCCCCCACCTACAATTCCTGCCGGCCCTGAGACTCGAACTCGACTCTCTAACCATTAGGCCACGACTGCCCCAATTGGAAATGAGTGAATCATTCCTCAAGTGATTCATTTGTAAACACGAGTTCATTCAGAGATGCTGGTTTTGCTGTGGTGTCGTTTGGAATTAGAACAATTAGAATAGAATTAGAATAGACAGGAAATTGGCAACATTTTGTCTGAATCACTATATTAACTTCTTGTATATTGAAATAGTGTGTAAAAGGCTGATAGCGCACTCGTGCTGGTATTTAAAATTGCGTGTAGTATTGATTAAGCAACATTTCATGCTGTGATGAAATTTGCATTTCATTTGCCTATTATTTTTCCTAAAGAAAGTGTAATCACCCTTCCTAGTAACCCACTAGTACACATATGAATGTGTTAAGATCGAGATGGTTTAATAGCATCTCCGGATGAAAAATAGGCCTAGCGTTAAAGTTAGAGAGGTTGATTAATTCATGTGAATCAGTTCAAACTCTCTGTTTCGATGAATCGTTATAGAAATATCATTGTTTCTTTACACTAGTCAAAAATTGGAAGCAGAGCCTTTGTGTTCACGTGTCATGTTTCATAAATTAAATGTCACATATTACTGTATATTATTTATTTATTTCAATTAAACATGTTGAATCAAAAATGGCATTGGTTTAAATGATGATTCCCTTGATTCAAAAAATAAATAAGCCACTTTAGAAAAATTGCATAAATATAAGGTTTTTTTTTGTTTTTGTTTTTGTACCATCCAGGCTTTCAATTTTGCTTTGCCACATAAATGTTTTTTTTGTATGTTCCCAATTACAAAACAAACAGATTTCACTGGATTAAAATTGCACAGGCATGGCCCTGTCACCTCAAATCATTTAGCTAATAAAAATTATCCCATTGATGCAGTATGTTTATCGCATAGTGCTTGCAAATATTATTTCAGCTGTGAGCTAGTCATGCACCACAAATATCAAGGTCAAGGACTATTGTTCTCTTTCACACACTCTCTCTCATCTCTCACATATTGTATCTCATCTCTTTCTCAGTTTCAGTGGTCATGACATTAAAAGCTATCAATTTGTGGTAAAACACTTTTTGGTTGTGCACCCCCAAGGCATTTCCAGTAACCCTTGACAGAAACTACCAAGACATTTGTCATTGCACTTTTTCTGTGCTTTTGTATATCCCTGCAAATGTCATTTGAAATGAGAATCTATTGGTGGGCTGGATTACTTCGGATGCTCTGTGCTGTGCGTCTTACAGCCTGTCATAATTTCTTTGCCCCAAGGTGGCCGTGACATTTGTTGTGGGTTCAGAGGTTCACCAAGAGACCACGAATGACTTCACCCAAATCGGGAAGCCTTTTCTAATGGGAACAGTCGCTCTCGGTAAGACAAACCTCCCATGTTTTTTGTTTTTTTCCCTCGAAAAGTATTTGGACACTTACGACACTCAAAAATGCAATTTCATTGCATCAGAAACATAACAATCAATAAATATATGTATTATCGAATATACAATAAAATAAACATTCATTCTTATTGTTTTATAGAATATTAGAGTTTCTTATAAATTATTTACCGGTAAACAACATTACTTTTTTTAAATATTTTTCTTCCCATCACGTCAATAATCACTCCTCTGTAGCAATCTGTCACTCAAATTAAGTTCACAACAGCTGTTTTAGTATTGTTAATGATATTTTTTAAGATTTTAAATTAGATTTTTTATTAAATTAGTCATTTTTATTAGTTTTTGTATGTCTGTATAGTTTTTATTATTTTTTATTTATTAGTTTTAGTGTTCGTTACTTTAATGCTTCAAGTTAAACTTAAAAACGTCTCGGTTACGTATGTAACCCTCGTTCCCTGAAGGAGGGAACGGAGACGTCACGTCGGATGACCGACGAAATTGGGATCTCGCCAGAGAGACCAATCCACTTCGAGTGTAACTAAACGAGCCAATGGACATTGGCATGCGATTATTGCATCCAGCTGCCGCTGATCACAGCGTGAGCATAAGAGGCAGCTGATGCACCGCATCAATTATGTTTTCGCTGAGGAGCCGAGCCGGCGACCCGGCAGCTCAGCGGTGGTACAGCGACTGTGGCGACGGGACGTGACGTCTCCGTTCCCTCCTTCAGGGAACGAGGGTTACATACGTAACCGAGACGTTCCCCTTTCAGTCGGTCACTCCGAGTCACGTCGGATGACCGACGAAATTGGGATCCCTACCAAAGCGCCACAGGAGCTGCCCCTTCCAGTGCCCTGTGTAGGGCTCCTGACCCTTCCTATAAGGCAGACGATAGGACCGGGCTCTACACAGAGGAGGTCAACTACTGGTGTTCCTTGAGCAACCCAAACAGTAGGACTAGGATAACACTGGGAAGCGTGCCCTTCCACTTGGAAGAGGCACACTGCGGAGTCACCTCCTCCCAAAGGGGGTTTAAGTGACATTCAAACATGTGAAGTAACCCAGAGGGCCCTTTTGCACATGGAAGTCTCTGAGATGGCTCAGGCTGCATCTTTAGAGATGGCAGAACGTGGTCCGCCAGGGGAAACACGGCTCCAATAAGAATACCGTGGAATACACATATGGGATCCCGACAGGGTCTCTCATATGGGCACTAGCCTCGCACCAGATTTCAAGAATTCATTGGCTGAAGGCCTGGCGCCGGACGCTCCGCCGTGTCCGGACGCCGGAGTGCTGGAGGACTCAACAGGGTTTGCCTGGTTAAGGAACTCTCTGGAGAATTTAGGCGTAAGGACGCCGCAAGCCGACTCTGAGCCGGCCCTCTCAGTGCCACTACCCGTTTGAGGTGAGAACACAGGAGGAAACCGGTTCGACACGTAGGCTATAAAACCTAGCGAACATGTTGGGAGTCGCCCAACCCGCAGCTCTACAGATGTCTGCTAGCGAGGCACCACGAGCCAGCGCCCAGGACGATGCGACACCCCTAGTGGAGTGAGCACGCAACCTGAGCGGGCAGGGCACACCTTGTGCTTCATAGGCCAAGGTGATGGCATCCACTATCCAGTGGGCCATCCTCTGCTTGGAGACAGCCTTCCCCTTCTGCTGTCCTCCGAAACAGACAAAGAGCTGTTCTGAGGTCCTGAAGCTCTGAGTTCTATCCACGTACTGACGCAGTGCGCGTACAGGACAGAGCAAAGCTAGGGCTGGGTCTGCCTCCTCCAAGGGCAGCGCTTGCAGGCTCACTACCTGGTCCCTGAAGGGCGTGGTAGGAACCTTGGGCACATAGCCGGGCCGGGGCCTCAGTGTTGCACTGGAGTCAGCCGGCCCAAACTCAAGGCACGACTCGTCGACCGAAAATGCCTGCAGGTCCCCCACCCTCTTGATTGAGGCCAATGCAGTCAGGAGTAGGGTTTTCATAGAAAGAAACTTCAACTCGACTGACTGTAATGGCTCAAAGGGGGCAGTTTGTAGGGCTCTTAGCACCAAAGCCAAATCCCAAGAGGGAAGGGAGGGAGGCCTCGGAGGATTTAACCTCCTGGCCCCCCTAAGAAACCTGACGACCAGATCGTGCTTCCCCACCGACCTCCCCTCTATGGGGTCGTGGTGGGCAGAAATAACAGCAACATATACCTTAAGGGTGGAGGGGGACAGCCTACGCTCCAACCCTTGTTGCAAAAAGGAAAGCACGGCTCTGATCGAACATCTCCGGGGGTCCTCCTGGTAAGAGGAACACCATTCGACGAACAGGTTCCACTTCAGCGCATAGGCCCGTCTTGTGGACGGTGCTCGTGCTGAAGCGATAGTGAGCGCTACCTCCTGGGGCAGGTCACCTAGAACCTCCGCGTCCCGTCCAGGGACCACACATGAAGTTTCCACAAGTCTGGACGCGGGTGCCAGAGGGTGCCCCGTCTCTGAGAAAGCAGATCCTTCCTCAGAGGAATCGGCCAGGGAGGGGCTGTCGCGAGGAGCATGAGTTCCGGGAACCAGGTCCTGTTGGGCCAATATGGAGCCACTAACAGGACCTGCTCCTCGTCCTCCCTGATCTTGCACAATGTCTGTGCTAGCAGGCTCACTGGGGGAAACGCATACTTGCGCAAGCCCTGGGGCCAGCTGTGTGCCAGTGCATCCGTGCCGAGCGTTGCCTCGGACAGGGAGTAGAACCACTGGCAGTGGGTGGTTTCTGGAGATGCAAACAGGTCTACCTGAGCAACTCCGAACCGACTCCAAATCAGCTGGACCGCCTGGGGATGGAGTCTCCACTCCCCAGGAAGTGCCGCTCGAGACAGCTCGTCGGCCACCTGATTGAACACTCCTGGGATGTGGATGGCACGAAGGGACCTCAGATGCTTCTGACTCCAGAGGAGGAGGTGGCGGGCGAGTTGCGACATGCGACGGGAGCGCAAACCGCCTTGCCGGTTGATATAGGCAACGGTCGCAGTGTTGTCCGTACGGACCAGAACGTCCCTGCCCCGAAGGCGCCCTCTGAGGCGGCACAGGGCAAGGCGTACTGCCAGCAACTCGAGGCAATTGATATGCCAACGCAGAAGGGGGCCCGTCCAAACCCCTGATACTGCGTGCCCGTTGTACGTGGCACCCCAGCCGGTGGCCGAGGCATCCGTGAATACCACAGCATGCCTGGATACCTGCTCCAGGGGCACTCCTGCCCGAAGGAACGAAGGATCTGACCACGGGCTGAAGGTCTTGCGGCAGGCCGGTGTAATCTGAACCCGGTGAGTACCGCGTTTCCACGCCCACCTCGGGATTCGGCCATGGAGCCAGTGCTGAAGCGGTCTCATATGGAGCAGACCGAGCGGAACTATGGCCGCAGCTGCAGCCATATGCCCCAGGAGCCTCTGAAAGAGTTTCAGTGGGACCGCTGTCCTGCCTGATAAAGTCTTGAGGCAGTTCAGCACCGACTGAGCACGTTCCTGGGTGAGGCGTGCTGTCTGGTTGACCGAATCCAACTCCATGCCGAGAAAAGAGATCCTCTGCGTTGGCACGAGTTTGCTCTTTTCCCAATTGACCCGAAGGCCCAACTGGCTGAGGTGCCTGAGCACCAGGTCCCTGTGTGCGCACAACAGCTCTCGAGACTGTGCAAGTATGAGCCAGTCGTAGAGGTAGTTGAGAATGCGCACACCCCGTTCTCTCAGGGGAACAAGGGGCCGCCTCTGCGACTTTGGTGAAGACACGAGGCGAAAAGGGACAGCCCGAAGGGCAGGACCTTGTACTGATATGCCCGACCGTCGAACGCGAATAGCAGGAATGGCCTGTGTCGCGGGAGAATCGAAACATGAAAGTACGCGTCCTTCAGGTCGATTGCTGCAAACCAATCTAGGGGACGGACGCATCCAAAATGCGTTTCTGCGTCAACATCTTGAACGGCATCTTGTGAAGTGCACGGTTCAAAACTCGCAGATCCAAGATCGGTCGTAACCCACCGCTTTTCTTGGGCACAATGAAGTAAGGGCTGTAAAACCCCAACCTCATATCGGCTGGAGGGACCGGCTCTATTGCATCCTTCGCCAGTAGGACTGCAATCTCCGCGAGCAAGACAGGGGCATCGACGGCTTTGACTGAAGTGAACCGGATGCCCCTGAACTTGGGGGGACGCCAGGCGAACTGAATCGCATAGTCGAGTCTGATGGTCCGCAGGAGCCACCGGGACGGGCTGGGGAGCGCTAACCAGGCTCTGAGAGACCGCACCAGCGGGGCCAACGGGCCCACCGACATGCCCGCGGTGGGGCAGCAAGGTGGAACACAGGGACCGGCCCCAGGGCCTGTGACGGCCTGGCCTGTGACGGCAGGGGGCGGGGTCTGGGTGTGTAGTGTAGCACTCACCTGATTTCTCCTCGCGTGGGAGGAGACACAGGAACCCGGCTTGAGGCTTGTGACAGCCCTGCGTTTGACGACTTGAAGCGGGGACTGGAGTGCTACTGCCCTTACCTGGTTCCACGAATGGGCAGGAGGGGTGCTCTTGGGCAACCACCCGCTGCCTGCTGGCGAGAGAGGAGGAGGGAAGCGATCCTGTGATGCACGGATCACCACTCTCCTCCTCTTGAGACCCGGAGATTGAGGAGACCGCTCTTTACTGATGTTTTGGGTACCGCTGGCTGCTGGGCCAGCGGCGGAACAAAATGAACAAAAGATACTCCACCCGGCCCTCCTCCGGGGGAGGGAGTGGTGCAGTCACCATCTCCCGATGAGCAGTCTCCTCCATCTCTGGGTCGACCGTCCCAGGGCCTCTTGCACTTGCGCTTGCCGCCAGGTTTGGCGGGGGCCTGGACGGGCTGGGCGTCCTGCCTGCGACCGGCTCCACGACGCTGCCTGGTGAAAGGCTGCTGCGGCTGCGCAGGAGTGGGGGCGGCCGCAGGGGGGCGCCCACGGCGACGAGCAGGCTGAGTGGCTGCAGCCGGAGTGAAAGCAGCAGGTTTCCTCCGGCGCATGATGTGTTTGCCTCAGTCTGCTTCTGGGCTGCCGAGAACTGCTGGGCAAAGCTCTCGACAGCGTCGCCGAAAGGGCCGGTCTGTGACACGGGAGCATTCAGGAACTGTACCTTCTCCTGCTCCTTCATGTCAGCGAGACACAGCCAGAGATGGCGCTCCTGGACATCGCACGACCCAGAGACTGTGCGGTCACCTTCGTCGCTCGTAGCGCGAGGTCCGTCGCAGCACGCAGCTCATGTAGAACCGCCAGGTCGTGACCACCCTCGTGCAGGTCTTTCAGTGCTTTGGCCTGGTGGACCTGCAGCAACGCCATAGCGTGGAGGGCGGAAGCCGCCTCCCCACAGGCTCTATAAGCACTACCAGTTAGACCTGACGAATACTTAGAGGCCCGTGAGGGGAGACACGGATCACCCCGCAGGGTGGAAGCGGCTGTTGGACACAGTTGCATGGCCACAGACCGTTCCACCGAGGGGATGCCCGCGTACCCCAAAGCGGCTCCACCATCGAGGGTGGTGAGAGCGGAAGAACTACAAGATGTGTTTCGGGCAGTGAAAGGTGCCCTCCACGATCTTGTCAGCTCCTCATGCACTTCCGGAAAGAATGGCACCGGAGGGGGGCGCTGAGAACCAGCGCCACCCCCACCGAGGAACCACTCGCCCAGCCTCGAAGGATCGGGACACGGTGGCTTTTTAGGATTCCACACGAGCCCGACATTCTCGGCGGCCCGGGAAAGCATAGCCGTCATCTCTGGGTCTGGCACGGACAACGCTACCACACCCGAAGGGGGCAACGCAGCCGGGTCGTCATCCCCGGAGAGAGAGGGCCCGCCCTCCGATGCAGTGATCGACATCTGGTCGTCAGAGGGGGCACCGAAGGAAACGCGTGGCCAGCGCGCTCCTTCGGCAGCTCCACCGGCTGCGGAGTGCTTGAGGGGTGAGGAGCTCCACTTGGGGAAGCCCTCACCGTAATCCTCAAATCACCTCTGACTCCACCGGATCCAGTGTGCACGCCGGATCACGGCAGGCAGAGGGACTCTGCCATGTTTGACATAGCAGAGTCGCACTCCGAGATGGTCATGTCCCCGTAAGAAGAACATGAACCATCCACGAAAGCCACCTCAGCGTGCTGAATGCCCAGACACGTGAGGAAGCGATCGTGACCGTCCTGAGGCGCCAGGAAACGACCACACCCAGAAACGCACGGGTGAAAAGACATCTTTAAAAAGACGCGATCACCCGTGTTGCTCTTTTAGAGAAATTGCTCTTTCAGAGAAATGCTCTTTTAGTGCTGAAGCACGCAGGGGAGCTGGCCACCGCACACTCCTAGTGTGGCTGTCAGCAGGAAGACGATCTTTCTCTCCCGGACACCGTGACCACCGCTGCCGCGCCGTAACGCCCGCACTCGCTCGCAGAACACTCTCTTGGAAGGGAGAGCAGTAGCTTTAACCACTACCGCTCGGCTCCGAAGCGAAAGGATAATTGATGCGGTGCATCAGCTGCCTCTTATGCTCACGCTGTGATCAGCGGCAGCTGGATGCAATAATCGCATGCCAATGTCCATTGGCTCGTTTAGTTACACTCGAAGTGGATTGGTCTCTCTGGCGAGATCCCAATTTCGTCGGTCATCCGACGTGACTCGGAGTGACCGACTGAAAGGGGAACTGAAAGATGTTGCCTTGACAACTTGCTAAAATAAAAGTCAAAATAATGTTTTTATATTTTATTTCACATTTGTAACAAAGTAACAAAACAAAAAATATATATAGTTTTAGTTTTAGTTATTTTAGAACTTCAAGTTAAACTAAATGAAAATTAGAAACATTGCCTTGACAACTAGTTGAAAAGTTTTTTTTTTTTTGTATTCTATTTTATTTCAGTTAACGTTTATTTTGTTGAAACTAACCATTTTTTTATTGTGTAAATTATAGTTTTAGTTAATGATAATAACCCTGAAATGCAGCAAATGACAACAATCCAATGAATTCCCAACTTTTCTTGTTTAAGAAGCCATGAAGTCACTTCATTTTGACTTATATTGTACATTGTACATATACATTGTTTTTGCATTTTTAAACCAAGATAACTGTTTTTTTTTTGTTTTTGTTTGTTTGTTTGTTTGTTTTTTTGATGTAATGGAATGATTTTCTTACATACCCTTACAAGTCCAACTTCAGTGTCCAAATGCTTTCTGATGTCTGTGTATTCCAGGAAGAAGATGTGTCATTTCTCTGTTTGTGTAGCATGTGGGCAGTGGCGTGACTGTGCGTTTGGGTTTAGTGAAGTGAAGTGAAGAGATCTGGAAACTACAGAGACACCAGTGTGTGTTCATCACAGCTGGTGTGCTGAGCAGTTAATGAAAGTACCTCTCGAACCTTATCACTGTGACAATGTAGATGTTAGCCAAGAGTCCAGGGAATTCTCTCTCTGTCCCTTTTTCTAATCCTGTTAATTGGCTGCCACACTCAGAGCTGTAAGGTCCTGAGGCAGCCAAACCTCGCTGGCCCGCAGGAGGCTTCTGTCAACAGAACAAACAAAATCCACCCGCGAGAGTCCCACACATCGCCTTGCTCTCATTTACAGCCAAAGCCACTGTGACACCTATGAATAGACAGCTGTTTGCTCGATGGCTTTTTTAAAGGGCCCAGCATACGCCCCTGTGGAACCTCCAGGCACCTGCTTTTAAGGAGTCACAAGGCCAGGCTTTGTTTACAGTGACAGCAGGGGGAGTCTATCTGTCTCCGGTCCAGCTGACTAGAAGGAAATGAACTGGCCCGGTGTCAAACCGAGTGTATTTTATAGCAAAAAACACCAAAGTGCTTATAATGGACGTCAGCATACTGCGCGGCGGTTGCAAGGTTGTTAGTAACTGCTTGGTTAATGCAGATGCTGTAGAATAGGTACAAAAAGTGGAGCAGTCTCACAAGGGCCCACCGTTTGGTTTATTTGTCTGAAATCCGGCTCTGGGCTCTTGGGAGCATCTGCAATTACAAGGGCTCTTACCTTTTGCTGTGCGCCATCTGTTGTAATGTACTGGGTTTAGTCCCCTGCTCCTCGTTCGTATTTATCTTACTGATGATTTTCATTTGGTGCAAGAGAAAACACAGTTGTGACTGTCAGCACTTTTAAGAGAACATTTATAGAGCTGCTCTCAATTCCCTAGTTTTTTATTAACAATTGCTAAAACTGAGAGTAGACTTGTAAAATGGACTCTGACTAATTCTGATTGGATGAGCCTCATTCGATGCGGTTCTAAAATGGCAGTAAACTGACAACTGTGACCACACGTTTTATATTAATGCAGCAAGTTGCTGTATGGCAACTGTAAACAGCCTAAAGTTAGTCTAGTGAACAGTTGACAGTCTTAGTTGACAGGAGAATTTCTTATTTCTTTTTTTTAATACCCTTAAAAACGTATTTATTAGATTTGTCCTCCTAAATTGGGATATGTTAACACTTTAAAACCATTAAAAATAATTTGTTAAATCACTGTAAACATGTTTTGTCAGATAACCAAAAATGTTCCATGCTGTGATATCAAAATTAACTCTTCTTTTTTTCTTTTTTTTTTCTACATGTGTTTATTTAAAATACTATTTATTATGACTGAATCACCTTGAATAGGTTGAGTAACACAATCAAAGATAATGTTTAAGGGAAAGATCAAGTAGAAGTAGTTGATTAAGCTTGGCAATGTTATCTTGACTAATATTTGTTTTCTTCCAATCAGGTGGGATTGTCAATGTCATGCCTTTTTTATTTTCAGAAATCTCCCATGTTAAAACACAGGTAATATTATTATAATTTATATCATAATCAAAACTATTCTCTTACATGCAATAAATTATGTGTCATGAGAATTCTACATTGCAATAAACTTATTTTGGACAGGTTTTATGGTTCAGAAGAGCTGTACTTGGAGGACTTGCTACATGCACACTCTTAAATATATTATGGTAAGTTTTAAGTTTTTCATTATAAAATATGAGCTTTTTCATAATATATGCCATATAAAGAAGTGATTCACCCAAAATGAAAATTCTGTCAAATGAAAATGAAAAATGAAAACCCTCATGTCATTACACACCTGTATGACTTCATTTTTTTCTACACAAGAGAAATGTTGACACAGCTTTTGTTCCATTTGTATGAAAGTCATACAAATAAAAATTATTTGTTGGCATCTGGCTCCACGAAGAACCTTTATAACATTCATGGAATTTCATTCCACAAATGGATCTTTAAAGTGAAAAAAAGTTTTTTGATTTTTCTAATTTTCTTCACACTAAGAAACTGTTCATTGAAAGGTTCTTTGGGGAAAAAATGGTTCTTCATCACTGTGAAAACCCACTTTTAAATACCAAAAAAGCAGGCCACTTGTGCACTATATTCAAGTTCTTCTGAAGTCATATGATAATTTTGTGTGAGGAACTAACGAAGGAAGATTAAGAGTTTTTCTATCACATTAATGCTTTTCTAAGATTATGTGCCATTGACTACAGTAGATGGAATCAACTAGGTTATCATTTGTTACTTGGATGACGTGTCCTTCAGTTTAATTTAAATGTTGGACTAGTGTCAAGTTCAAAGTTGACAATGCAAAGGCCTCCCTGTTCATTTGTCACAGCAAAAGCACTTACCGTTTTTAAAATGACCCAGAAAGAGCTGAGCCGTCTCCCTCCTGAGCTGCCCGCTTGTCATCTGTCCCTGATGTCTCTCTGATTTTAGCACACCCTGAAAAACCCTCCAACACACTGACGTTTCATCTAATCATCTGTAAAGAAGTTATTGAGTTACCAATCAGCACTATGTTACTCAGGAGACCCAAAGCAATTATGTTGGAGCAGATGAGATGAAAGGAGTCAGCTACAGGAGATGAGATCTCGTGTCGGCCTCTTCGGAGACCCAGAATGCACTGCTGCAGCCCTGCCACCATGGCAGAAGTCAGTCTTTCCCGCAAATCACTGCGGTTTTCCCTCCTCCGCTGATGGCAGATAGTGTTTGACAACGGACTCGCATTGGTTTCCAATCTGGTCCAATCTGAATTGATTGTTATCTGAAGAATTGTGTCGATATATAATCACACACAGTTTCCTCAACAGAGACAGGACAGTCCACTTAGTCCACTTAATAATGAATCACTGATAATTTAGCTCTTGTTGACATCACACTCAAAAAATATTTAGCCTTAAATTTAAGATTTATGTATTTGAACTGCATATAAAATTTCCATAAATTTAGATTACACAGTTTTAGCATAAACAAACTAATAACCTTAACGTGATACATATTTGTCAGTCATAAAGAATGAAACAGGTTTCTATAATATTACTAATAAACTAAGGACCAGATTTACTAACAACTTGCGCCAGAGTAAACCGTCTTTTGGCGTTAAAATAGTACTGTCAGGATTTACTAAAGACGCACAGGGAAGAATTAGTACTGAAAAGGCGTGGACACAGTTATTTTTGCACCTGATCTTATTGAATATGCATTTGTAGGAGTTTCCCTTTCAGACGCAAAATTTATGGGAGGAGAGTATTAAAATGAATCACACAATTTACTAACATTTGCGCTCATCAAATTACTGCTATTTGTGTCATTATTTAACGTCCAAAAAAGCATGTTTTAAAGCAGGTACTAATTTGCGCAGTTCTTGGTAGATTGCGCTGGTCATTATAGAAATGATCTGGCTGCATCTGTGTTCTTTAATGTGCACATTTTCAGCAAATCACACGCAGAATTTTCCCTTCCCATCTGCACTTTTATGGAATTGTGCTCTAACGCTAATTTGCCCTGTTTGGTAATCTGACCATAAATATGTTTTAAATACACAATAACCAGGTGCATATATTTGTCATTAATAAATCCCGTTTGTTTCAGTATCATATATTTTAACTAATTAAATGTTACTTGTTTCACAGCTAGCCAAATAATATATATATATATATATATATATATATATATATATATATATATCTTAAAAAAATAAATGAAAAATTATGAAAATGCATACTTTTTATTTTAATTTAATAATTTTAATTTAATTTAATAAATTAAAACTATGTAATCCATAAATCTCATATTTAAGCTTTTTTTTTCTCTCCCATGTTTCATTTTCAGGCCCAATTCTGATGTACAATATTAGTCACCACAGTAACAGGCCATTTGATTTAGCTTTCTGTGCCCTGGTTACATGAGCTCCTGCTTCTTTGTAGCTTTATTTGATTTACTGCATCTAATCCAAACATATTTACTCTTTCCTCAGCCAACATGCTCGTTTGATGTAAATGTATTTGGTGTCACCCAATTTAACCAACTGAACTCTCATGCCATAATTTCTGGCCAGACACGATTAAGGCCCGTGTTGCAGCACCATGCAGCTGCTGTGAATTTTTTATTTTTTTTTGCCATCCGTTACATCCACTTTCTTCTGAAGCATGACAGATTCAGCCCTCCTTCTTTATGGCTCAATTTGGCGTCATGTGATCTTTTTTTTTTAGAGATACTAGACAGCTACTGAACATTGCGTCCTTCTATCAGCCTTTAGATGTTTATTTTTTTTCTAAACAGGTACTGATATAACTGTCAGATCAAGAATGGATGCAGTTTAGTATCTTAAAGCTCAAGTGTGGTGTGTAATTTTTGATGTTGAAATACTTTCTGTTATCCCGGTTTAATATGCAGAGACACTATAATTTGTTGTCTGATTCCAGTGAGATGGTAAATGCCAGTTTTTAAATCTGGTTTGTGTAAAAAATATTGAGAAGCAAAACTGCATAAGATATTAAGATTTGTTTTCAGATAAAAAGTCATGAATTTATTTATTTTTTATTTTTTAATTTTTTTGTTTTTAAACTACAGTGGCAAACTGCTTTGTCTAACGTGAACTAACTTTAGCAGGTAAACCTCATTAAGGATTTTTTTCTGTGATAAGTATCTAAACATTCTTAAAATAAATCTTTGTGATTTAAGCAAAATTGCATGAGATCCAATTGTTTCAGAGAATCTTTAATTAAGTTTATTACTTTTATTACCACATTAACAAATTTTGTCTTTTTGTGACTTAATTTAGTAAATCTTGTGTTACGGGTTAGATATTTTTACTCAAAGAAAAATATTTTTAAAAAAAATTTAACCATCCCTGCCCAGCCTAAGAAAGCCACATTGGCTCAACCAGTGGCATAAGTTTGGGGCGTGACTATCTGTTTGACTGACCAATGACAGATGTGAGAGTGTTTGAAAAACACTCCCACAATCTTTTTTTATGTATTTTTTTCTTCCAATCTTTCACACTCTCTGTAAAAGTGAACCTTTTGAAAAGGTACCTCCCCAGTGGGAAAGAATAGATGACTTGGCCTCCACTTAGTAGATGCATTTATGCATAATTTGCCTCAATATCAGTAACATCTTCTAGATTTCCCAATGAAATGTAACTCTCATACACTCATTGATAGGGAAATATGCAATATTTAATGTGCTTTTATCAGCACTTTGCATCAGTGCTCTCAACCCGACCTGTCAACTGCAGAGTGATTTTCCTTTTTTTTTTTTTTTCTTTTTTTTTTGAGTTTGCCAACTCATAATTTTAATATCTAATTATCGAACTGAGCATAATTTTATTTTGCGTCCTCTACTGAGAGAGCAGAGGAGGAGAGCTTCACTGGTTTGCATTGAGATCTTCTGAAGCGTAGCTTGTACAGATTAGAAGATAAATCTCCGGTGGCCGCTGGAGAGTGAGGAAAACAGTTTTATGAAGTTGTCTGCTGCCTTTTGAAGCAGATGGTTTTCCTTTGATTTTTGTCAACCTTTTTCAAGTCTGTGTTTCAGAATGATCTTTTATCTTTTCCCTTTTTATCTACAATCACAATATCAACCTAGTTTTACTTGACTTATAAATGTAGTTGTGTGGAGCACTGATTCATAATCAAGAGTCCATCTGTCCCCAGGCGATACTGAAGCAGGTGTTACGGGGCGAACGAGACGTGAGGCATGCGAATCCATGTGCAAGGCTTTTATTAAGAGACCTGGTCATTAAACAGGCAAGGTTCAGACAATGGTAAACAGGTATATCACAGGCAAGACAAAGAGTAATCCTACAGCAAGCGTGGGTCTTTGAATGGCGAACAATATCCAGAGGGCTTGAGAAGAGGGGTAGTCCAATAACATGAGCAATAGTCCAAGCGAGGTACAAACAGAGTCCGAACGGCAAGGCAAAGGGTTAATCCAAGATACACAAATGAGAATAAAAGACTAGACTAGAAACTGTGAACACAAGACTAGACTAGAAACTATGACTGGAAATGACTCCGTAAAGTGCTATCACTAGGAGAGCGATAAACACAGACAATACTCGAAGATCTGACTGAGAAAGTCCATGTCTTAAGTAAGGCCTGTGATGCAATCAGCTGTGTATATCATCAGTGCAATGAATGATGGGAATTGCAGTCCGTGGTGACGTGCAACAGTAGTGTAGCGCAAGAGTCAATGTGGTGAGCGAGTGACCTCTGGTGATGAGTGATCGGAAGTTCATAGACCGGATTCGTGACAGCAGGCTTCAGGGAAAGAAGGGCTGTCAAAGATTAAAACTACTGATGAAACTGTTCAAGACTACTACTAAATTAAAAATAATAATTGTAATTAATATTATAATAATTAAAAATAACAGTGCAAATTATTATTATTATCAATTTATTGACATTAATTGTTGTAATATAATACCTTTCAAAACTTTCTGGTAAGATTTTTTCTAAAGACAGTAATGCTTCCGAATAGAGTTTTCCAATGCAGCCAATGTTTCACAAATGCAGTAAATGCAATTTTTTTGAAGACTAATTTATATAACAGGTTGTATATGACAACACATACAGTACAGAATCACTGACTTTTACCTCTAGCCATGGATGCTACAGTCCCCATTTAAACCTCAAAGCGGTTATCTGCTCTTGGACAGTTGTTTCAGTCAGCCGCTGATGTCATCCTCTGCGATAGGACCCACCGAACATATACATCACCACCGCAGCGCCGCTCCTGTCAGGCAATGCGTTACGTATCGCCATTCTGACATTTAACAAGTCACTCTTTTGTCATCTCTGAGGAACGGCGCTGCTAATGTCTCCTGCTTCTGATTTAGTTTGCTTTGGGTGGCTGCTGTCCTATCATAATTGAGTCATCAGTGACTGAGCGGTCGGAGTGGAGCTGGCCTGCGGGCACAGCATTAATGAACCCTGCAGCCAGTGCAGCATAGGCCGTGATGACTGTGACTGATGAGTGATTGCTGGTGGATCCCGCCATGCTAGATTTGTCACTAAAATGAGACCCCCGCCCCATCCCGACTCCTGTACGACAGAGCATCAAGAACGTCACGCAGCCTGTTTGTCAAATGATTGAGTCTTCAAAACAAGCTCAAAACCATCAAGCTGTGACGCATCAAGTCTGAGGAGCGCCATAAATCGTACGACGTTTAAAAAGCGACAACGCGATTGATATGAATGCATTGCCACGTAAACGCCAGCATAGTCCTGATGGAAGTACGAGGGGGATGAATGGTGCCGCTGTCATTATTAATGCTCGTTAGAGTAAGCAGCAGCTTGTAATCATTTCTGGTCGTGTGGAGCGTAAGGACTTTCTAAATCATCCAAAACTCATGGAGTGTCATTAACCCTGAGTGGCTGTGTTAGCAATCTAGACTCCATGTTTGACAGACTACTTCACTATCAGGTAACTCACTCACTCTGTCTTTCTCAGAGGGCCAGTTGAGATACTGTGACTGAGTTTCTCAGATATTGGTTATCACAAAACTGCTCGTTACAGTTTCTCAAAGAGCACAAGATTGTTTTACTTTGCTTCAGGAAAACTGATGCATTTTCTTTTCTTTTTCTTTTTTCTTTTTCTTTTTTTATTAAATATTTGTGCATTCCCCTGCCACTTTTATTTTATTTTATTTATCAAAAAGGTATCAAAAAGATACCTTTTGTCTTTTTAAACGAACAGATGTGTTTTCTTTTGATGCTTTCTACAAGCTAAATCAATCTACAACCTCCTTACAAAGACAATTAACTTAACAGAAACAAGAAGGCTTAACATAATTAAAGATGTGTGATGTTTAGTACTACATTTTAACATTTTGAACTCCAGTAACCTGTTTTTACTCATCACAGGTCTTGACTGAAACACACAAGGTGCAGTTTATTTCAGACAGTGCGGTGATATCGATTCATGGCCTGACCCCATCCTTGAACTCTGCACAGAGGCAGATAGTCCTGTAAAGCCAGTACGATTGAAAGCGTAGCAGCCACCATGGCTGTATACTGTGTGCCATCATTCTTCTCAGTCATAGCAAGGTCTCCTCTGAACCGACTCCAAAAGCCTCTCTGTACATTCTGCCGGGAGAGTCGATCTTATGTTTATTCTCTTGAGACCCCAGAAGAGTGGGACAGAGAGAGAAAGAAAGAGCCGGTGTGGAGTTGAAGGAAACTGAAATAGAGAATGAGACAGAAAGAGAACCAGATGATAGAAAGTGAATGCCAGTATGAGATACATAAAGTTAGAAATGAATCTGGAAGAGGAAAAAAGACTAGAATCAAGAAAAAATAGAATAAATACAGCCTCAGAAAAAGGAAAATATAAACCAAAACAAAGGAATGTATGCTCTTTTCAAAATCCTAGTGAGCTGCCAATGTAGACAGCATTTTAAGGCATCCTAGGTATCGAGAGTGTTCCATTGTGTTGCCTCTTAAGGCATCCTTTGGCCAAATTCATAATTAAATGTATTTTTAAGAATAATGTTATCCCAGAATGCTTTGCAGCAAAAAGTTATTTAGTGAAAAAAATATTTGTCCGTCATAGCAACAAGAAAAGGTTGTTTTCTTTCAGTAATGTTTTTTTTTTTTTTTTTTTTTAAGAAGCCTCTTATGCTCACCAAGGCTGCATTTATTTGATAAAAATATGAAGACAGTAAAATTGTAAAATATATATAAATAACAGAAAAAAAGTTTTTTGTTTTCATATTTTAAAATGTAATTTATTCATTTGATGGCAAAAACTGAATTTTTAGCAGCAATTACTCCAGTCAGGTTTAATACAATATTTTTAACACAGTATTAAGAACCAACTTTTGAAGAACCAACAAACTTTTGAATGGGGTTATTTTAATAATTTCAGCTATTGTTTTGTATTGTGGAATAAATGTAAACATCTTTTATGTAAAGTATCTTACTCAGGACAGTACTAAATAAAAAATAACATGCATTTTGTATGATCTCTCTTATTTTGTTAAAATTACTCATATTTTCACAGATTCTGCAAGGGGTTCATAAACTTTCAAGCAGCACTGTATAATTGCTTGTATGATTGTAAAAAGTCATCACCATCACCTTTTTAAAAATAAATTTAATGTGTCCTTGCTGAATAAAAATATTAAGTTCTTTCAAAAAATATATTATTGGAACCAACATTTTTGGTCTTTTCTAATTCAAGCAGGTCACAGGGTGAACTGACTTGACTTAAAGGAACTTTGATCAAACAAATCAATTGTGAGTCGAGTCTCCCGTGTGCGTTGTTATTTATGTGCCCCGTATGTAGAGCGTTCCAAATCAGTCGCGTATGTATTTCCATGTCAGTTAGTATGCGCTTTATAAGGCTGCTGTCTACTAGGCAGTAGACAGCGAGGCAGCACACTAGGATTCGTAACAGAGTAGTCAAAGAGAATAAAAGTGCATGTGTGTATGAGAAAGAGAGAGAGGACCCTTCTAGGCCAATGTCATCTGTCACAGCCAAGCTTCATCATTAATATGCAACAGCAGCCTGCTGATGCTTGGCATTGACCCATTTTCTCATTGAAATATCACCACAAGGTTCACGGTGTGAGAGAGACGCAGACCTGCACATAATCGGCTTTGCGTGGAACACCCAGGTACAGGGGGGTCTGCTTGAAAACACAAGCACTCATGCCCAGTGATAATAACTTCCTCTTTGTCCGGCACACGTTTGATTAGGAGAGCTACAGGAGTTCAGAAATACTTGTCCGTCCTCTAAAACTGATCACGACAAAATCCGAAGTCATTACACATTTAAACCGGGTCCCCCTGCAACAAACGTGTCCCGCATTGGAAATGTGCCAATAGCAGGATGTCACATGATGGAACAGAACTGCAATAATATTCATGAGATTCACAGGTAGTAAGAGTGCAGTGGGATTTGGTGCACATGTAAAGTGTCAAGATATTCTCATGTTAATATAATCCTTAAGTGGAATAAGAACAGACAGATTTGGCTTGAGGCCTATGATGGAAGACTCAAGAATGCTTAAAAATGTGTTACAGGTGGGGTGGAGGGATGCGGCATAAATTTCCACAGGAGTGAGCCATTAATTTATGCATACACCTGCGTCATGATTGGCAGGATTAGATAAACATGCTCCTCCCAAACCTTCAGTTAGATTGTGGAAACATATTGGATGCACAGGCTGTTTCAGCACAGAGCTTTTTCTTAAGAGTGTGTTGACGTACTTTAGCATTAATTATCAAAGCACCAAGGGAAAGATGTTCTATCTGCTGTAGAGACATCTTCCTGTATGATTCTGGAATTGGTTTTCTCCCACTAGCATGTAATATGTATATGTGGCATGAAAACATGCAAAATGTAAAGATCTCCATTGAATCATGCTTTTTTTAAAAATTTGATTATTTTTTGTTAAAAGTCTCAAAGTTCAAATTTGAGCAAAAAAATACAGTAAAATATTGTGAAATATTATTACAGTATTTTTTAAATATAATTTAAAATGTAATTTATTTCTGTGATGGCAAAGTTGAATTTTCAGTAGTCATTACTCCAGTCTTCAGTGTCACATGATCTTTCAGAAATCATTCTAATATGCTGATTTGGTGCTCTGTAAACATTTCTTATTATGGAAAACAGTTTTGCTGCTTAATATTTTTGTGGAAATCATGATAAATTTTATTTTATTTTTTTCCTCAGGATTCTTTGATAAATAGAAAGTTCAAAAGAACAGCAATATTATTTGAAATAGATTTTTTTTGCAACATTACAAATGTCTTTACTGTTACTTTTGATCAATTTAATGCAACCTTGCCATATAAACGTGTGATTTTCTTTCCAAAAATTCTTATTGACCCCAAACAACTGTATCATAAGAGGTATAACAGCATTTTTTTTTAATTTTATGTATTTTTTAATAAATTGGTTGTTTTTGTAGTATATTGACTTGAACAGCAATATATGTTTTTCATAATTTGTCACGTATCATGTAATGTATCATGCACATGCCATTTAATTTTTTATGTTGTTATATATTTAAAGCTACAGTCCGTAACTTTTTTTGGTTAAAAATGATTCAAAACCAATATTTGAGCAATTACATAACCAGCCAATGTTCAAAACTATCACCTTACTTTAGCCGATTCACAACGGTTAGCTTATAATAATGTTTTCTAATTTGAGTGGTACGGGTAGGTTTTCGCGGGAAATTCAAGCATGGGACTGCGTCATTCCATCACGTCTGTAAACATGAAGTTGTCCCGGCTAATAGGCTATCGCATGTGAGGATCCTGCAGGTGGAGGATCGTTTAGCCTTTTCTCACAGCAGCTGGAGTAATTAAATGTATCATTTTGATGGCGAATTGTAATCCAGAAAGGATTATGTGTTTATGAAACACGTGAATGAAATTTAATTATATTCCAGTTTTAAATGCTACAGATAGCCTGGGATTACACAAGTTTTGTTTTTATTAAGGAAAACCAGTTCGATGGGAGCATAGTTTGCTTTTTGGGTTAAAAGAATTTATTAATATGAAATTTGAATGCATAACAATTAGATTAGACTGTACAGAAATTGAAATCTACACGCTAATACACACTACAGGCTACTCAAAATCATGCAATGCTGATGCTGTTAACTTTTATTAAATCATTGCTTTATCAAATTATTGCTGTTCTCAATAATTTGAGAATAAAGTATAACAATAATAAAATGCACGGTTTGATGTGATATGAGCTAACCAATTGTTAGATTTAATCACGATTGGTAGCGCAATTTATGGTAATGTTTTTTTCCTCAGCTGGTCAGAACAAATATGGCAGACTTGTTACTTACTTGTTCGGATGTCAATATACGGTGAAAATTCTTATTTGGGTCATATTTCCAAGACGTAGGCTAGAATCTGTGATTGCGAAGTACAGTAAACATCCACACCGGCGTGGTGACTGACTGCCACACATACTCCTCAAAACATTAGATTCATCCACGATGAAGCCGTGCCGGAGTACAACCGCACACACGGAAAATAATTCCGCACAAAGCTGCAATTCCAGGTTTTCAAACAGAGATGGCGACAAAGAGACATAACTTACGGACTGCAGCTTTAATAATAATACATTTTATATGTGTTTTATGTATTTATTACCTGTAGTGTTACCTTTATATCATACATATGTTTCATTATATATTTATCGTGTTATGCACTCTGTATCATTTGAAAATCTACCTTTTGTTTATTTTCTCTCTTGCACACAGGTGCTGGGCAGTTTTAGAGATTGTTCCCCAGATGGCCGTGGAGTCACTGCTGGAGGAGAAACTCTTAAATAGCAGTGCAGGACAAACAGAGACGACTCATCCAGTACACACATTTATCTACTCCAACATCTCTCTAGAGGAGTGAGTGCATACATGCACATGAACATATAAATTTATATCTACATGCATTGAGGTTCTTGTACAACAATTGTAAAGATGTCTCGGGAGACATGATACTCGAATGTACCAGATGTTGTTTTTCATGGGCCCAAGTCTTATTAACAAATCCCAGTTTTAGTTTCTGTGTGAGAAAACAACTTGGATCTTCTCAAAAGTCCGAGGTTCACTGTACCACTTTTTACCACAGTACCACAGTTTTGCTCGGAGAACTATTGTATTCTGCTGTTATACATCTGCGTTTAAAAGCACGTCTTTTTGTAATGCAGGATGGCAGATAATGAATTAGAGCGCGTTCGGTACCAGTCACGAAGAATTACAGCGCAATAAAACAAGTCGCACAGTGAATGACAACCCAAGTCAGACTGAATCCGAACATCGCTCACACTCTTTTAATCGTTGTCTCCTTGGCTCTATCAGTGATGGGGGAAATGGAGAACATCCTAGGCAGGAGTCTTTTTTTAGGAATTCATACATTACAGCACTTGTTTATGTATGAGGCTTGTATTAATATTTAAATGAGCTCCGTTCAGATCGGTGTCATGTGTAATACAACCAGATAGATTTCTGGCTCTAATGATTCAGAGTTGTTTGTGTGACGGTGGATAGAGTAGCATGATTAGACACGTCAGTCAGCGGTTTCTTTGCTCCCAGATGCTTCCTCATGCAGCCATTTTCACCCCGGCACACACCTCGAGTGATGCGCCGAGCGTCGTATGATTGACTAAGCAGCACTTAAGCAGGTGAGGACCCTGTAAATAAGCTTTTCCCTCAGAAACGGCCTCATTTTAGGCCCCTCCCTTCATCTCGAGCTCTCTGAGGATGGATTCTGCCACCTGGAGATCGCAGAGTTCTGCTTTTCACATCCCCTCCCATCCTCTGTTTATATCAGCCGGGTTTGTCGAAGTAATCCAGCCAGCTACAAACTAGCGGAAAGATGGAGTTAGGGAAATGGATTTCTGGAATAAAATGAAAGTGTGTTTTGGTTTGCGTGTGATGTAACTCTGACAGGGGATTCAGTGAGCCGCATAACTCTGTTCACTCATCTGTGGACTTTTATTTCTTTTTTTTGTCTAGTAAAGCTTTACTAGACTGCAATTTTACTCCAAGGTCCTCCTACTCTGTAATTTACTTTGAAAGCCATTGTTGGCACTCTTAAAAGAATAATTGGTGAAGACTAACACTATTCGAACTATTCAAACAGTATCTAAAGGTGCCATATCAGGCGTAATTTAGAAAACACAACATCAAGGGGAAAATTGAAGGCTTGCTCTTAAACACGCCCGCCACTTGATTTTTTTCCCACAAAATATTTCCTTTATATTCGCAGTGAAACAGATTTTCATGTCAGTATTTTGACAGTTATTTAATTTAGCTGTCTGCACACCCCTGCTTTTTGAATATGTGAATGTTTTCTTAATCACGACAGGTGTCGGAGGTAGTTATGAGAGGGAATGATGGGACTCTGAGAGAGAGATCCGCAGAACAACAGTGGCCCCTGGAGGTTAAAAGATGCACTGCATGAGCCCGGTCTGCTTAAACTCCATTATCAGGTGCCTCAAAAAATAAAATGTGCTTAAGTTCACTGCGAATGTGTTCGAGGTCATAAAGCGCTGCTCGCATGGAAGTACGTTGTTACACACGTTGTATGCGCTGCATCTGCGAATGCATGTCATCTAACTTGCAATTACACATAAATCAATAGCTGTTTGTTTACGGGTTTCAAGTGCATGTTTACGAGTTTATCCCAGAATAAGTACCTCATTCATCGTCTGCCTTTCTTTACAGTGGCTGTCTTTCTCTCTCTCGCTCACTCGCTGTCATTCTCACTCTCAGCATCAGACCTACAACTCACTAATGAGTAAAGCCTCCCCTCAGGGCCGGTGTGGTGAGACTCTCTAGAGGCTCTCCAAAGCTGTAGTGGTAGATTTCATCTCATAATTTGCTTCACATTCACTTTAGGCTTTCATTTGCCCATTGGATTCAATTAGCCGTCTCCTAACAGCAGTTTGACTCTGTCCCCTTATTCAAATGTGCACACAGTTCTCTAGGTAAGACCTGGGGACAGTGCGGTCCACACCTGGGTGTGCGGACGCAAGGGAATCGGTGGGAAATGTGGAGAGTTCGGTTTCCCGGCAGAACCATTGAAGTTTTTGAGAGATGGAGGTCAGACACTAAACCTTTCGTACGGTCCTTTGGCTGCAGAGAGGAGGACTCCAGGGGAGCGGGAGGAAAGAAATAATTAAAGCCAAGAGAAATTCATTTGCGCCACAGTTATAGAGAATGTCATTTCCACTGCATTATGCGTCTCTTTTACAAAAGCCGGGGTTAAATATTTTAAAGGCCTGACTGCCTCTCATCTGGCGGCCTCCATTATTGAAACCGAAATATACTTCAGCAGGCAGAGGCATTACCCCATGGCTAGAGGGTCAGCCTGCTTCAGACGTTGCCTTGCGTTTGATAACCTCTAGATTCATTGATTACATACAGCTGATGGATTCTAAGCACTGACTCAGAGCTTTGCATTTTCAATTCAATTAAAGCACTAAAGTGGAGCTACTCAATATTTCTTCCACGCAGGCAATTATATTGTCAGCCGTGTGATTGGTTTGTCTACAGTCGTTAAGACTTTTTTACAACTGGAGCAGAGGTATTTTCTATAATAATTTATTATTTTTAGACTGAATTTGATAATGCCATTGTTCATATTGGTCTGCTGTCCTTACCCTGGTTGTTATATGCTCGTGTGCCAGTTTATTTAGTTGAAGAACATGGGGTGTATTGGGTGATTAAAAGGGTATTAATAATTCTGCAAATACAGGATATTTATGAGGTTTAGCTGGATAGCACAATCCATATCTTTCTCAATTTGCACCCATTCAAAATAGAAACAAAATAGTTAGAAAAATATATAATGCTATTGTTTCAGCGTTTCATATGTTTAATTTTCTCAATGCCAGATTGATTGATTTTTTTAAGTGCTCTTAAAATGGTCACACTTTATTTTAACTCCAATTGGTATTGGGTAGGATTAGGGATGTAGAATATGGTCATCCAGAAAATGTGCTTTGTAAGTACTAATAAACAGCCAATATGTTAATAATAGGCATGCAAATTGTTAGTTTTGTTTCTTTTTTTCCCACTGGTTTTAATTATAAATTTTATTTATTTATACATATATATATATATATATATATATATATATATATATATATATATATTTGTTGTATTTTAGGGCTGCAGAGGTTTGTAAACATTTAATAATGTAATAAACATTTGTAAAAAAAAAAAAAAAAGAATAATAATAATAAATAAATAAATTGCAATGTTTGATGGTGGTAAATTTCACAATCTAGAGTTATTGATATTTTTTGTTTTTTTTTTGTTTTTTTTTAAATGAAGGCAGGTTGTAAAGGTTTCAAGTTTTATTATGCATCATTAAAAATTAAAACTAAAATTTGTGGTCATTTTAATTTTATTTTAGTTCATTTTGGAGTCAGATATTACAGACCTCCTTAGTTGTGCCATTAGGAAAGACAAAGCAGTGAGTTACTGTATTAGTTGACTTATATCGCCCCTTTTGTTGAAGTTAAAACGTGGTTGAGATGAAGTGAAAGCAGTAAGTCAGTGCTGTCCCTCATTGCTGGCCTGAAGCAAAGCACTTGCCAAATGATTTTCTGGCCAACGAGGAACAAAACAATGTATTTAAGGGTAGTTTTTACCATGTATGTGGTCAAATCTCCTCCGTTGATTTGCTTTCAGACGTAACCTCCTGGATGATTTGAAATTGGCCAGACATCAAGTATTACTGCAGGCTTCCTCTCTCCAAAAGCAGATTAGTAGCTCTGAAACACAGCCCTCTAGCTACAAAGCCACAAAGAAAAAAGTCAAAAAATTATTTGAATTTCAAAGACACAGGGACTGAGCCAAAAGCAAGGACTTTATAAGACACAACAGTGAATGAAAATGGAATGGAGAATCAGTCCACACATTCCCAGAGGGTTGACTGTTTGAAAGATCGGAGGTACATTTTACCCTGTGGACCAAACCTAGAAAAGTTTTTACGGACGCTTGTAACGGATTCACTCCATGCTCCACATGCAGCAACCTTTTGGCCTTTCCTTTAGGCTTTTGACCACTTAACTAGAATGTTCTTCAGTGTGACTGGAGTAATAAAAGAACTGGATTTTAGTGTCACAGAGTCAAAGCAGCTCTCGTTTGAGAGTAATACATAGTACTACACATAGTCACTTATACAACAAAGCAGATTATTTCTCTCTTTTTATGTTTTTTTTTTTTTGCAGGTCCGAAAAGGCAGGGGAGATAGCAACGATACCTCTAACGAAGGTAAATGCCATTAAGTTTTACTCGGTGTCCAATGCTTCACAAATCCAAATTTGCAGAGCCTTTGAATGTCTGCAGTGCTTTGAATATATGACAGACCAAGAATAAGTAAATATTAAGATACTTCTCCTGTGTTTAAGCCATAGAGTGTAAGGGGTTTCTGATGTAATGTACTCTAAAGTGCTTTTTAACTTTCAAAGGTCAATTGTTTTGCAACTCAGAGAGGCTAGTACGTGGCTTGAGATGCTCTAATCAGATGGGTGTGTGATGACTTCATGTCTGAATTACAGATAATTATTGCTGTCTGCAGTTGACATCTTGATTTGTTGAAGCTGTTTGTTTTGACTCGCTCTTCAGGATCATTCTATCACTTTAAAAGAGATTAGCTCCAAGGCATTTTGATGCTGAACATCTATATGTAAGGCATGTAAAACATAAAAATAAACCCACATCAGTTTGATATAATATTAACTGGATAGTCCAACTTCACATAAATATTAAAATGCTGTTACTATTCATCTCATAAAACCTGTCAAGAAATGTCAAGGTCACATTTTACCCAAAAACCAAAAGAAAAAGTCATATTTTGCATAAAGAATGTAATCTACTTTTAGGATATGTTAGGAATTTCTTTGGTTTGTGATATTATTAAATGTGCACATTTTACTGTGATGCATCTGGTATTTAATTATGATTCTAATAATTCTTATATTGAATATTTTCAATTACATTTTTTATTAAAATAATCATTTTTGCAATATAAGATATGATTTGATATGTAATTACTTTAAAATGTATATTTTAATCTTTCAATATTATAATACTGAGAATTAGGCAGTAAAATAATGTTTGAATTTTTAATTCTGCCAAAAAGAACATATGTTTGGTTGTTTGTTCTCTCTCTCTCTCTCTCTCTCTCTCTCTCTTTGGAGGTTGACCATGCAGGTTCTAAACAACATAAGGATGAGTAAATAAGAACAGAATTTAAATTTTGGGGGGTGAACTATTTCTTTAAATACTGCAACCGACATAAAGACACAACCTTTCCCATTTGGGAGAAACCCTTTTCGTGTGAACAGTGTTTGGCAATTCTGTGGCAACTCAAGTGTGAAAATCATTCTTCTGTGTCTTGTGCCTATGGCTGGTACTCTGGAAATGAGCTTAGAGGCAGGAGAGGAATCACAATAATGAATAATGCATGACTAAATATTTTCAAGCGCACTCTTGTATCTTGGCGCTCCTCTTGGTTTGCTTGAGTCTTACCAACCTTGTAATGAGGCTAAATATTTCCATTCCAATCTGTTAGCATACAAAGATCCCAGCCTCAGCTCAAGACGTTCTCAGAAGCTTCCCGTGTGGTGTTGTGAGTAATGTGCATGTACGTCATAACAACTGTAGAGTTCAGCTCAGCGTCTCTGGCCCAATATTTTTCACATGTACATGAGCTGGATGTTTGTTTACGGAGTTAGTACATTTCCACTTCTCGTAGCGCCGTAGCTTCGCTGGCTGCTGTCCAATCAATTTTTCCTATTTGGAGTATGATGACTGTAATGATTATCTCATTCGTATCATTCATTCTCAAAACAGTAGGTTAAAAATGAAATAAATGAAACGGGTTCAGAAATATGTTTGTCATCAGGTCCTGCCGTAGACGGAGCTGTGTGAAGAGGGGAGGGGGCTCAACAGGGGGTTTATCACCCTAGTTAGTAAACATTGCTCTTTTTATGCTGTCACGTTTGGGTTGGCAGAACACACGCTCGTTTGAGGACGTTTTCAAGCTCTGACGTCCCCGCTTTCCCTGTGACATTTGCATTGCACGGAGTGCAACCTTCATGCTTCGCCTCACAGAGATGTGCTGTATTACAAGAAGGCTTTGTGAGGAAAGACTTCAGCTCTGCTTGTTATGAAAATGTACACGATCTAGTGGCTGGCTGTTCATGTGCTGGATATCACCTCTGTTTATATTAGCATAAATACCTTGCAAGTAGTTTTGCCTCTTTTTTTTAATATGCAAGCAACTACTCAAGAAATTGACAAAACATGTATTTAATTTAGCAATGGTTAACTGCAGTGAAAAGTTGCTTAAAAGGTTAAGGGCCAGATTTACTAAAAATGGCAAATTAGCGTTAGAGCTCAATTCCATAAAAGCGCTGATGGGAGGGTGAAATTCTGCGTGTGATTTACTGACAATGCGCACATTAAAGAACACAGACACTGCCAGATCATTTCCATAATGACCAGCGCAACCTACCAAGAGCAGTGCAAATTAGTGCCTACTAAGACATGCTTTTTTGGCCGTTAAATAATGGCGCAAATACCTGCAATTTGACGAGCGCAAACGTTAGTAAATTGTATTGCGTGATTCATTTTAATACTCTCCTCCCATAAATTTTGCATCTGAAAGGGAAACTCCTACAAATACATATTTAATAAGGTCAGGCACAAAAATAATTGTGTCCACGCCTTTTCAGCGCTAATTCTCCAACTTATCTTACAAATTTCATATTTTTAAAAAAAAAAAAGTATTTGTAGTATTATAGAAATTTTATTTTAAAAAAAATCAAGTTTGTACGTTAATTTCACCCTTGAGAATACTGAGACTTAATCAGGTGTTCATAAATATTGCTGACGCCAAATTGCATGCCATTTTTGTTTTTACAGTCTCAGATGACACTTAATTTATATTAAATCTGCTGAAGTAATCATTACCGACACAACAAGCATTTTTTATAAGAAAGCAGCCACCAGGAACATAAACATAACTGTACGTGCTCTCTCTACAACAGTTTACTTGTCACCCAGAAAGGTAAAGAGAGGAGGTTTTGAAGCAGTGAGCATTCCAGACGACTGATTGACACACCCAGTGTGGGCTTCCCCTCCTGCGATGGACCTACTGTACCAGAGGAGCGTCAGTGCGCTATACAGAGTCTATAATTAGCCTGCCTCTAATCCCTATCATGCGGAGTATTTATTATACACCACAGAGTGTTTGAGTGTGTGCGCTGCTACAAAACTGCCCTACCGCAGGGAGTCAGTCACTGTACTCACTAGTAACACATGATTGACAGGTGTTTCTACACTTCCTTAACTAGCAACAGCTGCTTACCTACAAGCCACCAACAGGAGCCCAGCACAGTCGCTGAAAGCATATGACAGCAATGTTGCCCTAAAAGAGAGTAGTTCAAATAAAACAAAGGTCTATAAATTACTAATAAAATAACATAAAATAAAAATAAATAAAAAATAATAAAATATTATATATATATATATATATATATATATATATATATATATATATATGATTACATGATGTCCTATTTCGCCGTTCACGTTAAATGAAATTTACAAAAGTGATTTTATATATATAGAAAGCCTATTAAATGCAAGTAAAGTGTCTACTTTAATGTTTTAAATAACTTTTGTGAAAATAAAATGTCAAAATATGGGTGAAATATTGTTCCATTGTCGTTCAGCTAACAGATATGTTTATGTAACAATGCAACAACATACTTATTCTGACCTGTACTTATTAAAATATATAAAAGAAAATTGGATCATACTAAATTTTATTGCATTTTAAATTTGAATCTTCTTACTGATAATTGGGTAAAACCTAGTGGTTGGAAGGATAGTGGTAACGACTGGTGAAGTCAGTTATTAATTCTTAAAACGACAACTGATTTTTATTTTATGGGGCTGGACTGTGATCCTTAAATAGAGTCTTTTAAGGACATCTAATGATTCTTGTTCAAAACTATGCAAACTAAACTGTATGTAAACTATTATTACACTGAATTGCATTATTTTTTTTTGTAAATCTTAGGAACAAAGTGACTGTTTTTTAAGCAGGACACATTGTAATGTATGAAGAAAACACAATTTAAAGCTGTATTATAACAAATTAAATATTATTTACTATATATTGCTTTTATTTATATAATACTTGTATAAGCATTAATTATGGATATATGGCAGTTCAGTGCACTTTATTTTTCTGTGAAGAATGTTCTCACATATTTAGTGACGGCTGTTAGATTCGACAAAAAAAACAACAACTCTCAGAGCAGCCGATGGCAGCACATTCATTGAGGAGGTGGTCGTGTAGGTGGTTACTTGAAATGCAGCACAGATATTCAGATTATTTTTCTCACTTTTAATCGTGTTACATATTATGTATGCTTGAATGGTGAAATGAGTCAGAACTGATGACGGTCTCACATTGCCTCCATGGCCAGAATAACATTCAAGAGCACAAACACTGGTACCGAACAACACACAATTATCCTGCACAGTAGTTTTAATGAACACGCTGTTCCATCAGGTCATGAATTAGGCTAATTCATCAGTCCGTTGTAATGGGCAGGAGAGATTAGTTTAACCAACAATGAAGTTGTAATTGCAGCATCCAAAATTGCTCACTCATTGACTGCTCCCTATATAGTGAATGCGCATTGTGCGCTAAATAGGAGTGGAGTGAACATAATTACTGAAAATATTTTGATGCTGACATAAATATCCTTAATCAGAGAGTTACTATAATAGCAACTTTACTTTGTAGTTATACAGTAGTATTCAAAAGTTTGGGGTCAGTAAGACTGGCACTATAAATTGCCAATAAAATGCATCAATATAATGCATTTAATTAAAAAAAAAAAAAAAAGTAACACTTTAGTACAGAGACCAATTCTCACTATTAACTAGTTACTTATTAGCATGCCTACTAACAAAAACAACATACTGGCTGTTTATTAGTACTTATAAAGCACATATTCTATAATCCTACCCAATACCTAAACTTAACACCTTATTAATAAGCAGCAAATTAGGAGTTTATTGAGGCAAAAGTCATAGTTTATGGTTTGTTAATAGCGAGAATTGGACCTTAAAATAAAGCGTGTCCAAAAAATATCTTACCGACCCCCAGTACTTTTAAATGTAGTGTTATCAGAGTGCATTATGGGTATAAAAGAGTGCATTATGTAACGAATGAAGATATTCACTCAAAAAACAGCTCTTATTGGACATTATAATAGTGTGCAATTTTAGATACAGGTGTTGCCTTTTTCATCTATATGGTGCTATTGCACAATTGAACATCTTTTAGTATCATTTTGAATCGTTTACAGTTCTAACTGCTTTGTCAAATCTTGTTTTACTTATGCTCTTCATTATATATCGCCTAAAGACAGTTTGGATGCCTGAAGATCCTTTGCATAAGTCAGTAGCAATCACTAGTTCCTTGAGGTGTTTTGGTTGTTTTTCACTGAAAAACAGGTGTTCAGAAACAAGTTAACAAGTTAACTCCACGTTGTGCTGAAGGAAGCAAGCAATTTATTCATCTAAAGCTCTAATTGCTACCAGTATCTGACTAACAAAAAGTCAACAGTGGCAAATCCAATAAACCTTATAGTGTAGTTCAACATACCTGAATACCTCCAGTCAGAGAGCATTCATGCGCTGTTTGAAGAGGATAAGTAACATATCATTCATTACATATCAATTTGTCTAAAACATTGATCTTATCTTTCCAATACATATTTCAAAGGTCAAGGTAATATATATATTACCTGACGTGTTATTTTTTCCTCTTCAAGCGTTCTGTCTGATGGTGTAATTCAGCCGTTGGAGGCTTGGCTGTGATGGAAGGCACGAGTCTGCCAATCAGGATGTATAAGGAATTCTCTCTGTATTACTCTGGGTCAATATTTGTCAGAACCATTTGAGCACTGCTTAAAACAGCTGAGATCCATTTATTATTCAGAGGTAATGCTGAATGCCAGAGTCCAGGGGAAGACGAGGGGGAGATGTCAGTTGAAATGGATGGATGTGCGAGACCTGACCTGCCTGCTTTATTATTGGCTTTAAGGTGACAGGGAGAGGAAATATGAATAGACATTGGTGGAGATGAAATATGTGAGAGGGGCCAGATATCGATACAGCGACACCTTTGCTTTCGAGTCAGATTCGGTGTCACATAAGGCAAAGAGCTCGGGCGCCACTGTACACGCGAAGAAAAGGTGAACATTTTGGGAGGATGCACATTATAAGAGGAGGAATGAATCCATGCTGACATCGATCAGAGTAGAAAAAGAGAGTTTCTTCCAAGAAAAAATGGTCTAAATCCAACAGCATTGGAAGAAAATAAATCATATTAGAGTTGAGACCAAAGATGAGACTTGGTGCACTTGGGAAAAAAAGGAGAGGCACACCAGAAAAATCTATGTTCACAATTATCTTTCCATTATTTATTATGTTTTCTATAGGTTTTGGGTTATAAAAATGGTTACAGTGCAGATCCACTGCAGATGCTTCAGTGAAACACTTGGACACTGTCAGTATTTTCTGCTTTGCGCTCCCATATTTTGGTTTTCATAACATAATATGCATTCTTGCTATAACAAAAACCACCCATTTTCTTCATCTTGTACAATTTCCTAGAATACATTGTCCAGGCTTGATGAAATCCTCTCTTCTAAATCAGCTTCATCCATCCTCATATTCTAGACTAAATGGCTTCAACCTTTCAAATCTTCAACCATAGGAAAACCGAAAAGAAAACTTTTGACGTACTTTCCGGAAAGTGAACTTTTGTTCCTCATTCAAATACGAATCTGCAGAGCATCGTTCTTTTGAAGCAGGTGGTGACAGCACTATTTGCTTCAGCAGCCTTCATTATAAGGAATATATTAGATCCTTCTCATGGGATGCTATGAGGAACTACATGAACGAGACAGCAGCTCAGCCACCCTGTAACCCTATTTTTGTGGACCGGATGTGTTGGACAAACTTTGATGTGCTGATTTGAATACTAGTTAACGCACAGGCTCATGTAGACTCATAACAGGTAATGTTCTTGAGCCAGTGCTGGCCAGCTTTGAGATTGATGTCATTTGGGGAGCTCGTCTTTCTTGAGCTACACGGTATGGGCAAGGATTATGCAGATGAGACTGGTGAGCCAATGAATCCCTAGAGCTGAAGGCATCGGGAAAGAAAATGATGGCAGCACGGGTACGGCAAGACAGGTGGAGGAGAAACTGACAGAAAACAAAACATGATGGCATTAGGAAGGCAAGGGAACTGTAACACGTTTTTCATCCTTTAGAAAACAGCTGACAGGGCAACCAGATGAACACGTTCGTAAAGGAAGTTGTCAGAGCTGGTCAGTAAAAGCTGACAAGACTGAATTTCCCCTGGAACATATTCTTCACAAAAACACAAAAAGGGGTTCTTTATACTTGGACATGGATCTTCAAATGTGTAATAAAATTGATCATTTTAAAGCTTTATGTTTCAGTTCCTGCCAAAATTATGTGTATAAAATAATCTCTCATAGCTGCCAGTTTGCAGGCAGAGTAATATTATTATATTTCCTCAACTTTAGCTCCTGCACGGACAGTGGAAATACTGTATTGTATCAGGATGAAAACAAAGATGAGACACGCTATATACACTACCACAAACACACTGAATAAAGTTAAACACGTGCACAATAAAAAGTAATATAAATGTCGTGACTATAATTTTATTAATTTATTTCACATTTTATTACTTTATATTTCAAAAAATAATTTTTATTAATACATAAAATTAATGATATTGCTTGAATACAATTTGAATTGAAATATTTAAATAAGTTATTTATATACTTTATATGCAGATTTCTGTCTTGTTTTCCCAAAAAACTCTAACCCTGTCTTGTTTTCTGAAAAAACTCTAGAGTTTTTTCAGACACTGAGGTAAATTTTGTAGAGATCGCACAGCAAAAGAGAAAATAATAATGCATTTCCTCTGTTGGCTTCTGTTTGTGCCACTGTGTAATTGAAATCTCCATAGTGTTCAAGTATGCTCTCTTTCTAGCAAATTAATCAGCGCTGCATATTTGTAAACATTTATCTCAGCTTCAGTTGTATAACAAAAAAAAAAAAAAAAAAAAAAAAAAGACTGAATGCAGATGGACTCCTCTGCATGGGGCCCATTAGAAGTGCATGGGTATGTACTGCTTTAGAGGAAACATTGCTTATAACATAATGATGAAGTAATTTTTTTTTACAGTGCTGAATTATTGTTTCTCAATTGAATTGCTGGCTTACCCAGCAACATCTAATAAAATGAAATAGTCTAATAAATCCCAAGGGTATATCACCTATATCATCAATTCTGTATAATCCTGCTTTTTGTTGCCTACGTTGATAGTGCACCCTGCTATGGGGTCCCGCGGCATACAATCTTGGGGGAATATACATTTGAAAGGTTTGCTGTGACCACAGCAATTCGTAGCCTGGAACTGGAGCTCCTTAATTCAGAGGCAACCATTGATGCAGGTGATTTTGCTGAGCAACATCAAACAGCATTAGCTGTAGTTGAGACTCTTAATGTAAACATGATAAGTTGGATGTCAAGAAATATGGGCTCTACCATTGATCACGGAACAAGTACAGAGATTTCGCTGGGTCTTGACATTCCCAGCACTTCATCAATTATTCAGGCTCTGCTGCAGGCATTTGGGACACGCAGGGCTGTTTAGCATTATGCTGTAACTCTGCGCTCCCAGGTTCTCTGTCAAGACACATGCTCCATTGTTCCTCTGCACCTGCTGGAGAGCTTCTGACAGGCTCGTGTGTCCACTGAGGGCTGCTTACTATACATGCATCCCATGTTGAGTGCATGAATGTTACCATGGAAGTACCTTTCCATCCTTCACACAGGCAACCTAAAGTGCTATCCTGCTATATAGATCCCATTATGATAAGGAGCACTTTTAACTAAATATTATAATTCAAGGAGCTACAATATCTATCTATCTATCTATCTATCTATCTATCTATCTATCTATCTATCTATCTATCTATCTGTATGTATGTATGTATGTATGCATGTATGCATGTATGTATATATTCATAATAGCCTATCACTAATTTTTTAGTGTTGAGATTCACTAATTTTTTACTGTAGCTGAGGTACCTGCATATTGCTCAGCTGGTCATTCACGTCTACAATGTAAATTTGTCCAATCAGTGTCCACCGCTGTGTTTGAACAGAGGATCAATGGTGAGGATCTTTTGTCTTAGAGATGATTTGCATAATGATGAGCTGGCTCTGACCTCACAACTGCCATCAATCACAACTCCACTATCTGTTCAAAGCTTTGAGCTGACCTTGAGTTTGGCTCTGAACTAAAACCTTTAAGATGTCATTTGAATACGCTTAAACAAAAGTGATAAGGATGGATGGCATATAAATGATGACTGTTTAATGGAAATTTCAAACAGAGTGATTCTTGATAAAGGTTTCTGTCAACAGGACATGCTTCTTTTAATCTAAAGGTCATCTCATGCTTGTTAAGGAAATTGTGTTGATTTCTGCAGCTGCTGGCGAAATTTTCCTCCACCGAAGCCCAACAGGGTGGCATTTCCTTTGAGTCATGGAGAGATCAGAAACGCTACAGTTCTCTGTAATTCTAAAATTTGCACTGGAACAGTGATGTGTTGTGCTATTGCTGATACATTTTAAACTTTATCTTCACTATTATGCACATTTGTCACAGAGCTTTTGCTATATTCTTCTGCATCCCTACGAGACTCTTGAATTTTTACAGACCCTTAAATAAGAAATCTTCCTTGCATTCATAAAAAGGTCATGTACTGCAAAAGGTCATTATTTACTCAAGCCGTTCCAAACCTGTGTGACTTACTTTTTTCCATGGAACACGAAAGGAAAATATTTGAATATTTTACTAGTCAATTTTATATGCAAAGAAAAACTCAATCTTCACAAGAAAAGAAAAGCATAGTGACAGCAGTCCAAAAAGCTGAAGCACTATATTCCCAGTCTACCCAAGCTATTTAATAGTTTTGTGTGAAAAACAGTAAAAAATTGTTAAGTCAAGTCAAGTCACCTTTATTTATATAGCGCTTTTAACAATACAGATTGTGTCAAAGCACTTAACAGTATCAAATTGGAGGATAGAGTGTCAGTAATGTATAATAATAAGATTAAACACTCAATTTTCAGTTAAAGGCATTTCATTATTGAATTCAGAGATGTCATTGTCTAGCTCAGTTTAGTTTAAATAGTATATATGAAATCAAATTGACGATAATCGTTAGAAATTAAGTGTCCCCAACTGAGCAAGCCAGAGGCGACAGCGGCAAGGAACGAAAACTCCCTCTGTGACAGAATGGAGAAAAAAACCTTGGGAGAAACCAGGCTCAGTCGGGGGGCCAGTTCTCCTCTGGCCAGGATATTATTATTTATTTTTTTTACTTATTGTATTAATTAAATTTTAAATGTATAAATGTATTATATTTCTATTTTTATATTGTTGCAATTTCTAACAATAATAGTATTATGTAGTTAGGTATTTTATTATATTATAGTTATTTTGTTTAATTTTATGTTTTATTGTATTTAAGTCGAGGTCTTCACTGGGGATATGTCCCTGGAGCTCATCCAGGTGTCCGGCCTCCGCCGACGGTCAGGGTCGCAGACATCATCTCCCGGCGCCATCTGATCCGGACACGGACTGAGAAACAGAATAATAAAGAAACAGACAAATATTACCGTAGATGCCATTCTTCTTACGATGTAACGAGTACATCGTGTGTTATGAGGAGTGTTCCCAGTTCCGGTTGATCTAATTAATGCAGCCTAACAATCCTTTAACGAATTTGAATAATAGAAGTGTATTAGTGTGTTATGTGTAAGCCAGGTTAAAGAAATGTGTCTTTAATCTAGATTTAAACTGACAGAGTGTGTCTGCCTCCCGAACAGTGTTAGGTAGATTGTTCCAGAGTTTGGGCGCTAAATAGGAAAAGGATCTGCCGCCCGCAGTCGATTTTGATATTCTAGGTATTATCAAATGGCCAGAGTTTTGAGAACGCAGCAGACGTGGAGGACTATAATGTTACTAAAATCTGCCAACACATAAATCTGCCTGCTCATATTCGAGATCTTGAGAGAAGCAGCAAAATCTATTTGTGAATGTATCATTCTTTTGATTTGAATCTTTTTAATGAGTGAATTGATCCAGTTCACAAATTTATTCAATCATTCATTCATCAAACTGATTCAGTTGACAAGTTCAAATAACTCTTGAATAACATATTAAATGATTAACGTACAAATCTGTTCCTCATACATACAGTATGACCATCACATGACTTGAGAAGACTTTAAATATAAGGCATATATAGAGCACTTTATATAATGCTTTTATGGGTCCTTTGCACTTTTTTTGAAGACTTTTTATAGTAGAAAGTTTATTGAAGGATTTGAGTTCCAGATATGAGGTTACTGTGAAAGAACACCCCAATTAAAAATATATGAAATACATACAGTATATCAGCACAAACTGTGTTCTGTGAAGCCTGACAGTTTAGTCACGATGAAAGAAAAGACTGTGGTTTGTAAACTTCAGCAGAGTTTACAGAGAATTGCAGAAAAGTTGTGATCACGCTCTGAGGAGCACAGTGGCAGCGGTCTTGTGGCGTATCTGCTTGTTTCTATTTAGACAACCACGTTTCATGGGTTGCCTGAGACAGAGTGTATCAAGCTGACAATTTCACATGCACCGCATTGAGGATATAAATAAAGTCTCTCCTCCAAGGGGTGAGATGAGGAGAAACTTTAGAATCCTAATTTGCATAGAAACATCTCAAATTTATGATGCAGTGATGTTATATTCCTTTAACGCGGTTTAAATTAGATAAATTAGATAAGCGCGTGAATCACCTTCATCTCGATGGATCTTTGATGTAGATCATGTTTTATTTACGTTCGTTTTCGGCACGCTAGATTGCTATGCTCATGTAGATTCAAAGATAACGGCTAACATCCATCATTGGTTCTGTTACCAGGTGCTTATCTAACTCAAAAAAGCTGATAACAGCTGCCATGTTTTTGTCTTTATTGAATAGTTTGTCTAAAAATGACAATTCAGTAATTTACTCACCCTCAGCAATGCAACAGGTTGAAGTCAATAAAATGTTTAAAATGTTTTCTCATAATTAAAAATACAGTAAAAACAATAATATTCTGAAATAGTATTACCATTTAAAAAACTATTTTGATACATCTATATATAGGGCCAGATTTACTAAAAGCTTGCGCCAGCGCAAACCATCTTTTGGCGTTAAAATAGTACTGTCAGAATTTACTAAAGCACAGTGAAGAATTAGCGGTGAAAAGACGTGGACACAGTTATTTTTGCACCTGATCTTATTACATATGCATTTGTAGGAGTTTCCCTTTCAGACGCAAAATTTATGGGAGGGGAGTATTAAAATGAATCATGCATCGCGATTTACTAATGTTTGCGATCATCACATTACTGGTATTTGCACCATTATTTAACGCCCCAAAAAAAGCATGTCTTATAACAGGCACTAATTTGCGCTGCTCTTGGTAGATTGCGCTGGTCATCATGGAAATGATCTGGCTGCATCTGTGTTCTTTAATGTGTGCATTGTCAGTAAATCACACGCAGAATTTTCCCCTCCTGTCGGCACTTTTATGGAATTGAGCTCTAACACTAATTTGCCCTGTTTAGTAAATCTGGCCTTTAATGTTTTAAAATGGAGCATAGCGTTAGTTCTGGTAGGCCATGTTAGTCAAGCTCGCATCAGCTGACACTCAGCTGATCCACATCTACGCATAGGATCACGACACCAATCATAATTCCCTTCATAAGGTCCCTCAGTCATTATTCAGCAGCTATCGCTTCGCTCAGGAACTAATCACCCACCTCCATCCCCAGCTCCTCCTCTCGTCCAGTCAGGGCTCAGCAGTGAATATATATGAGTCAGACCACTGAATCATGTTGTTAAAATAATCACGTAGAACATTAAATGGTATCTGCTACATTTATCATTGATGTTGGTTCTGTTCTGTTACCCTAGGGGGGGTATTCTGCTCTCCCTGCTCCTATCCATGCTAGGCTGCGTGGATGGGCAGGGAGTGTTTGCCCAGAACAGAACCATTCCCCCAACCTAAAATGTATGCTAATCGTAAGTTATATTGACGATAGTGTTCCTGACAGAATGTCATTAATTCCTATGATAGCAGAGCTGAATATTCAGTAGTCATTCGTCTTCAGAGTCACATGATCCTTCAGGAATCATTCTAAGATGCTGATTTGATACAAAATGTTTCTTATTATCAAAAGCAGTTGTGCTGCTTAATATTTCTGTGGAAACCGTGATACATTTTTACTTTAATGAATGAAAATTATTTGAAATTGAAATCTTTTGTAACATTACAAATGTTTTACTTTTAATGAATTTAGTGCATTCTTTCTGTATAAAAGTATTACTTCCTTTCAAAAAATCTTTTGATCAGTATATTAACAGAATGCCCATACAGCAAAAGCAGTTACCAAAAAGCATCATTAAAGCAGTCCATACTCATATTTTGTTATTTGCATATTCAAACCATCTACTAAATATCTCCTTTTGTGTAGCATACAAATGTCAATCAGTGTCTGCTGTTATAATTCTTACCTTCAGATTTTATTAGTGTATGGCCCTTTAATTCTGCTGTGAATGTGCTGTAATTCCTGTGTGTGAGAGTATTTGGTGGCAGCAGAACAGAGGCAAAGTATTAAACAATAATGTGCAGTCTTTTGCCTGAGGGGCCAATGGTGAAACTGTGCCATGAGCGAGAATTTGTGATCTAATTTAGGGGCAGTGAGGCGTTGAGTCTCCTCTCTGCGGACTTTTGGCTCCCTATACCACTCCATTTGCTCTTTTTTTTTTATTTATTTATTTTTTTTAGACTGACCAGCCCCTCAAAACTTTTCCAGAGCAGTTGACCCAGGGCGGCAGAGCTCTTCTAAAGGAATGGACAGGCCTTTGGCATTTCTTAGCATAGTGCAGATGTTTGGTGTTAGGTCCTGACCAGGAATTTACATTAAAAAAAAAATAATAATAAAAAAAATAAATAAAAAAAAATCAGTAATGCTTTGTGGTTTGTGAGTCTGTATCAAAAAAATATTAATTAAGTAATTAATGATCAGTCTGGACATGCACCATGTATCTATCTATCTATCTATCTATCTATCTATCTATCTATCTATCTATCTATCTATCTATCTATCTATCTATCTATCTATCTATCTATCTGTTTGTTTGTTTGTTTGTTCGTTTGTTTGTTTGTTCGTTCTTTCTATTGTTCTATCTATTATTCTATCTATCGTTCAGTCATTCTATCTATCTATCTATCTATCTATCTATCTATCTATCTATCTATCTATCTATCTATCTATCTATCTATCATTGACTCTATCTATCTATCTATCTATCTATCTATCTATCTATCTATCTATCTATCTATCTATCTATCTATCTATCTATCGTTCAGTCATTGCATCTATCTATCTATCTATCTATCTATCTATCTATCTATCTATCTATCTATCTATCTATCATCTAGTTTGGTTCATTCATTTGTTCTTTTTATCGTTCTATCTATCTATCTATCTATCTATCTATCTATCTATCTATCTATCTATCTATCTATCTATCTATCATTTGTTTGGTCATTCTTTAATTATTTCATTCTATCTAATTATCTATCTATCTATCTATCTATCTATCTATCTATCTATCTATCTATCTATCTATCTATCTATCGTTCAGTCATTTCATCTATCTATCTATCTGTCTGTCTGTCTGTCTGTCTGTCTGTCTATATATCTATCTATCTATCTATCTATCTATCTATCTATCTATCTATCTATCTATCTATCTAGTTTGTACATTCGTTCATTCCTTCTATCTATCTATCTATCTATCTATCTATCTATCTATCTATCTATCTAGTTTGTACATTCGTTCATTCCTTCTATCTATCTATCTATCTATCTATCTATCTATCTATCTATCTATCTATCTATCTGTCTGTCTGTCTGTCTGTCTATCTATCTATCTATCTATCTATCTATCTATCTATCTATCATCTAGTTTGGTTCATTCATTCGTTCTTTTTATCGTTCTATCTATCTATCTATAGAGTTTTACATTTGTTCTATCTATCTATCTATCTATCTATCTATCTATATATCTATCTATCTATCGTTCAGTCATTTCATCTATCTATCTATCTATCTATCTATCTATCTATCTATCTATCTATAGAGTTTTACATTCGTTCATTCTTTCTATCGTTCAGTCATTTCATCTATCTATCTATCTATCTATCTATCTATCTATCTATCTATCTATCTATCTATCTATCTATCTTTCTATCTATCTGTCTGTCTGTCTGTCTGTCTGTCTGTCTGTCTTTTGTATCTATCGTTACAGTTTTTCTCAGTCGCTTTGGTGCATTTCTCAGATCAGAAATTAAATTTTCAAAACTACTTGCTCAACCTCCATTATCTAGTCACTTGTGCACATCGTAAAAGCAGTTTCTCATTCTTCTGAACAAATTGCAATTGCTTTGGTACATTCATGCAATTGATTACGTACATTTGTCTGTGGTTTCCTACATTTTCAGTTGCTATAGTCTTTCCCCTCAAAACATCTAGTCATTAGTTCATCGTGTAAGTCATTAGATGCAAAATGGTTGATCTAGTTGTCATAAACTGTCAAGCATATTTTCTCCACACTTCTATTAGACTTTTTGTAAATTTGCCATGAATTGTTCAAGTGAATCTTGACTTTCACTAATGAAGAGAATACAGATCAACCAATTATATACCAGTTCTCTGAAATAGCTCAAAGGTGCATCTCATGAACCTTCAATTGGAAAGCACATAGACACAGGACAACACAAAAGTTACAAATTCTGACGATGGATGAACATCCAGAAAACGATCAGTGTCAACAGACGAGAGGAAGAAGAGGAGTAAGGATGTATGGAAGTGTACAGAGGCAAAACAGAGGAAGAGGCCGAAGAGGCCAAGGACATAGGTGCATATCAGATGAAATAAGGGACACTATTGTGGACCATGTTGATAATCATGGCCTTACAAGGGCTGAAGGGTGCAGCTAAATATTGGGAGATCGACCATATCCTCAATAATTCAAACATTTCGAAACAGTCTCTTTCAATCAATATCCTACAAACAGTAATATGTAAATTTGTACTTTTGAATGGATATATGGCATACATAAGAAGCGCAGCCTTCTACATTTCAGTACAGTAACTGTCATCCAAACTGTTGCCATCAGGTAATACTAACAGAGTGCACTGTTACATTGACAACATAACTAAGCATTTTGACCATCTTGTTTGTGAACAATGACACAAGGACTTTTCATTATGATGGCACTGATATGTTCATTGACATAAATACTTGCTTTTGAGAGATGAACTAAAGATTTTGAGTAAGTTACAGGCTTTTGCTGGTAATCTCTTGTGTGGTGCTGTTTGTACGAATTGTTTTGAGAAATGCACATACTTCTTTGCAAATATTAAGGATGATTCGAGAAATGCACCAAAGCAACTGAGAAAAACTGTAAGTCAGTTTATCTATCATCTATATCTATCTATCGTTCCTTCATTCTTCATTCCTCCATTCAGATATCTATCTATCTATCTATCTATCTATCTATCTATCTATCTATCTATCTATCTATCTATCTATCTATCTATCTATCTATCTATCTCGTTATTTATTAAACAATGCTCTTTTAAACATTTTAGAACAAATATCAAGATTGAATAAAAGGCTAAAATGATCAACTGGCATTTTTTTTTTTGTTTTGTTTTATTGCTCAGCCCTACTACTAAAAATTATGTGTGCCTATTTCATTATTGTCAAAGTAATATGAGTCCGAAGAACCAAATTTGGCATATAAGAGCAAAAATACCAAAATATTTCTTAGCATGCAGAGGCGATGGAGAGAAGTGCATGAAAAGAGCCCAGGGATGGTGTGCAGGGCTGAGATTCCAGAGACGGGGCTGAAAGATTGAAATGTCAGATATGAGTCAGAACCGCCAACCACAAAGAGATCAGGGCATTCGCACACGAATGAGAACAGAAGACAGAAAGACTATACTTGGAAAGACCCAAATTTCCTAGCCCACACACAGCCCGTTATGAGTTAAATCCTGTTTTATTGATGGGGAAGAAAGGACTTTTCAAATCAAAATGTTTTCCACAAGTTGCATTTTTCAATGTGCAGTGCCTTTACCCGGAGCTCAAAGCCCTTTTGAGCTCAAAGTTCATCTTTCTTCTGGCTAAAAACCGTTTTTTTTTTTTTGTTCTGTTAGCCCAAAATATGGCATAATGATCTGTTTAAGGCAGTGCTGACCTTTAAAACTTCACCTCTACAGTAAATGTGACCTCCAACACACGAGCAGCTCCTCTGAACTGATTCTTCTGGAAAGGTGAGAAGAAGACGGGGGTCTTTAAATGTCAATAGGTTTGCTCTTGATCAGATATATCTCGCCTTTGGTTGTTTTTGTGGGATTGTGGACCACATTTATAATTTCTGAGCTTTTTTATTGTATGTAACGGATTTTATTTTAATCTGTATTTTATTTTAATCAAACATACCAAACTCATGATGCAGATGAACTGCTAGACTCTCAATGCAAGTCAATGTACTAGTTCAGTTGTGCTCAGAAAGACAAATGGTGTCATCTAGTGGTGACCTGGTGGTATAACAGCTTCAACATACACATTCTTCACTGTGTACATTATTTCAAAGCTGAAATCTGCTTGCTGGTAATCTGATGTGGTCATGTGCTGTTCCGCAGATCATCACACAGAAGTACAGCCGGTTCTCATGGGTGGCAGAGCTGATCCAGATCTTCATCACCATCAGTATAACCGTGAGCTTTCTCGTGATGGGCACAGCCATGAAGCACACCAGTGAGTTTTTAATTTTATTATGCTCTAAGTGCTTCATCATGCATGTATTAGGAAAAAAAAAATAGAAATCCTAACATGTCTCACTCTGTCGGTCATGTGATGTCTAAAATATATTAAATATTAAATATATTAAAGTTTATTTAAAATAAAAATCCTTTACAAAATAAAAAACTCAGAAATCATGTGCGTACACACACACACACACACACACAGTATATACAGAGGTTTTCCAGACAAATTACAAAATTACAAGTGAACAGTACATTAAAATTCTATAAATATAAAATAATTTTATTATTATTATTACTACTACTACTACTACTACTACTACTATTGTCAATTTTGGATTGTTTTTAATTTATTTAAAATAAAATGTCTGACAACAGAAACAGTAAAAATATATCAATGAAAACAGTTTTATTGAGAATTTAGCTGCATCAAAATACAGTATGTGGACACAGAGAGGGAAACAAATGTAATAATAAATAATAAATGTACATTTTGCATGTTCAGAAGAAGTGAGATGCCCTGTCATGCGGAAATGTAAACATGTTTGTGTAAGTAAATTGCTCAGTGCAAAGAAAGAGAAGTAATGGGAACCTGGTATTTCTTTTTCCATGTGTCTAATAGACATGAGCAAGTTCTTTGAAACACATCTATGATCTTTGAAACAGGTCTAGTCTTCATGCTCTATGTTGACTATGGTTTCAATAATAATAAACATACATTTGCATAAAGCATCCATATTTATCCATGCCCATGTTGATTAGAGTATTAAAAACTAGAAAAGTATTAAAGGTACATTTAGAACAAATAAAAATGTGTGATTAAGTTGCGATTAATCACGAGTTAACTCATGACAATCATGCGATTAATCACGATTAAATATTTTAATCGATTGACAGCCCTAATGTATATATATAATTTATAAATTTATATGCTACATACTGTATACATTCAGCCCTATATATATTGTACATTTATGTTTTTATTAATTATGTCTTATATATATATATATATATATATATATATATATATGTATATATATATATATATATGTTTTTTTGTTTGTTTGTTTGTTTTTTATGCAACAAATATATTGAAATATCTCTTCCTAAGATGTTTAAAAATATTAAAATAAATAAAGAAAAATAAATCATCTGTAAAAGAGTTGATCAGTGGTCATGCAGTAGCAAACCCAGATTTCCAAGAGTATTCCCGCTGGTCTGCTTATTGAATGCAGTCGTCAGTAACTGTAACAGTACACATGAGCAAGGCCTCCACTGGAGGTTATGTGTGTCCAGTTCTGCCTCTGACTGCTCTTGGCTCTGTTACACTGCCTGCTGCATCTATCAGAGAGGCTGAAGCCTGTTTCTGGGCCCAGTCCAGCAAAGCTCTCAGCAGAGGGTGTCAGTGTGAATTATGTCCAACCCATGGCTCACCACGGTATGAATTCAAATAGCCTCTGTAACACATTACATTGAGTTGCATGTGACACATTCCATCTGTTAATGTTGAGTGAGTGTGATCTCACATCTGGCTATTAGTTGCTAGTGTGAAACAGTATTGTGTAGGAAGAGATTGTACGAAGTAACTATGATGCTGCAGTGCAGATTAATTGAAAAGACTAATTATTCTTAACCTGAATAATGAGATTAAGGTCAGACAGAGAAACATAGCCATGGACTTATTATTATCTAGAATATGGTCTTTAGATACAAAACATCCCACAGTCAGAACTCATAACAATTATTAATAACAAACTGTTCTTGCAAAGGTGAACTGAGATTTTATATATATGGCCGTGTGTGTGTGTGTGTGTGTGTGTGTATGTGTGTGTGTAGTTTTTGTGTTTTTGAAAGTAGTTCTTTCTTGAAACTTATTTCAAAGGTATATATATATATATATATATATATGTATGTATGTATGTATGTATGTATGTATGTATGTATGTATGTATTTATTTATTTATTTATTTATATTTATTTATTTTTTAAATGTTTTTGTATACTCACCAAGGCTGTTTTTGTTTTTTGTTTTTGGACCAAAATATTATCAATAATAGTACAACCAGTAATATTGTTTCAGTAATATTGAAATGTTATGTACAATAATTGTTCTCTATTTTAATCTTTTGAAAATGTAATATGTAAACATTTTAAAATGTCATTTATTCCTGTAATTACTAAGCAGAAACTAAAGGTTGTGCTGCTTAATATTTTTGTGGAAACCGTGATACATTTTTTCAGGATTCTTAGATGAATACAAAGTTTGACATTTAAATATGAAATAGTTTATTTGAAAACGCATTATTTCTTAATGCATTAATTATGCCTTGTAATTAATAATTGTAACCACAGTTGATAAACTATCACACTTATCAATTCATTGTTACGCTATGCATTTTAAATTCAGCCATGATTATTTACGACAAGATATAATGTATTACAATGAACATTATAAATAATTATAATGCATTGTACCCTTTAACAACCCTTTATAATACATTATATATAAAGGATTATACATAAAGGCTTTAAGTGAAGTGTTACCGTAAAAACTTTTACATTGTTACAAAAATTTCTGTCGCTTTTGAATTATTGTGCATGTGTGTAGTACTTGAATTATATAATAGATTAACTAAATGAATTCAAATTAATTAAAAAAAAATTATAAAAACTATGTAGACAAATAAAATTAATAATAAAAATGTGAAATATCAATAAAAACTTTAAAATTAAAGTGAAAGTAAAAATAATTTCAAATATTAACAGACACTACAATAGAATATCAATGATACTAAAATAACACTGATTTCAATTAAAAAAAATAAATAAATAAATCTCTCTATATAACTAGCTAATGTGATTGTCTCTTTAGTCCTTACAATGTAGCGATCAAATTCCCGCAGCACTAATTTCATGACTTAACGTGGCCTTTGTTTTCAGTCGATGGCCTCGTCGGCACACACTGGACGGAGAGTGCGGAATGGATGGCGAGAATCGGCGCGAGGCTATTGCCCCATAGCTCACAGTGGAGGACATCAGCCCAGAGCTTCCAGCACTGCAGACGGTAAACTCTGGATTCAGCCCTGGCAGATCATTTCACAGACCATTTCTTACAGCTTTTACAGCCCGTCAGCATATTCCTTTACTCTGCTAATGAAAAAAGCTTTTGCTGCATTAAAAACACTGGCTTTGATAAATCGCAATAATTCCCAGACTCAACAACCTCTCCGCTTTCCCCTCTTCCAGGTTCTTCTGCAGTTTCATGTCCTTTTTGGCTTTTGGCCTCATTTTTGTCGTTTCAGCTTGTGATCCGAAGGTCAGTACTCATTTGAAGCTGATGTTTGGAGTTTATGCTAATAATTTGTGATGATTCATGTGTATTAGGTTCACATTTTTCTTCTTTTGTACAACTGCAGTACATCTCATTAGAGGAAGGATGTGCAAAGAATAAATATAACAAAGATTTATCAAGCAGCCACTAGTGATCACAGAGGAAGTGGAATGCATTGATTTCCCAAGTTCAGCCACTGCTGGAAGGTTTTGCATTGATAAAAGTCACTGAGCTTCAACAGGTGGACTCTCAATTATTATTATGCGAAAAGTGAAAATATGCATTTAACAAAAAATGCAGTATTAAAATAAATTATAGATTAGTGTTATTTTATTATTATTATTATTTGTATATTTAAATTTTTGTCATTTTCTATTAATATTTAAATATTTATATTTAGCTTTAGTTTATTTTAGTTTTAGTTTCAGTTATTTTACTATTTTAGCATATGCTAATTTTAGTCAAAGTTTCAAACTTTTTATTTTTTTTCCCAAACTTCCAAAACTTTTTTTTTTTTCATTTTCCATTTAATTTTTATTTTTATTTTAACTTGAAGTATTAAAATAACTAAAGCTAAATAAACTAATAATTTTTTTCATTTTCCATTTAATTTTTATAATTTATTTCCGCTTTATTTTCATTAGGGCTATTATTGTTAACTAAAACTAAAATAAATAAATAAATAAATAAATAAATAATAATACTTGAAACTAAATAAACATTAACTGAAATAAAATAAACTATGAATTTTTTTTTCATTTTCCATTTAATTTTTATAATTTATTTCCGCTTTATTTTCATTAGGGCTATTATTGTTAACTAAAACTAAAATAAATAAATAAATAATAATACTTGAAACTAAATAAACATTAACTGAAATAAAATAAACTATGTTTTTTTTTTTTTTTTTTTTTTACTTCAGCTAGATAAGACAAAATTTGTCATTTTCTTTTATTTTAAATTGAAGTACTAAAATAACTAAAGCTAAATAAACTAAAATTAATTAAATAATAATACTATATTAACACATTAAACAAATTACAAATTAGACCAATTTTAAAATAAACCTAATAAAAATGGCAATAACAAAAATTAAAGCTCTAAAATAAAGTGGAAAATAAAAAATATTTTTAAAAACCCTAATTCAAAATATTAACACAAACTGTGTCAGTGATACTAAAATAACACTGATTTCAATTACCAAATATGATTTTTTTTTAATAGATCTAGTTTTAAACTTTAGTTAACAACACTGATAAATAACGTTTTCCATCCTATTATCTGTTGCATAGGGATATTAAAATAAATTATAGATTAGGCTTAAAATGCAACACACAACACTTCAGTTATCAGTGTTATTTTAGTATTATTATTTGTATATTTTCATTTTTATGTCATTTTCTATTGATGTTTAAACATTTCTATTTAGCTTTAGTTTATTTTGGTTTTAGTTTCAATTATTTTAATATTTCAGTTTACACCTTTTTTAGTCAAAGTTTCACTTTTTTCATTTTTTGTTCCATCTCATTTTCATATTTTATTTCCACTTTATTTTAATTAAGGTTGTAACAACAACAACAACAACAACAACAACAACAAAAAAAAAAAAGAATAATAATAATTTTTGAAAAATAAATAAACATTAACTGAAATAAAATAAACTATTACATTTTTTTTATTTCAGCTAGATGCTAAGATTTGTCATTTTCTTTTATTTTAACTTGAAGTACTAAAATAACTAAAGCTTAAATAAACTAAAATTCATTTTAAAAAAGTAATACTAATACTACTAATAATACAACACATTAAACAAAATAGACAAATTAAATTTTTTATAAAAATTAAAAACAAAAAATGAATAAAACTAAAAATAAAGTTAAAAATATATATATATATATATTAACACAAACTATATCGATGTTACAAATATAACACCGATTTCAATTACCAAATACAATTTTTAATAAATTTAGTTTTAAATTTTACTTATCAATAACAACACTGATAAATAACGTTTTCCACCCTGTTATCTATTTGGTAGGGATTTGTTGTGATGCTTGACAAAGTGGTCTCCTTCTCCTTGAACACGGAGGTGGGCTTGTTCATCTTCCTCATGCTGAGAACCTCCAGATCTGAGCGCTTCAAGTGAGTAAAAGCATTAGTTCATCTATATGCCCATCCGTCCTCATGTTTCACCGCTCCTTTCTGTTTCCAGGCATCTGACGGTGCCTCTGTCGGTGAGCGAGAGACTCTTCAGGCTCCACTGGCTCCTGCCCATCTACTTCCTGTTCGCCGTAGCTTACGACGTCTTCCAGAGCATCCTAGAGATCACTGAAAACGTGGCCCTCGTCCTCCACACCAATTCTTCTCTTGGATGAGAGCGACTGGATATCAGGTGGGACAACATATGCTGCTGAGGTCTCTCAGGAACGGACAGTTATTACCTCACACTGTGCCAGTGACCCAAATCAAACACATATAACTCCAGAGGATCACAGAACCAGCCCGAGGCGGTCCTTTTTAATACTACACCAGTATAGAGTATAAATGGGCAAAAAGGCCCCTCGTTCATGCATGCTAAGGATATTTTTATATCTCCCCACTTCATATTAAATCGGCAATTTGCATGTGCTTTCAGAGTTAGGAAAACATATTTTGATTTCCTCAACAATGCTCAGTGATTAAATCTGCAGTTGTGCCATCAAACCATAGCAACGTTCCCAGAAAAGCTGCTACAAAAAGATCTTTAAGGAAATCATGAGCTATTATTGCTATCCAGTACATAATTTGTGATTTAACAAGCAGGCTGGGAAGAAACCACAAGACAACAGAATGAAATATAGTGATTTGACTCAAGAGGTGTAAGATGTTTGTGTATGTGTAGATCACGTCATTCAGGTTTCTGTTCCGTTTTAAAACTGCACTGACTGATATAATGTAATAAAAGATTCAAAGTACTTTCTTGGCAAGATTGCGTTTAATATGACTGGTGGAAACTATTATGGAAATAGTTCAACCAAAAAATGGGAATTCTGTTGACAAACATGTATGCCTAAATTTAGTAATTTGGGAAAAAGTTTTTTATTTTTTAAATATTAATATTTATCTGAATTAATATGATAGGATGCTGGTCAAAAGCTTGGAGTCAGGATTGTTTTTTGGGTTTTTTTAAAGAAATAATACTTCTGTTCAACAAGGATGCATTAAATTGATCAAAAGTGACAGTAAAGACATTTGTTACAAAAGATTTTATTTTAAATTTAAATAAATGTAAAATTTTTCAATTTTAAATAAATGCTGTTCTTTTGAACAAAGAATCTTGGGGAAAAAAAAAAAAGTATAACGCTTTCTGAGAAAATATTAAAATGCCCCTATTATGGGTTATGAAAGGTTCATATTTTGGTTTTGGGAGTCCCCAACATTAAATCTGCATGCATGCAAGGTAAAAAAAAAACACTTTTATTTTCTTATAATATGCATTTATTTTTGCCTTATTTGCTCAACGACTCCCAAACGATTCGTTCAACGATTAATTTTTCCAAACCCCTCCTTTGAGTGACGCTAATCTGCGGTGATTGGTCGATTTCATTTAAAGCAGTGTTTGTGAGCTTTTAACGCTCCAAAAGCAGCACATGGTGGCAAAGAATGAATTTGCATTTTCATTCAGTTCAACGCGAAAAGACCAACAAGTGGGCGGGCAATATGCTAATATTTAATTTTGAAGTCAACATGAAACGGCCTGGGACTCGTTTTAAAAACGACTCGTTTCAGTGATTCAGAGTCGACTCTTTCTTTTGAGAGACAATAACTTTATACACAGTGCACTTTCAGATTTAAAACTTTGCAGAATGTTTTCATTCACTTGGAGCTGTGTTACACAGTGCATGAAAGGTAATTTTCAAAAATCCATAATTGGGGCAATTTAAGCAGCACGACTGGTTTTCAACATTGATAAAAAAATAAAAATATATTTCTTGAATGATTTGTTAAGAATCATGTGACACTGAAAAAATTCAGCTTTCCCATCAAAGGAATAAAATTAAGTTTTAAAATATATTAAAATAGAAACCAGCTATTTTAAATTGTAATATTTCAATATATTACTATTTTTTACTGTATTTTTGATCAAGTAAATGCAGACTAAATGCTTAAAAAGAAAAAAACTTACCAACCCCAACATTGTGTAAAAGAAAGCTTTGTTATAGTCTGCCTAATTACATGGACTGTATTTTTTTTTTGTTTTTTTTGACATTACTATTTGGAATCACAAATGTAAAAATAAATGTGACATGAGTGGTCATAAATATGGATTTTCGGTTACACTATTTTAAGGTGTCCTCGTTACAGTATAATTATACATTACAATATTGAGTAATATTAATTAACTACATGTACTTACTATATTGTTAGGGTTTGGCTTAGGGTTACTTGCATGTAATTTATTGCTATTATAATAGTAAGTACATGTAAAAAGGCACCTTAAAATAAAGTGTTACTGGATTTTTTTTTTTTTTTTTTTGACTGAACTATCCTTAAGATTAGTCTCAGTAGACAGATTCAAGTAACTGTAGCTGTTTAGTAACTTTTAATGTTAATTTGCACCATCACTTCATATTAAATAGTCAAATCAGGCGAATAAAAGCACAGCCATAATATCAAAATATACTTTATTTTGGACTCCAGATCTGATTCAAATGACAACAGATCAATGCAATGCAGGGGGAATTTTTGCAACCAAAAACATTTGACTGGGGAAACAAAGATCAGGTGTGGGGACATCTGAGACTCAGAGTGAGCAAAACTGAGGTCTAAGCTGTACACCCTCAAACCAACCTCCAGTAGTTTGTTGGGGTTTTCTTTTTTTTTCTTTTTTTTTTTTTTTTTTTGCTTATTTCTTTACTCTTTTTTTATAGCTACAAAGAAATATGAATTACAAAAGATTTAAAAGAGTACAAAAAGTCCAGGAGACACAGATTCAGTAAGAATAATGATTAGAAATGACACTGAGGAACTGAAGGTTGCTGTGGGCAGGCAGACGCTGGGGCGATTACAGAGACGACTCAAACACCCTTCTGTTGTCGTAGGCTGTAATAAATAGTGTTCAGGTATTTTTTTGTTCTTGTTTTTTTATCAGTTTCAAATCTCAAAATATGACACCCTTGTTCAAATGCAAGGTTAAACCGATTCAGAGCCTCTATCACAGGACAGACTTTTGCACTCTTAGGTTCCGTGACTTATTTTTCCTCGATGGAAATATAAACACGGAGAATAACCAAAGCACATTAGTATAGACGGTCCTCATGCAGGCTATTACTGTAAATGAACATCGGCATCTCATTACATGGTAGTGCAGAGAACCCCAAAAATGATATTTTATCTGCAAAAGCATTAAAATAATGTCTTTCAGATGTTCTATCAACAGACTTGCTTTAGGTATTGGGTTCTCCAACAAAAACATGCTTACATTTTATTTTTAACATACTGTGTAATAGAAAGTTAAAAAAAAAAATGCTGGAACTGAAAGATAAAATGAATTGAGCAAATAATCCAATTATTAAAACAAAGTACAAAAGTTCAGAAATACGCTGATGGGTTTAATTCAAAATGTTGCAAGTCTTTGTTTTCAATCCACGTATGTCAAAGGTTCCTCGGAACTGAGGAACGTAATTGTTGGTGTTCTTTTTAAGGGGAACATCTACCAACTAAATACAGTAGTATGAGCAAACGGATGCATTTCCTGTAGATGTGCGTGCCTGTTTTTGTTGTTGTTGTGGTTAATGTACCTCTCATTTGGGGGTAAAACAGAAGAAGAGGAGATTACAGTTACACCATAGCATAAAAACGAAAACCAAAGAACAAGAAAAAGATTGATTTTTTTCTCATGTCCCCACACTGTTGAAATCACAAAACATCCAGTACCAAAAAGACTAAATATCTGTACTTGTGTCAAACGGAGGAAAACGTGAGTCCTGGAATCATGCAGCTGTGACGTCAAATCAAATGTGCGAAAGAAAGAGAGGGGGGAGGAAAAGAAAACGACATGTCTGCACACTGAAACGGAAACTACCAACAAAGATTAAAATCCTTTCGTTCGTTTATTTCGATGAGATTGGTTTTGAAGAACAAATAGTAAAATATCTTCCAAATTTGGTACATATACCAGTCTTCTTGTCTTTCTTTCTTCCTCTGCTATATTGTTTTTTTTCCACCTTACAAAAGTCATTTGAATGTCTCTGGTTGGAATCACATCCTCTCCGCTCGGTCTGTGGCATCAGGCTGCTTGTGTCTGTTTGTATGTAGTGGCTGGCCATGGTTCACTAGGGACTGTAGCAGTTTGAGGGTCAGGGACAGTCATTTTGGCTATGTACACATTCATAGTCGGTCCATGGCTTCCAGCAAGCAGCGCTATTTCCGCAGATCTAATACACAAACCTAGAATAAAAGCACAAAAATATTTAATATAGGCATTATCTGTTATCTTTACTTGAGGTGTGGAGTACTAAACTTGTACTTACAGAGCCGTCTGACGCACTTGCTCCTACTTTGTCTCCTGCTGCATTCCAGCAAACTTCAAAAATGCCCCCTGTCCCCCTGTAGCTATGGACTAAAGCACCAGTCTGTGGAAATGAGAGTGACAGTAGAGTTCAGATCCAGCTGTATTTGGGCATTCTCTGGATCTGATGGATCAGAGCATCTTTGGTCTTACCTGTGTGTTCCAGATGTGGACACATTTGTCAAAAGAGCCGCTGGCTAGATGGCGTCCATCAGGGCTGAAGGCCACGCTGTACACGGGCTCCTGGTGTTTGGTTAGTGTGTGGATGCAAATGCCTCGATCTACATCCCAAAGCCGAACAGTGGAGTCAAAGGAAGCACTAGAGGTGTCAGAGAAGAAAAAAATAATCAGTTTGTGTTTAGGTAATGGTTTGATTAAACACCACACATTTTTATTAGGGCTATAACACAAAAAAATAAAAAATACAGAAGAACTAATATTTTAATATATATTTTTCTTTTTATATATATATATCTTTTTGTTTTTTATTATTTTAAACATTTTATGGCTGATAACTATGTTGTTACAGCCATGTAATCAAAAAATGTAATTGCCAAAAAAAAAAATCTCACAAAAATGTAAAGTCGCAATTACTTACAAATGTAAGATGCAAATCTTACAATTCTGAGGAAAAAAAGTCAAAATTGTGACGAACAATTGTGAGGGGAAAAAAGTTACAAAAAGTAAACAATTGTGAGAGAATTTTTATTTATTATTACTTCTTTTTTTTTTTTAAAGCTACTGAATAGCTAAAACTATACTATATACTATACTTTCTATACTATACAAAGTCAAGTATAAAAATAAAACTAAACAAATCATCTAAATTAAAAAAAGTTAAATGCTATAAGCGAATTTAGCAATCACATTTTAACAGCATGAAAAATGGATATTCATTTTGAGATTTGCAAAAATTTTATTAAACAGTGTTAAATTACTTTTATTTACCTTTGCTGTCATCTAAAAGTTGAACAAACATTTATAATTCATAGATAGCTACATATACAGATCTAATTTTATATTTATCATAGACATCAAATCCAATAATACACAAATTGATAAATATTTTTTTTAAAAATGCTCTGATGTGGCACCAATATAATCACACATTTCCATTTTTTTTACATTTAAGAAAACATTATGTTCATTGACAGATGTGTGTGGTAAATAACCAACAAAATAAATTATTGTCTGACAACTAGTCACAGTAGCAAATGCGCATTAATGTAAAAATCTCAAAAGCAAGTCTCTCACTTCTTTACTTTAACTGAACTAGATCTGATTTCATTTTGAATGTGTACTGTAAGTGTGAAAACAGCCTGGAGTAGCAGCAGGTGAGAGTGTATTACTCTACCTGGCCAGCATTAGATTGGCATTGGGGTTGTTGGTTCCTGGACCTGTGGGGCTCCATTTAATAGTGTAGATTTCTTTGCTGTGAGCTTGCAAATCATGAACACAAGTGTCCTGTTTCATACTCCAGATCTAGGACATTGAAAGAAGCAATTATTTAGACCACCAGGACAGCATTTGCATTATCAAAACACTTGCTGAAATGTGTACCACGGACTTGCACTCATCTTAGTAGCACAGTAAGAAAACATGACTCTGAATTGATAAATAGCACTGGAACGGCTCTTACCTTAAGAGTCATATCATCAGAACACGACGCCAGCAGGTTACCAGTCGGATCCCATTTGATTGCATTAACTTCATTCTGGAGGCAGAGAGAAAGAGTTTTATACTGATCCTTTTGGCAGACTGGACTTATAGGAAATGGCGGGACAAGCAGACAGGTCTTACTGTGTGTCCTTGGAATGTCTTAATGGGTCGGTCCTGGCCCAGTTTGCACACATGGATGCACATGTCTGTGCTACAGGAGGCAAATGTGTTGTTACTCTGCCAGTCCACATCCAGAGCGGGTGCTGAAGTGAGAGGGAGAAAAGGCTTCAGTTTAAGAGCTTTTTTTCCCCTCAAAATAGACAATAATATTATTCTGATATGGTGAGCAATTAAATATAAAGTGGAATCTGCATGAACCTGAATGAAACGGGAACTGCTGTTTGGCTTCCCCTGTGTGAGCATCCCAAATGATTGTTGTCTGAAGAAAAGGAGGAAATATTAAATCATCTGTGACAGGGTAAAATATAATGTATATTTAAAAGTGATGTGGGTAATTTATGTGCCACTCACAACACGTATTAACTAGGAGATATTTAAATTTCCTAAAATGCTAATATTCTACAGGAATCAGGAATTTCCCATTTTTATTTATTTATTTATTTTTTAAGTATATACAGTAGATACCCCCCTGAGATTTAATATTTTACAGTTAATATTTAAATAATTTAACAACAGATGTTGGTTAATAAAATAAAAAAAAAATAAAAAAAAAAAATACAAAAAATATATGTTTTTTTTTTAACTGGGAAATATTTATATTATATATATATATATATATATATATATATATATATATATATATATATATATATATATATATATATATATATATATATTTCCCAGTTTAAAAAAAAAACATTTTTTGTATTATTTTTTTTTAATTTTATTAACCAACATCTGTATGAGCATTTTAATTTGATTGGTTTTATTTTAAAATTAACAACTATTAGCTTTTCATCAACTCCCTGCAGCTGTGGAAATCCTGTTTCAGGGATATTATTGTTAACTAAAACCATAAAAAATATATTTATTAATTGAAAAAAATACATAATAATAATAAAAATAAATTATAAAAAATTAACTGTAAGAAATATATAGGGAAACCTTTCTCAGTTTCATTTAGTGTAACTTGAAGTACTAAAAAAAATTATAATAATAAAGATAATAAATTCTACATAGATATTAAAAAAATAAAAATAAAAAAACAAAATTACTAAAAGTTTTAAATTACAGCAAAAACATTTCTTTTTTTTAATCATTCTAAATATTTAATTCAATTCAAGTTTATTTGTATAACGCTTTTCACAATACAAGTTGTTGCAAAGCAGCTTTACAGGAAATTAAGTTTCTACAATATATTTATATATTGTAGAAACTTAATATATTTACTTATGCCGAAATTTGGTAGTTCTGTATGTTGTCTGAGGGTTGGCATCATCTTAGGTCCTCTGAGGGGTTGGCATCATCTCTTCTCAGGTGTTTGGTCATCTCAGATCATTTAAGTGTTGGATCCAGACTGAAGCTTGTGTATTTAATATTATATTTAATACTATTATGTCATAAAATAACACTGCCCTGTTCTAGGTGATTGTCAGGATGTAGTTATGCTGTTGCTAAGGTATTCTGGTAGTTTGTAGCACATTGATATTGTTCTTGGTGCTTTCTTACTACACTTTACAGACTGTAGCTTTTTATCTTACCTTATCAACACCAGCGCTGAGGATAAAGTTTCCTTTTTTGTTCCATTTTAATGCGAATATTGGACCTTTATGTTGACCAAGGGTACTGGCCAGATTACCTGTGAATGAACAGTTATCAGTCTGCTGAATGACATAGAACAGCATATTGGCACAGAATGCAAAAAAACCTGGTTGCTTACCATCTTTAGTCCATATTCTTGCAAAGCCGTCATAGGAGCCTGTGGCTAATAGTGTACCTTCACTCTGGTAAACACAAGGAGGAAATGTTAGTCTTTCATAATACACAGAGTTTTGGAACAAAGGGAGCATGTCGTAGCTGAACTCACGTTCCAATCTAACGATGTGACGTCTTTGTTGCTGGGCACGTCTTGGCCACCTTCCCGTATGCAGTGCCTCAGGACGAGCTGTGTAGAGCTGCTACTGCTGTTCTCACTCAGATTCCAGATGCGCGCCGTTGAGTCTCCAGATCTGCAAAGAGCCAGAGGATCAAATAACTCTGCATTCGCTGACTTTTATTTTCTGCAGATGCACCAGTCACACGCTTTCTTTCCAAATATCGATACTTGAGCAATCCACTGCCAGCTTCTAGTCTTCATCTCTTTATAATATCTATCCACACCAAGACTGGGTATTGACACAAATTTTAAGCTTGTGATTAGGTTAAAGGGATAGTTCACCCAAAAAAGTAAATTCTCTCACCCTCATGTTGTTCCAAACCCGTAAGACCTTCGTTCATCTTCGGAACACAAATTAAGATATTTTTGATGAAATCTGAGAGCTTTCTGATGCAACGGACACATTCAAGGCCCAGAAAGGTAGTAAGGACATTGTTAAAATAGTCCACATGACATCAGTGGTTCAACCGTAATTTTATTAAGCTATGAGCAAACTTTTAGTGCTCAGAGGAAACAAAAATAGCGACTTCATGTCAGAATTTGACGTCTAGTCCTCCTAGCTTCATAAAAATTAAGGTTGAACCACTGATGTCATCTGGACTATTTTAACGATGTCTTTACTACCTTTCTGGGTCTTGAATGTGGTAGTTGCGTTGCTGTCTATACAGACCAGAAAGCTCTCGGATTTCATCAAAAATATCTTAATTTGTGTTCTGAAGATGAACGAAGGTCTTATGGGGTTGGAACGACATGAGGGTGAGTAATTGATGACAGAATTTTCATTTTTGGGTGAACTATCCCTTTAAACTCTGATCTTGATTTTGATTCAATATCAATTAATTTGGATATATATCAGGTACATATATATTTTTCTCAAGGGAAAAAAAAATCTCTCAACTAACGCTGTAAACTATACTGTCAGTTGGTACATTATTTTTAAAGGTTAAAATTAACAACTGACTTTTATTATAATAACATAACTGTAATATAATTGTTTCTATTCCAATTTTGTTGAAATATAATCATTTAGAGGTGGCTGTCAAAATCTTTTTATGATGGATTTATTATTTATTAACAAAACATGTTCAGTAAAAATATAATGCTCTCCTCTCTAGAGTTCATTTTATTATATATTATTTGAATTTCATTACACAACTGACAATTTAAAAGCTGATATTTTGTTTCATATTAAAAGTAGCAAGACACAAAGCTTATTGCCATTTTTAATGATCGTGCTACAAACAATTAGTACAAAATCATTTATTTTTATTTGTAATTAATACAAATAATTTTAATTTCATCAATTAAAAAAAAGATAAATATTTTCAAACCAGCCCAATTCCACACTCTTTGGAATGAACTCCTCTAATAAAAATTCTAATTCAAAATTAAAAAATTCAAGCTACTACAAATTACAATGTGTGTTTACAAATAACAATGAGTGCCAAAGAGAGCTTTTGGATACTTCTGTGCCTTTTCTGTAGATTGACAGTGTCTACTGTCTGAGTACTGAAGCTGAAGAAGCCAATCCATTTTAAAAGGTCAGTATTAGTGCAGTTACTGATCTAGGTATCTGATCGGTGCATCCCTACTGTGGACTCTGCGTGGATGAACGACTGAATGGATTTAGTGACGCAAGATTCAGAAGACAAGCAGACTGTATAACTAACCCGGAGGCGAGCAGGTCACTGACAGGATTCCAGGCGCAGATGAAGACTTCTGACTCGTGACCTCTCAGCACCATGGCTTTATTCTGAGGGATCTCCACATCCACATCTACGTCCATCATGTCTGCATGGTTATCTGTGAAGACAGAGGGTCGTGAGGACTTACACACACCCAGAAGACGTCACATGACATTAATCATTGAGAGAAAACACAACAGCTCTTAGATTTACATCCGCAGTACATAACTGAAAACAACAACATTCACACCATTATGTGACATTTTCAGGAAAAAAAATGGTTATGAACAATGATAAACAGTGTAAGGTGATTCAGATTCATTCGGTGACTCACTAGGTAAGGCGTGAGCACCGTTCTCCTCTCCATTTGCGGTGTTTTCTCCGTTTTTGGCGTTACCCTGCATGTTGGTGCTGGTTGCTGAGGGCGCTGCGGCGGCCTGTTGCTGGGCCAGTTTGTCTCGGTACGCCTGCTGCCGGGTCTGTACGACATCGGGCATCACCGCGTCAATCAATGACAGAGATTCAATCGGCCGCCCATCGAACAGTGTGCCGTCCTGCAGACAGAAATCAAAATGTCAGTCAGGCACTCATTCGACATTAACAGGATTTTGTGCATCATAATAAATATCAGTATCTGGGTCAGTCTCATGAAAACATCTCCAGGATGCATTTCACTCCACAATGAAAGAATAAATTAAGAAATTATAATTTTGCATTATGAATATGACGCCTATTTTTTGAAACCACTAAGACATTTGTCAATAATATCTCAAAACAAATGATAAATGATTTAAGCATAATACAAAATTACAGTAATTAGAATTTAAAATATTTATTGTTTTTTATGTATTTATATAGCTATAATAATAATAAAATATTTTATTAACTAAACTAACACAACAATTTTCTTCACTTGAAATATTAACTATAACTGAAAATAAAATATTAAAAATCCTAAATTTATTTTATTTCAGCTAGTTTGCAAGGAAATATTTTTCATTTTCATTTAATTTAACCATGTACTAAAAAATAACTAAAACTGAAAAGGAGAATGTATAAAAATTATATATATGTACTAATATACAAAAAAAAAAAAAAAAAAGACAAACAAAATTACTAGAACTTTAAAATTAAAATGGAAAATATTTAATTACAACTAATTGAAAATATTACTATATTATATATGCTACTAAATATAACTATTAAAAACTATAATAGTATTACTATTTTTATTTTTATACGTTGCGCAAATATATATAAAAAAAAATACTAAACTACCTAAAATTAAAAATAACAAATAAAAATTAAATTCAAAAATGACTATATATGTATGTGTAAACTATATATATATATATATATATATATATATATATATATATATATATATATATATATATATATATATATATATATATATATATGTGAGATTCAACTCATAATTAAGATTCACCTAAAAATTATTCTAATAGTAAACATTAAATATGCAGATGCAATTGTTAATTTAAAAAAATCCTTGATGCAGATAAATATAGGCACCTTGATTGATTTTGTAAATAAAGCTGTGCTCTCACCTCATTGATGCTGACTTCGGCCTCCACGTACTGCAGGCCCTTCTGGATGATGGAGATCAGGGCAGCAGGGGGCACTAGGGCGCCGTTGATGTTAGATTGACTGATGTGGCTCTCAATGCCGAATGTGAAGGCCGAGTGGGAAAACCCTGCCAGAGGGAATGATAAACACTTTAGTGTGACGCTTGCTGGATCAACTTTCTCTCCAAGCTCACAGCTATGCAGAGGGTATCGTGTGTGTGTGTGTGTGTGTGTGTGTGTGTGTGTGTGTGTGTGTGTGTGTGTGTGTTTGTGTGTGCACTCGCTCCCTCAAAGAACACCCGGACTGTGAACAGTCCTAGTGTTTTACTGTAATCAACGCTGATAGTAGATATTACTGAAAGATACGTTTACATATCTGTGAATGATCTCCAAAAAAATGTGAAAGTAATAGTCTAATAGTCATTTTAGATGTGGATTCAGAAGGCAAGTAGACTTACTTTTTTGTCCTTTTTGGATATTAAAAGTCATTATTAACCATCACTGTAGGCAAAAGCTGTGTAACAGTGGTTTTGGATATAGTGTTGATTTGGGCTGTTTCGTTTAAACAGCACCCACCTGACTCCTGCAGGTATCTATACACCAGGAAGTTGACCTCATCGCTGCTAATACTCATCTTCACACCTGCTTACACCATGAGGTCAGCACACAGGACACTAGCCTGAGAGAGAAAGGACAAAAACAATATCAGAAAGCCAGCTCACAGAATATACAGTAAAAATGACATTGGAAGAGATATGGATATTGCCAGGCTCTCTGCCTTCCACTCAGAGTGTGTATAAAAAGCCTCTTTTACAGTGCAATAAGGGGGTAAAAGCTCTCTTTGTCAGCAGGAACCTGAGTGTGTACTATGCTGCCAGAGGTTACCAAGGGCTTCACAACCCCGCATGGCTGAATAACAAGTTGTAGTACCAAAAGTGGCAATTGTACTGTGGGGGCGCTGTTGTACCAAGACTGCAGAGCAGTAAAAGCATCTGCCACTGAAAATGTTTACATGAGGGCTACTACAAAATACTTGTTTACTTGAGTTTGACACTTGGATTCATTGTGACTTTGGCTTTACAAAGCTGCCAAAATGTCAGTTTGCGCTTACAGGTGTGCTGAATTTTTTAGCGCAGGAACGTTTACTTGAAATTAAACCTGACCTAAATTTGACACTCTCTAAATACTGGTTAAATTGTGATTTAAAGCAGACAAGCAACATTACATTCTCAAGGACATTTGTTCACATACAATTTAGGGTGGTTTATTTAAATAATATTTCATGCTAGCTCTATATTACGCCACAATTTCAAGACGTCCACTCAGCATTGGACTTCCTCCAGAAAAAGAGCATCACCGAGCACAAACATATTTTCAGTTCCACATCAATGCTGCGTAACCATAAGTGGGCTAATTCTGAAAAGTGACCCATTTCCTCATGACCTCGGTGCCCGCCATTCCAGATCACATCCTCGTTTATACAGAGAAGTGAAGTGGAAAGCGTTCCCCCATCGCTCGACGTTTACAGCCATAGGATGTGGTTTGCTTGCAAGAGGGATGGTTTTCGTCTCCTCCTCGGGTTCTCGTTTTATTCAGCGATGGGCGATTTCTAGGCGGTACCGTCGTGTGACGTAACACCTACCTGCTCCCTTCTTAACTGACTACAGCTTGTTTTTGAGTAACATTTAGCCTGCTGATGAATGCTCAATTAGCTGGCTGAACTTCTCAAACATTAGAGTCGCCCATCTTGCATTCCGTTCATAAAGCATGCAAATAGGAACATCATCAAAAGGCAGTGTGTCAAGGCCAATCAGATAACAGAGATACTGTGGCGTCCAATCAAATCAGGTAGAACGGTGCCACAGGATCGATGCGTTTTATCTCACAGCATAGCCAAATTAAATCCCTGCAACAGTGCAGAGTGCTCATCTATATTATCGAGCGGCCGAGTCGATACTGAGGAGGACCGCTACCTTCCAATGAATCACCCCTGCTCTTCAGGACCACCTAGCCTGTAAAACAGAGCAGGGAACTCCAGGCATTTACAGTCGACAACATTAGTTCAAGTAAAGAAACCACGGGTGGGGAAATTCCCTCGTAGACGTGACACAGAAAGAGCTTCTACTGAAACGGGTCACGGACCTCCATGAGATATATCGCCATCTGCGCCTCGTAAATCGCCCTCAGGAATGCAAATTTCATGACACATTCTCTGCCTTGGATGACATTTTGGTGTGCTGGAGGATGCTTGGTGTGTAGCGTAATCTTCATTGTATAATCAAAGGCGGCGTGGGTTGTGTAACAGTGGAGCGCATGCACTCAGGGTGAGGGAGTTTGTACTGTTATTCAAGGCTGAGGGGGAAGTCTGAGAGGAAATGCTATTTAACTGGTTTGGGTGAAAGGTGTAACGGATGGCTATTGAGTTACGGACTGATAACAGGCCATTTTATAACAATGTCAAAGAAGGCCATGCAGAAGGGAGTCTACAAATCAGAAACAGTGTTGAAGTCATTTTCCTGCTGCTCCAGAGTGATTAAATGTGTTCAAGTGGCAAATAAGAGTATCTTCAAAATAAATAAAAAAAAAATAATCATTAAAAAAAAAAAATACTCTTTGAATTCTACCTTAACGCTTTAATAGTCACGTTTAACTATTCTGGTTTTAAACTTTTATACTATTGAAAATAAAATCAGTAACCAAGTAAATATTTTGTACACTTCTTTTTATTTTTTCCAAGAAAAATATTTTAAGTACATTTTTTAAGATGAATTTGTTTTTAACAAATATCATGAATTAATTCATAAATTTATCAACATTATCAAAAATATAAATTCCTTTAATTATTAAATGTAAACATTATTATTATTATTATTATTAACAGTAATACAAATTAAAAAAATTAAATTTAATGACTTTACAAATGTCATGTGGTGTAACCAAGAAAAATATTTTGTACACATCTTAATTCTCCCAAAAAAAGTGTTTAAACAATTAATACTACTAATAATTATTATAATAGTTAATATTAATATAATTTTAAATATTTTTAAAATACATTTAATAATGTGGTGTAACAGTAAAAAAAGTACAAATCTTTATTTAAATAAATAAAAATAAATAAATAAAAATGTATTTATATTTTTCAAGATAAAGACTTTTTTTTAAATATAATAAATTATTAATTCATAAAATTCATCGTGATTTAGGTAGTCAGACCACATGACATTTTACAGCCTGAACTGCGTCAATCTTATTTTTTAAGACTTAGCATGTCTGGCCGATGATGCAAACAGCAATATTTTGAAAGCACCACAAAGCCACAGTGTTTACACTCTTCTGTATGTCAACATGCAGCTGACTGACTAACAGTCGTCTCCATTGAACTGGGAGGAGAAAGTATTTTAGCATTGAAAAACTACACACTTAAGTATTTAGAAGAGGCTGATTACACCTATCGGTGTGTGTGTGTGTGTGTGTGTGTGTGTGTGTGTTTGGCAGTCGTACTCTGGGCTTTTCACACGACTCCCTTGACAACAGTGAACTTGATCCTCTCAAACCTCTGAGGGGCTCAGTGAACAATGAGAAGCTTGGAGAGCTTGTGTTCTTGTGTAACACTGACCGTTGGACGCAAATTCCTAAAGACACTCTTCACAGTCAGTGTTCCTCTTCCACCAATTAAGCACAAAAGAAAATATCCCAAAAGCCTAAGCATTAAAGATCTGTCTCAAGAGTGCCATGAATTGTGGAGATTATGTTTGACCTGCTTTCCAAACAATATTACAGACAGATAAACAGCTTGGTCCTGACTTTTTCTAAGCGTAATGTAAATTATTACTCCTAAAATTCACACAACCACAGCATATTTAAGTAGATGTGAGTGGGGAAAAATAAAAATAAAAATAAAAAAAATAAAAATTATATATATATATATATATATATATATATATATATATATATATATATATATATATATATATATATATATATATATATATATATATATATATATATATATATATATATACACACATACACATTTACTTATTATATTCAAACACACACCTAAGTACAATAAAATAATTTCATGAAATTAAAATAGATTTTTTATAATATTTTTCTAACTGTTCTTCTTGAAACACTTGTAAACCAAAGTAATATCACAGCATGTAACAGAGCAGCTCTGAAGCAGACGTGCTACCACCACCCCACATCCAGACAACAGTACCATTTTTCTTCCTCTTTTCAAGGCAATTATGTCAACATTTCCACCAGACGCTTTTGGAGAAATCAGCATATGGCTTGCATCCCTCCGTCAGCATCTAACAATCAGGTCGAGTTCAAAGGCAAAGCAGCCCAATCAATCCGGCAGAAACAATGACCGTTGCTTATTAGATGCCACACGCTAAAGAATGCTGTCACAAGCGATTAAGACAGATGCTGTCCTAAACCGCTTGTGATGTAACCTACTCTCCGAAGGGCGGAATAAAATCAAATTGGACCAGCGAGATTAACGTGTCACCTCACCTGACCTACTTTAGGATCTGGATCATCAGTGTCTGTCTGAACATGGAGGGGTGGGGGAAATATTACACATCGTGGCCATAAATGGATCTCCCTACTCTTCTTCTTTTGTGTGAAGCAGGTCAATGGATCACAGCACTGGCTGTGGTCAAACACGTACACATTCGCCGTAGGCCTCGAAGTGCATTTTATTAAGAATCCTTTAACCACACCCCTACAAATGACATCATTCTGCCATTACGGATCCTTCAGTTACAAATACAACACCACAGTGTTTACACTCTTCCGTATGTCAGCCTATGGATGGCTTGCATCTAGTCGTCTCTGCACATTAAACTGCACAGAGGAGAATGTATTTTAACGTCCAGCCCACCTCCTGTAAAGCGCATAACCACAGGCACTATGGGATCATTAAACCGTCTTGTTTCGGCTCCAACAAAAGTTGGATCAAAGTCATTCTGCAAAGGACAAAAGACTCTAAAGCCTTTAAAACCACCTGCATTTCCAACAGTGTTAAAGTAGGTGGTCAACCTTGTTCAAAATCACATTAGACATCATGGAATTTAAATGTAAGACTTTTAAATAAACAAGCTTTAATGCAAATGATACATTACATTGATGCACTGTTTCGAAAAATGCATGTTTTTTTTATATTAGATTTTCTGATTGTGCGCATTGGCTCCCTGAAACTGATTAACAACTTAATTTTTTAAAACTCATTAAATTCAACATTCTCATACCAGAGACAATTTGCTACTGTGGTTTGTAACTGCAGCTAGCAAACAAATCAGTATGAAAATGTCATAAAATTGTGCATTTACAGACACGCTGCTTTACACATGTATTGAACGCTCCAAAGTTGACTCGAATTCACAAAAAAAAAAAAGTAAAGATGATCTAATCTATCACGTATAAGACATCTCACAACAAAATCAAAAGAAAGAAACAAGAAATTATATTTTACACACTGAAAAGTCCATTTTTTACCTTTTTTGATAATTTGATAATTAAATATTTCCAAGATTAAGGTAGATCTGATGCCATTTCATTTTCAAAGAGACAGCTTTGCATCCTTTGACAAATATAATTTTGAAACCTGTTTTTATGGCTAATTTTAAATCCTAGAAGGATTCACAGTCACCGTGTTAAATCCTGAGCCTAACAGCTTAAAGTAAACACCACATGGCAACTTTTGAAAACAGTCAAGTTTGTGGCTGATGTAACAGAAGGACATATCAGAGACAGGGAAGGTTATCTGCATATGTTGTGACATTGCTTCTGGGTGAGCGCGGCTGTCACTTTTCTGTCTGAGGTGGCTGTTCACTGCATTTTTGTAATGAAATGTTGACTCATATCAACAATTTTATCTTTGGGGCACAGGTGGGAGTCGCTGGGAAGGGAGGCGACGTGCTGCTCCAAACCAGGACTTGACACAGGGCAACAAGAAAGGGAGGGAACATGAGGACAAGATCTAAACTGCCTGGATTCCTGGAGGACCATGGGGATTGCATAACGTTTTGCCCTCCTCTGGCACTTTGAGATCTCTAAGCATGTCATTTAGAAAAACAACACAATGTGACTTTTTATAGAGAAAGGAAGCATTTTGAAAGAAAACTAAATTTTTACAAGGGTTTCTAAGAAACCAGCTCCTTTCTAGAATTAATTAAACTAAAGAATGTGAGAATAATTATCAATATTGACAAATTTGTTTGTTTTGACAATTTTGATGCTAATTAGCATCCCTACATGTATGCACTCAGCATTAGTTAGTCCTTTGTTGTTGATTAATTAATCAACAAGTCAACAGCATGTTGTTTTTGAATCTATGTGATAAATGTTACCATCCTGTAACTGAACGATCCTGGAGCTGATTTCATGTGCTGTAGCACAGGCACAGACATGCTGAGCATGTTTAATGAACTTATTTGCCTCTGTTAACAAGTGACACTAAATGTGGCCTGATTGCCAGCAGCTACAGAGCTAAACTATGAGTAAAGCAGCTAGAGCCGACCCTACAGCCTACACAGTCTTTCTGTAGTATGAATCACTAAATTCAACAACATGTTGGACCAAAGGTGAGGCATTGAAGTATATGTCAAAGGACAAATGCGTTATGAGCTAAGTGAAAAGCAGAATGCATTGCAGCACCTCAAGGCTTGAATCTCACAAAACCTGTCCAGAACATATTTCGCCACAAAGACAAAAAAAAAAAAAAAAAATAGAAAACATTTTAATAATTATGTCATTTCTGTCATGACAACTCTCAAGAAGATTTTAGCATGGTAATGGATAAGACAATGTTAATGTACAGTATTTGGTCTTGGCGGAATAGATCTGCTACGCTGCTGCTGCTAAACTGCTGCTGCTGTTAGTTATTGTTGCTGTTGCAAAGCAAGTACAGGTACTTGCTACTGCTAATTCATACGCCAATACGGTGTTGTGACCATTTAAGTCTGCTGCACAAATAACATATAATAACCTGTAGCAGATCTATACAGGTGGAGCTGGGGAGGTAGAGGGTTTCAGAGGAACTCTGAAAGCGCACTGCAAAATGCTCAAGTGAATGCTAACCAGTCATTTAAATGTAAAGCAGCAAGCTCATTTGCTGCGTATGCAACATGAACCAATCAACTTGTGCCATTTAGTTTAACGCTGGAATATCATCAGTTGCATTAAGAACCCATCAGCCTGTGCCATCTACAGTTTCATGACAGAACTTGCCATTAATATTTCTCCCTCAGTTCTTTAAAACAAAGAAAACACGTTACCGTTAAAAAAAAAAAAAAAAAAAAAAAAAAAAAAGGTTTAGAGTAGTGCTGTCAATCGATTAAAAAATTTAATCGTGTTAATCACAGTCATGGACTATGATTAATCATGATTAATTGCAAATTTTAAATACTAGGATTTCCCTGTAAATGTGTTGAAATAAAGAAATGCATGACAAACTAGTTTAAGGAAACAGAACCTTTCACACTTCCGCCAGGTATGAGACAACCCTTATTATTCTTTTATCATTATTCATTTGTTTTTATTCAGCCATTATCAGCCTTTAAACTGGCAATAAAACGTTTACCAAGCCACATCGCTTCAATCCCAGTATACACTTACCCAACTATTATCAAAAGTGTTTCTAAATAAATACAACAAAACATTTTCTTGCGACCTTACGTGAAGTATTATGACAAAATGCATTATGAAGAAGAATTGGACCTGGTCTGCAGGTGCATTAGAGCTAATATTAGCATCATGCTTCATACGACAATTTATGAGATTAATAGTACACTTTTACTCAGAACTCACTTCAAACCACCATTGAGTGTTTGTAATAACTTCCTTTTGCGATCACATGTGGAATTTGGTCGTTTACTGTTGTTAAAATATGCTATTTATAGCCTTTTATATCGCTGCACAAATTAGCATTTCAGATGTACACATTCATCTCAAGAAAATCACATACAAACCATATCTTATCGTAATCATGTGTTTATTATCTTATATAATCTATAGTGGCTGTTGTCATGGTTATTTCTGCTGTGTAAAAGCCTTAACATGTATGCTCTGGCTGAAACTCATGTTTGTGATGTTACAACCGCCTCTCCGTTCTTAAGTTGTCAGGTAACGTTATACATTCCAAGTATAATACACATTAGGAAAAGGATCTATTTTAATTTTTATTTGTCTATATACACTTTGGGCGGCCGTGGTACATTATAAAAGTAGCCCAAAAAACCGCAACCCGCGGCTCTGGAATTTTTCCCGTGACTATTTTCAAAATAGCCCACTTGTGCCGCTGCCCTGGCAACACTGGTTCGCTGTACCCTCATCACACAATGATGGATAATCTTCCGCGCTACAATGACGGGAAGAAGTTGGGGTCAAACCTTATCACATGATTAATTTGCGTTAAAAAAATATTAACGCGTTAAATTTTTTTGATTAATCGCATGCACTAACGCGTTAATGTTGACACCTCTAGTTTAGAGACATATGGTAACTATTTAAGATGAAATGTGATTAAATGTGCTTATTCTTCATATAAATAAATGCCATAAAAAGAATAATCTGAAACGAGCTTAAATTTCTTTATGCATTATACTACCATTCAAAGGTTTTGGGGTCAGTGGGACTTTTTCGTAATGCTTTGAACTAATTAACTTTTTCTTACCAAGGCTGCATTTTTTTTATCAAAAATACAGTAGAAACAGTAAAATAATGAAATATTACAATTTAAAATAACTTTTCTATTTTAACACGCTTAAATTGTGATGGCAAAGCTGAATTTTCGGCAACCATTTAAACTTTTTTTTTAAATCAATATTGAAAACAGTTTTACTGCTTAATATTTTTTGTGGTAACCACTTTTTATGTGATGAAAAGAAAACTGAAAAGAACAGCACTAGAAATGGAAATCTTTTGTAATATTATGAATGTCTTTACTGTCACTTTTGATCAATTTAATGCATCCCTGCTGAAAACAAGTGTGTGTGTGTGTGTATATATATATATATATATATATATATATATATATATATATATATATATATATAGAGAGAGAGAGAGAGAGAGAGAGAGAGAGAGAGAGAGAGAGAGAGAGAGAGAGAGAGAGAGGTTACAAAATTAGATTTTCTTTTGATATTGGGGTGACATATGATTTGGACTTTTTTTTTTTTTTTTTTTGTGAGATTCACGTTTATTGTAAGAATTGGAGTAATGTAACCTTAAATATGCTGCTTTATCTGGCATACCTAGAGTATCCAGCATGAAATAAAAAGTAGTAGATAACGAGTGATAACTGACCAGGCAAAGAAATGAAAATCATCAACGCTGGAGCTCAGAGAAAGCCGATGATCAATAGCAGATTGGTTTAACCACTCCCGGTCAGTTACGAGAGTTATTCATCTCCATGTGAACCGAGTGCACTGACAGCGTTTCCAGGAAGTCACTATAACGCAACTCAGACAGCAGAAATGACTAATGAGTAACATATTCAAGGTCTGTGGATACCTGGTTAACAGGAGAGGCATCTTAGCTACAGCGATAAAGAAACTATTGAAGTATCTCCCCTTCGACCCAATTCTGCTGCTGGTGTGTTTTTTACACATGCAGACCCTTAGGATGGGGTGTTTGTGGAACATGTGGAACAAGCACTGCCTAAAGGTCTGCTGGAACATGATCTCGCTGGAGCTGTTAAGAAGGGTTACATCAGATCACCACCTGCCAAAATCACTTACTATAGCTAGAGCGCCAGTACACACAGACTCATTCATTGTTATGATTTGAGTACATTAGCATTAGCGATTACATTAAGAAGCTTTTGTTTGCTCTCAAATCGCAACAGTGACCGATAAAGTCAACTCGGGATAAAGCTGTCACATTTGGCCTATTATAAAAAGCAGATTGTTGAATTTATAAATTACATACTAGGCACCATCTAAGTTTGTGATCTGATGACAGTCTTGTGCATACGATAATGGTTGCTTTCACATTAACACTACTACAATGCTGTAATTATCAGTGGGAAACACTGCTTTCTGGGTTTGGGGTGTATCAGTCAATGAATCATGACGGAAGCTAATTGGTAACGGCTATAATTATGTTTTTATAGCGAACACTGACTTCAAAACACAAAACTTTCACAAATTAAATGAAGAGTAGCAGTAGGTCTTTTAATTTGATTGGCTGAGTTTGTATCACTCCGTATTGCTCTGAGACATGCAATGATTGATCCTGCTTCGGATTGTTTTGGAACTATTTTTGATGAAGACAAAAATATAACTGCTAATACTGATCACCAGGAAGTCAAGAAAGCAAGCAAATAATATGAAATTGCCAAATACATGCTTATTACCACAACCTAGTACACACTATAAAAAATGCTGTGCTGTTCAGGATATGTTATGGCCCTTGACCTTTATGGGAGTCAATTACAGTAATTTTTAACATTAAAAAGTTTGAGGTCTGTATGATTTTTTTTTTTTTTTTTTTGAAAGAAATTAATTTATTCAGCAAGGACACAATAAATTGATTAAAAGTGACAGCAAAGACACTAAAATTTTACAAAAGATTTCCATTCAAAAATACATGCTATTCAGCACAACTGTTTTCAATGCTGATGATAATCGGAAATGTTTCTTGAGCAGCAAATCAGCATAGAACGGTTTCTGAAGGATCATGTGACACTGAAGACTGGAGTAATGATGCTAAAAATTCAGCTTTGCATCACAGGAACAAGTAATATTTTAAAATATAAACAAATAGAAAATTTTAAATTGCAATAATATTTCACAATTTTACAGGCTTTAACTTATTGTATTTTTCAATTTATACCATAAAAGAATATCTTACAGACCCAAAACTTTTGAGTCCGCCAGTGTTTTCTACTAGTAATGCATTGATTATCAATCACACAGAGTAATTCCAGGATTCCCACTAAACTGCCTTCCTCCATGTCATATGAAGAAATGTGACGGGACATTTCATTACAACTTGCAAAAAAAAAAAAAAATACCCTAGAACGTTGGTGTATATTCCAGAGGGAACAGTTTGTCTCGAATATTCGTGCTGCAAACAGACTCTGAAACAGCTGTACCTTTTTCATGTCCTTTCCAAAAACACAGAGCCCATCTTAAAAAAAAAAGAGAAAAAAACGCTATCTTAGCACCAACATGCATTTATACTCACCACACTATCAGCTCTATTTTCGCAAGGCAAACGCTTTTTAAGGATCCAACCCAAGTGTCTCAGCACCTGCAATAACATTACAGAAAAGGGTGAATGAAGCAGAATTTGTCAAGCATCTGGACGTGAAAAAAAACATCACCTGCAATGCATGCCCCAATTAAACAAACCTGTCTGAGGTCAATGAAAGCATGTTTGTGGATATTGCAGTTTAGATGGAAAATGTCATATCTTTCCCCATCTTTCTGCTGAGAGCCTCTCTCTATTCTTTTTCCATCTCTCCTGGGTAAAGTAACAGCCTGAATGAGTGTCTCTATGGGCTTTCTTAAAATGTCCAATAAATCTCAATGTTGCCCTATAATTTTCTTTGGGTTGCCACTTACATTTTTTATGACAAAAAAAACACCAGAAGGAACTTCTTTAAAATGACACTGCCTTGTACGTGTGGTATTTGGACAACAGGTTGAAAGCATAAGTCTGCTGACATTACAGAAGTTGGATTTCACTAATGTTTGTGAAAGTACCAACATAGGAATGTAGCGATGCACCCATAAATGCTACCTGCTGTCAGAGAGTAAATTTGCATTCTCATTCAGCCCATCTGCTGTTTTTGTTTTCTTCAGATGTTTCATATGGTATAGTTTCACAAAGCTAAAGTCAGACCATTCTGTTTTTAATTCAAATTTCGAAATTATACATCTAATCTAATTTAAATCAAAAACTGCTCATGGTGCATGTATGTATATTATTTGCTTTCTTTTTGTTTGGATCATGATAAAAATGCAGCGGCTGCCTCTAATTTTAAATGGATAGAGCACAAGCAAAGCCTTGCTTATATAAAAAGATTTATTTTATTTGTATTATTTATTTGCTTTGGGATTTCAGTGTAGTTCTATTATTTGACATTTCAATTTCACAAAGAAATGTGCAGCATTTTGTCTGAGAAATAATAAAAGCATACCTTTTCATTTATAATTTGTCTTAAAAAATTGTGACAATATCGTATCATGAAATCAGTATCGTGAATCGTATTGCATCGTGAGTTGAGTGACTTGTTACATTCCTAGCATTACTATGTAGATGATATATACATACATTTTGAGATTTTAAGATAAGGGCACACCTAAACTTACAACACAGACAAAACAGGTTCCACCACCATCAGGTAAGACTGACTGCATTGTTTTGACCTACATTGTTTATTGCTTTTAACCTATATACATCATTGGAGAGGTTTTCTAATGGGCCACGCTTCTTGAAAGAAAAACATAGGAAGGAAAGAAAGCAAGCAAGAACGTAAGAAAGAATGAAAGAAAGAAAAACTAATCAATCAATCAATAGTGGCCTTACGGAAATAGTTTGATTTTATTTTATAGGTTTAAATTACCTTAACAAACTTACACCAAAAGATGATCAAATTCCCAATTTTGAAAGGCCTACAAAAATCTGCCATAACTCAGCAAAACTGAAATTGGGTTTACTGTCTTGTCAAATGGTTTCGCCTGGAGAAAAAAAATAAATTATAAACAGGCACTTTTTAGTAAGCGTTTATACAAAGGTCCATCTCATTATCAAGAAAACTCGCTGTCACATTACCAAAACATGGTATCTGAAATATGGCCCTAAGTTGAAATTTTGCCCTGCCACATACCCACAGCTAAATCAAGCCTAAACGTTTAAAAAAAATAAAAAATAAAAAAAAAACCATCCAGGGCAGTTTTCCCAGGCGCAGATTAAGCCTAGGTCTGGAATTAATTTCTGCATTTATGAATCACCATCTTGGGCTCACTCTGAGTGTGCATGTGTTAAGTTTCCACAGCCGAGTAATGAAACGCATGTATTGACATGGCTGTTAAGTTACAGCTATTGGCGGGTTTCAGTGGACTCTTGTTTACCAAGGTTAAGCTTGAACAGAGATGGGTGGAAATTACTTCCTTCAGGCCGCCCACTCCCAGCCCATGTCTCACGGGTCTCTGAGACTTCTTTGTGCTGTTGCACCTGCTGCGTCTATCTGTTTTCCAGAGCAGCGACGTTCCAGTTAGCTCAGATTATTGGCCTGCTCTTGCTAAGCGAAGTAGCAGGTGTCATTACAGTGTTAAGCCAAAGAACGTCTGATCTAAGAGAAAAGGGAAGGCCAAGATTTGTTACCAGCTTGGGAACTGATTCAGTTTGAAATCAATTCAATTACATTGCCAATTCACATAAAATGTGAAATTAATTTGGGAAGCACAGCCGATCAGTTGGAAACATTCTCTACCTAAGTACTCAAGGTCAATCGACTGTTGTTGTGTTACAAAATGTGTTAGATACCAACTAATAATGAAACTTAAGCATGTTGCCAAAAGCACTGACAGGCATTAGTGTAAATAAAAACTAATACTAATTAGGGATGTACAGTGCACCGGTGCTACAGAAGTATCACAATGCCGGAGCCTCAAAATACCACATTATTTGAATCCAGTTCTTCAAATGCTGTTCACACAAGATGCAAGACAAAGTCCAACAGAATTAAATAATGGTGAAATTGAATTAATCTTACAGAATCTTATAAAGCAAAACCACAGACATTTAATCGGCAAAAACGCCCACCTGAAGCATCTCCTCATAAGTAAACACTTAAAAATAGCGCACGTGTTATATAAAGGCAAAATCAACAGCAATGAGAGCCTTCTGTGAAGAGTGAGCTAGGGCCCTATGATTTCCGCGATGTGGAAAACGCAGACAGAATCGCAGAATCAGTCGTAAAACAGATTTTACTGTGTAACGTGGAATGTCACAGAATTTGCCACATTTTGGATGGATACAGACTAGTGTCTGTAAATATTAAGACAAAAAATACCATTTAAATATGAATCCTACATGTTCTGTGTGTCTCAGTGTGAATATTGCTTTGCTGTTTAATATTGTAAGTTTCATGATTTCAATTAATTAGACATGCTTTTTGATGAATAAAATTTAATTTAACCATTAAAACACAGTCTAGAAAAATTAAAACAGAAAAAAAAAAAAACGGAATCCAGAAAAATTTAAATGGAATAAATGGAATTTGGAGAAGAAAAAAAAAAAAAACACGGAATTTGGGAAAAAATAAAACGGATTTCATAGGGCCCTAGTGAGCTGGACTTAAGCAAGGTTTGGGATCATTTGTAACGCTCACATTCAAAAAACTACCAAACCACAATTTTTATCTGACGTTCAACAAATATTTAAAGTCATTTTTATTTTTATTTGACAGCTCTACTGTGTGAAAGAGAAATTAACACACATATTGAAAACAACACAATTTTTGTATAATAATATTGCAGTGTATTAGAAGTCGTAATAGTACATTGTGTAATAACACAGAAAAGCCCCTGCAATGTCCCTCGCTGAAGTCCACCACAATCAGCACGGAAGCTTCTCATGCTGTTTTTGCCATTATATATCACGTCCTGTTTTTCACACAATTATGATACTTCAGCTGGTATCCTACCATGAGACACCAAAAAGATATTGTGACAATAAGAGTTTTGTCTTTCAGGTCAACTATTGTCAGAGCAGATATATAATTGTTGCTTGGTTGGAACAGCAGCTACGCTAATTATGTCTCTATTTGTTTCTCTGTTTCTGCCACGGGATTAACATCCCGTGGTAACTAGGATTTACACAAGCTTCAGTCTGGATCCAGAACACCTGAGAAGAGATGATGCCAACCCCTCAGAGGACCTCAGATGAAGCATACCCTCAGACAACATACAGAACTACCAAATTTCGCCATAAGTTAAATATATTAAGTTTCTACAATATATAAATATATTGTAGAAACTTAATTTCCTGTAAAGCTGCTTTGCAACGATTTGTATTGTGAAAAGCGCTATACAAATAAACTTGAATTGAATTGAATTGAATATAGGGCTGTGACGGTCACCGTGGTCGGCTGTCACCGCGGTTGTCTATTGCCACCGGCAGTAGTGCACGTGACGTCACACACTCTATAACAAGCATAATACAAAGTTTTGTATACAAATGTAATATAACAGTTGCCAATTGTTTTTTTTAGACTATAAGTCTATGCTAATTCACAAATTACCTCAAACGCCATATATGGCGTTTCCTTTAAATTGGCAGGTTTGAGCGCAGGAAAATAGTTTATTCTGCATTCAACAAATTTATTGTGTGTTGAGCGAAGGACCTTGCTGGCAAACCAAATACTATATTGCCGATCTGGAATCATTTCCATTCATGTCACCCATCCGCGTTTGTACAAGTGTCTTCAAGTTCCCGTGATCACAAACACCCAGCTGGTTAGGTTTGTATTGGTGAGGCTTTCTCCAAACTAGCCAAATACAAATGAGACAGCGATAAATGTAAGATGCTACCAAGAAATGTGGCAGCATACGCCACGATTCCTATTCCACACAGACAGCGCGTGCAGACGAGGATTTAATGCGCCCCCTTGCTTGGTGGCGGAACAGAAGCGTGTCTAAACCGGACGCAACAGGTGTCACGCCGCGTTGCAACACAATGGGTTGAGTGTCTACACAAGACATTTGAACTTTGTGTCAGTACATCATAAATAGGACGAAGCAGTTTACTGTGGGGATTTGTTGTGTCATGCCGTGCAGCATCAAATGTACACAGCATCACTGATTATAATGGGTATTTTGTCGAGTCTTGCCGTGCTGCTCGCGTCCGGTTGACAGGGTATATTTAACTTTTTATTTAAGGCTACTTTCCTATTTGACCATTATTTGTTTGATATTTGTTTTAGTGTTTTGCAGGCTGCGAGTTCACTGACGGAAGTGCTAAAATAAATAATTATGTATAAATATAGGCTAATTAATATCATACCACCGCACCACTGGCGGTAGTTGGTCCATTACCACCACGGTGGTAAAAAAATCTGCCACCGCCACAGCCCTAAGCACATAATGCACTATACTATCAACAAGAGTAAGAGAAAAGATTACAATAGGTTATCATGCAACTGTAGGATTAACTTGGTAACATCAACATTGTGCTGTTGAATCGCCTTTTAGTGGAACAAATCACCATGGAAACTTGTCTTCTCGGGTTTAGCTCAGGTGAGCAATTATTCTCTTATTCTAAGCTTTTAAGCCGAGGCCTTTGTTTAAACCAACAATACCGTGTCCAATAGTTTACTGAGTGCAATCTTCGACCAACAGACCTCAATATCTGCTTTGCCCTGATAACTTCAATGCATACTATAATAAATAACTTTGTTTGTTTGTTTTTTTTTTTCTAGTGAAAGGAAACAGTTAGTTGTCTGTGGTACAGTTGTAAGCAGGGACCTAGATTCACACTGAGAATGTGCTAAAAGAAAACCCCCCTTCTTCAGAAAGTCTGCCACCAAAATTGAAACTTCACGTACTTGAGCACACAAAACATTTTCGGCAATCTTCACAATGCTACCTAACTAAAAGGAAACAGATGTCACGGTTTCCTTTCAAAGAGCAGTTAGTCTTTCCTCCTACACACCAAAGTGACAGTTCAGCGGAGTATGGGAGGCTGTTTCCTCATCTCTCTCTCTCGTAAAGAAAGATGGAGGCTCCAATAGACGCTTCCCATCCCCCATGTGTTGCAATAAGGTAATGAGGGGGGTGTTCGTTAACAACTGTTGATGCACCTGCTAGATAAGCCAAACACCTCCTCTATTGTTCTGAGGATCTTACATCAGACAGGAAGCAGACAGATAAAAAAAGGGCCATAATCATGTGTGATTTAGATGGAGCTGCAATAGCTCAGGCACAAAGGTTACATTTTGCATATTCATCACTAAATGGCAGTTGCTTTGGCATTAATGCTAAATAATCTGGGGAGGTGATAGCATCAGGGACAGGGCTTTATGAGGCAAGCAAAAGGAAAATGAAAAACTAGGGATGATCAAGATGGTTGAGTAATGAGAATAGTTGGCAAGATGATCTACATTTCTTCTTACTTTTTTTTAGCCAGTTCACATAGTATGATTCTTTTCAGTTTGTTGCTTGCTAGTTTGTATGATATTATCCCAATGAGATCTTGGTAAAAGCAAAGGCAGATTGTGTAACATCAGTCATGCATGTAAGACTGTATGATAAAAACTACGGTTTAAAAGTTTGGGGTTGGTAAAATGTTTTGACTCTCTTACCGAGCTATGGTTACTGAGGCTGCACTGATTCGATCAAAGATAAAGAAAAGGGGGAAAAAAGTTTAATACTGTGAAATATTATTACAATTAGGGATGTCACAATTTCGAGATTCAATTTGAGTACTCGATTAAAAAAAAAAAAAAAAAAAATCCTCAACTGCAATTTGGCCGTGTCGAGAAATCTGAAGTAAGAAATCGGAAGTAGCGCATTCCACGGACGAGAATACATGAAATGCATTATTAGACTGTTTTCCAAGGCTGAAGGATATTAGGGCTGCAACAACTAATTGATAAAATCGATTATTATTGATAATGAAAATCATCGACAACGATTCTCATTATCAATTAGTCGGGTCTGCCCACAGTGCATGTCCAACTTCAGCCGGTCGCGTCAAATTAACGTTACAGTACTGAATAACGCATTTCTATGTACAAAATGCATCTAAAAATAATGGAGGAAACAGAATGAGATGCTGCGGGAGAAGTACGTGATCCAAGCTGCCCAAAACATGAGAATTCTTTATTTTAAGCTTTAAGCTAATGCATTAGCATAATGGCTTGCCCTGTCAGGCGCTTTGACAGATGCATGTGCGTCCTCAGCGCAAACACTTTCAGTTTACGGTCATATCCTTATCTGTTAATGTCACAAATTCACGCGAGCATTTCCATTTTTGCATAAAGTTCTGTCCTTACAGTCTGCATTAAATTTAAATCTTTATTGAATGAGTGGCAGCGCAGCGGGCGCGTGAACGCGCGTCAGAGAGGGATTAATATTCAGCGCAAAAACATTCATTGTGCTGAAATGTTGTTGAACGTTAAATTAAGGTTTAAAAGTCAACACGTAATGCACGTATTTTATGAGAGTAGGAACTGTAAAGGGATAACTGCGTATAGTTGTCTGAATATAAATATCAGATGCTTCATAGCCGCCTTTTACAGGATAAAGAAATTACAGTAAACGTGACTGTGATCAAAAAGTTGGTTAACGCTGAGTTTGTTTTTATTCGTCTTTATTATCTTAATTTTTGATGAAGAGATTTAAACTACAGGCCTATATACAGTGCTTAACAAATTTATTAAAACAAATGTATTTAAGGTTTATAACAAATTATGTAAGTTTTGTGCCACTGCTGCTCTAAACTAACAGTATTGGTGTTTACTAAAATCATTTTTTAGCTATCTGTATTGGTTAGTCCTCCAATATGCGTAAGCTCTTTAGTGACAGTGGGCTATTTCTAATGCTATAATATAATTACTTCTGTTATCTATGAAAGAATGAAGATCTAAATCTATGAAAGATTTTTTCAGATACCCAATTACAGTCAAAAAGTAGCTAAACAATGCCAGCAAGAATGCATGCTGTTATGAAAAGCAGGAGGCTATTTTTTTGTGTGAATAAATATTTAGTTGTTTCAGTTTTTTTATTTGCCAAATAAATGACAATAAAATTTTTAGTTTTAAACAATTCTTTGACAGATTCCTAAAATATTTGTGTTTTCTCTTTATTATGACAGGTGGTCTAATAAATTGTTAAGCACTGTATGTTTTCATAGCATTCAGTTGGCACGCTTGTTTGAAGGACATTGGGCAGAATGTGGAAGTGTTTTTGTCAATAAAATAAAAATTTTGAAGAAAATTTAGCTTTTTTTATCCGATTAATAAAAAAATAATAATCGGCCAACTAATCAATTATCAAAATAGTCGTTAGTTGCAGCCCTAAAGGATATATTAAACCAATTTAAAAATAATAATAAACCATAACGCTATTGTGAATTCACAAATGCTACAATTCAATTAAATAAATATATGCGATGCAGGTTAAATATATGCGCTTTTTATTTACATGCGTGTAGGTTACGTATGTGCGTCTCAGAGCGGCTCCGTTCACAGTAAATGCTGCTCCACACGAACTGTTATCATTTACATGCGTGGAGCATCTCAAACTCCGTCTCTGCATATTGTTGTGAGTTTGGGTTTATCATAACATTCATCTGGGAATGCAACGTGCGCCATTTCATCAGATTTGTAAGGTAAATCATTTATAAACCTACGCAAACACAGGAGAATACATCAATATCTTTCTCGATATGCTAACTGTTGTTGTTTAGTCAATATTAAAGTCTGTGTAAAGCGATATTAAAAAATGTGTTCTGAGTTTGTCACACAACAGAAAAATGTGTTATTAACCACCCAGCCAAATTTGAATGATACAAAAAAAAAAAAAAAAAACGCCAAGTAACCAAAATAAGTTATCAAAATCTTTGAAAAATAAGCAGGACTCTCTGCTCTCAAATGCTGGGGGCATGTCCGCTGTCGGCACTGAAACCACACCCACTCGCGGGAAAGCGGCCGTCTCTCTCAACTGTCAAATACCGCTACAACCTGAATGGATGCTACTGATGCTACTGATGCTACCTCTAGTAGCTTAATTGAATTTATACAGCCATACATGTTTGAGTGTGCAAGTTCGTTATTTAACTGTAGACGTGCGGCAAGCGCGCTCAAATAGACAATAACGCGTGTTAGCGCTGCAGTGAGTTGAAACCTTCTCATCTTCAAGGCGAGCGCGGCTCATGGTTGCTTAGCAACGGCAGACACCACGAGAGTGCAAGCTCCGGTGCGCTTTGAAAAATGAGAAAGCTTCACAGCTCGCATTTCCACTAGGGATGTGCATCTCATGACTCGCCGATACGATACACATCTCAATGCATAGCCAGCGATACGATACATTAAAGATACATATGAAGCAGATACCGATGCGATGCGATATGATTCACCCCTATTACGATGCAATGCGATCTGATTTCGATTCGATTCAACACAATGCGATTCGATGCAATACGATGCAATGGAGAAAATATGATCACTTTTAATGCCTCGAGGCCTGTTTCATAAAACAAGTAAATAAACCAGGCTTATTTCAGTTAGTCTGACTCATTGTCAAATGATTTGGTTCCAAAAAGCAAATTTAGCATAGGCCTAGCTCAAGCTTAGTCACTGTGGCACTTATGCTGGGAAACTAACCTGGTCTAAAGCAGGTTAACTGTCAGACTAAGCTGAGCTCCTCTATAACACTGACCAATAGGAACACAATGATATTACCACTGTCTCACATAGTATTATTTGAATTTTTTTTTCTTTTTTTTTTTTTTTACAATTTCTAACCATGCAGCCTTTCTCTCTGGTTTTATGACAGCTGTACATTTTATAGTTTGCAGAACAGATAGCAGAACATTAGAACATTACAATCTAAAATTGCTCTTTAAAGCATTCAAATAACTAAATTAAAAGTTAAAATCACTGAATTAAAAATTTAAATAAATAATAAAGAAGATGACTATTTTAACTGCCATAAGAAACACACATTAACTCATTTGAGCTTAGTAATTAGTAGCCTACTGTACTAGCTTACATTTGATTTACCCATTACAATAGTCCCTTTACAGTTACTGCTATCATAAAAATACACTTATATGTAGGTTTAAAATTCTACAAAAGACACATTTGTCCAACAACAAATATTATAGCAAAATGTATATTTTACTCAGAATTATTGCGCTCCTATTCAGTTGCACTCCGTCTGTTTAGCGCATATGCGTGCAGCAGCGCTCGTTGCTCTCGCGTAAGCCTCGTCCACTCCTGACAGCAAAATGGATATATGTTTGCATGGCTTTCTAACATTTACACATCAACAATATACCTGTGATATGTCAGTTATGCACTGAGGAAAACTGTCTCAAATGCATTAAACAGCACAGATATATTCGCTGTTTGCCATGGTGGATTGATCTGATCCATGATCGACATTAAGGGCTGCTTAAGAATAAGCGTGTACAAATTAGTGAGATTGTGTGAATTTAATTTGTTGTTTATGGAACCGCTTTAGCCCCGATTGATTTGTTAGGTTATTTCAGGTTAGGTTTTGGACTTTAATCCCCGTTTTTCCTCAGGTCTCTGTGGTGTTGTGATGCGTCCTATGCACGCAGCAGTAGCGGTGATCAGAGAACGCGCTTGAGAAACAGTTTAGAGAGGAGAAATCAGTCAGATTATTGGTCACTTTCTAAATAATAAAAGTATAGCGCATCCACTAGTAATTATATATACACATATATATATATATATATATTTTTTTTTTTTTTTTTTTTTTTTTTTTTTTTTTTTTCTCGATTCAAATATGTTAGAAACAATGCATCGCGATATAAATGGCAACTTGTAGCCGATGCACACTTTTTAAACCAATGCATCGCATCGTTAACTTTTTATGCTGATGCACCGATCGAATCGGGGAATCTTCCCATCCCTAGTTTCCACACGTTTTTAGATGCGAATTGTGAATGCTCCTTGTTTTTAAATTGTATGCATTCTGACACATATTGATGTCTCTGGGCTAAGACCCGGGTATCCATTCACCCTAGAACCGTCCCTGCCTAGAATCTGTATATCTAACATCACAGACATTCAAAAAGACAAACTAAGAACTTGACCTCTCAACATACCTGTATTCTTTCTGTTGTTTAGCGTTCTTTTAGTAATTATTATAGTATTAGGGGTGGGGCCATGCTCGGTGGCTCCATTGAGTCGTCGAGCCACCGTTTTAGACCCGCCCAAAAAGTCCTGAACACAGAATTGGTGAAAAAATGTTTAATGGTTTTACTCCACAATTCAGTACTACATACTTCAGAGTCATTGTAATGTGTTTCAGCAATACATTTCTAACATTTATAATGTGTTTAGAAACAATTCTCAGAATTCTCTTTACACAGACTTTAAACAAGGATTAGATCGCGCTGTAAAGTGTAAAAACAATCGCCAGGCCGTTGGCGCCCTCTGCAGTCATTCTTATAATAATGCACATTAATTCTACTGTTTATAATACATTATGTGTTTTAACAGTTTTGTTCAATAAAACCATGATTATTTGCTTTTGATACTTTATTTGAACCGATTATTATTGCCTCATTGCTACTATATGTATTTTAAGAAATTTAAAGGCTACTGTTCGCTTGGGTCTATTTTTATTACCACAAAATAATTACAATTATCCAATTACTTGATTAATTGTCAGAATAATCGATCGATTACTCGATTACCAGAATTATTTGATAAAAAAGCATATATTTAAAGCCAATATTTTGTAACAAATGTCTTTGTCACTTTTAATTATGTAATGCATCCTTGCTTAATAAAAAAATAATTATTTATAAAAAAAAAAATAAAAAAAAAAAATAATTGTACTAACTCTTAAACAGTAATACACATCTAACTTTGGGCAGCACAGTATGTATGGCAAAATAAACAGCGTTCCAATCTGACATGCCAAATTTAAATGGTATCACAAACCAATTATTAACCCTAGAATTTCTTTTTTTTTTTTTTGTTTTAATGGAGTTGCTTAATTTGTGGACTCTGATAGCATGATTAACATGAGAGAAATAGCAATTATTAAGATTTCTTGCACTTTCAAAACTATGCGTAAAGGCTGATTACACATTGCCATGTTAAAATGAGTAATCAAAGCACTATGAAAACTTTTATTAACAAATCACATTTACAGGGACAAATATCAGAGATGGTTGAGTCTGGTCCTACACTGCTGTGGAATCCCACTGCTCCCATTAGTAGTTGCTCCTCACTTTCATAAAGTTGACCTCTGCTCAACAACAACGATTGCTGCCATTTATTTCCCCAGAAATTGACAATCCTCATGGAAAATGAATGCCATCTGGTTGCTTTGGCATAGCAAACCGCTGTCAGTATGAAAAAAAATTTGGGCTTACAGATTGCATCTTTTTTTTTTCTTTTTTTTTTTTTTTTGAGTGTCATGCTATACTTTAAGACTGCATGTCAAATATAAAAACTGTTCAAACGCATCTTAAAAATCCCTGTTTTTAAATGCGCAAAGAATGCCACTGAGAAAAGTGACAGATGTGGGTCAACTGAACCAAAAAACAGACCTAATTATACAGTAGTTAAAATTAATTAGTCAACTAGTTGTTCAGAAAACCCCAGCCCACCATCAGTCGAGTCTGAAAATAAATGTAAGTTTTTCTATCCCTAGAACACCCTTTAAAAAAACTTGATTGACAATTATTTGTTGATGTTTTATTTATAAGTGCCAGAACTGGATTAAGCTATAGCATTTCATCTGCATTTTAATAATGCAAGTATTTTCACAATTAATAAACATAATAAATAGTGAATGAAAGTGAGCGAGGCTGTGTTTTTATAAAAGCAGCTGGTCTTAAAGCATCAACTAGGCACCCCTTTCACGGTCAAATCTCTGAAAGATTGATCTTGTAAAAACAACCCAGACACAGGTAAGCCTGACTTTGTTTTCTAAAGCTGGTGCGGTAACCACACAGGGTACTTTTTTTGCCCAAAGCCAAAGCATGGAAATTCAATATTGCTGTACAGCTCAAGTCAAGGAATTGTGGACACAGATTACATGATGGATTCAGGCTACACCAAAGCAAACTCCTCTGGCTCCGATCCTACACAGCACCTTCACAACTCACAACAGATGTGTATCTTTTCTTTGAAAGCACAATAGTTTGGCTTTCGTTGCATTTCAGACATTTTCAGACAGACTCTGGACAACCACATGATGAACAAGTCCAAAAATGGGTATGATTATACGTGAAAGCCTTGAATCTCACTCACCCGCACCGCCAGACCATAAGTTGTTATTTTACCCCATGATGTTGTAAAAGGCCTGTAACCAATACAGGAGTTAAGAGGTTTATTAGGCCTCTATTTTCTTCCATTCTCCACCAGCTCAGAGCCAAACCAATCTCTGCCTCTATACTAGCCGCTCTATACTCACTGTTTCTATGGCAACACTCAAGAAAGCCTGACAAAAGGGTTCGGAGTGAAAAATAGCATTTATCGTGGTTCAAAATTATATATAGAATTTAGTGATTTCAAAAGCAACTGTAATAAGACCAACAGAATAAACTATTCCACATCCAAACTTGCTTTAGCAGAGATTGATCGAACTTGTTTGAGTCCGTCCTGCTTCAGTTCTGAATGAAGCTTGGTTTTGAAAGCACTCAAACTCACGCACCTTGATCCTTGAAACAATACACCCTGTTGGAGCAGAATTATCCAGAGAATAGTCAACAGGCAAACTGAGCGGCAACTCTTGTGAAGGGTTTAGGGGTCTTTGGGGGGGATTTGTGAAGTGGTTCTGACTGACAGGTCGGACTGACACTGCTGGAGTAAATTACAGGTAATTTCAGCTTCAAAAAGAGGCAGTCAAAACTGCTGTCCCTTAAATGGCACGCACTCAACTCACTCAAGAACTCACATTGATTAGCATTCATAATTAGTTCTCAAACTATGCATGACAAGCTCCGAACTCACTTTGTTACAGAAACACATTTCAAGAAGAACATTTCTGAAACAATACAAAGGCGAGCTTGAATGGAGCTTTATGTAGTGCATGACGCAAGAAGGCTATTCCCCATGTTTACAGATAATGAGCTTGTATTTGTCTTGACTCAACAGAGTAAATTATTGTGGAACAGGAACAAGTTCATTTGATACACTTTTGGTTACGCAACAGTGCCTAGGGAGTCATTTTAACTAGGGATGCACCAATATTACAACTGTGGGAGAAGACAATTATTTTCATGATTTTACACCATTTTGTTTAAATTAAAAATAAAAACTAAAAATTGAAGTCAATCATTTATAAATGCTCCTAAAACTAGAGTCAATCATTTTAAATATTACCTTTTGTTAAAAATAATATTAAAATCATACTTTAAATAAAAAAAAGCTAGCTAAATGACATTTTAAAATAAAAAAAAACAATTTAAAATAAAAACTAAATTCAATCATTTTAAATATTACTTTAGATTCAAAATAAACACTAAAAACTGAAATCAATCATTTTAAATGCTACTTTAAATAAAAAATAAACATTTTGAATGCTAGTTGAAAAATAAATTTAAAAAAACTAAAGTAAATTATTTTAATTCTCTCCTCTGTCCCCCTCCACCACCTCCCACCACTTCTATAACAGCTGATGACTTTGCCACTTTTTTTACAGGCAAAACTAGAACAATCAGTAGTCAGTTCTCTCCTCCACACACACACGACCTCCAACCAACCACATCCACTGCTAAAACTCCCATCTTCTCCTTCTGTCCACTCACTGAGGCAGAGGTATCCAAACTTCTCCTCTCCAGCCATCCTACAACATGTCCTCTAGACCCAATCCCATCACACCTTCTCCAAGCAATCTCTCCCACACTCTTACCAGCACTCACACACATCATCAACACATCTCTCCTCACAGGCATTTTCCCCACTGCGTTCAAGCAGGCTCGGGTAACCCCACTGCTCAAGAAACCTACATTAAACACTTCTCTTACTGAAAACTACAGACCTGTCTCTCTCCTTCCATTCATAGCGAAAACACTCGAACGAGTTGTCTTCAACCAGGTCTCATTGTTTCTTTCACAGAACAACAAACTGGATGCTAAACAGTCAGGTTTCAGGAGTGGCCATTCGACTGAGACGGCGCTACTCTCAGTCACTGAAGCCCTGCGAATTGCAAAAGCAGACTCCAAATCATCAGTCCTCATTCTGCTGGATCTATCTGCTGCGTTTGACACTGTTAATCATCAGATCCTCCTGTCTACCCTCTCATCTCTGGGCATCACTGGGATTCCACTTTGCTGGTTTGAATCCTATCTCACTGGCAGGTCTTTCAGGGTGGCCTGGGGAGGTGAGGTATCCAAAGCACATCAACTGGTCACTGGGGTTCCTCAGGGATCGGTTCTTGGACCCCTCCTCTTCTCCACATACACGACATCACTGGGTCCCATCATACAGGCACATGGCTTCTCCTACCATTGCTACGCTGATGACACACAGCTCTATCTCTCTTTTCAACCAGATGATCCAACAGTAGCTGCACGGATCTCAGGCTGCCTGGCGGACATCTCGGCATGGATGAAAGAACATCACCTACAGCTCAACCTGGCAAAGACTGAGCTTCTTGTCTTCCCTGCTACTCCAACCCTACAGCATGACTTCACGATTCAGTTAGGTTCATCAACAATTGCCCCATCAACTTCGGTCAGAAATCTCGGTGTAATCTTTGATGACCAATTGACCTTCAAAGAGCACATTGCAAAGACCGCTCGATCTTGCAGGTTTGCACTACACAACATCAGAAAGATCAGGCCCTTTCTGACAGAGCATGGTGCACAACTTCTTGTTCAGGCCCTCGTCATTTCTAGGCTGGACTACTGCAATGCTCTTCTGGCTGGACTTCCATCAAACACAATCAAACCTCTACAAATGATTCAGAATGCAGCGGCACGTCTGGTCTTCAATGAGCCCAAAAGAGCCCATGTTACACCTCTCTTTATCTCCTTGCACTGGCTACCAGTTGCAGCTCGGATCAAGTTCAAGACACTGATGCTTGCATATAGAACAACCACAGGCTCAGCACCCGCCTACTTCCACTCAATATTACGAATCTACACCCCCTCCAGAAGTCTGAGATCTGCTAGTGAGCGACGCCTTGTGGTACCATCACAGAGAGGCTCAAAATCACTCTCCAGAACATTCTCATTCACCATTCCTGGCTGGTGGAATGATCTTCCCACCCCTATCCGGAATGCTGGATCCCTACCAATCTTTAAGAAACAACTGAAAACTCATCTCTTTCAGCACTACTTGACTTCATCCTAAAAAAAAAAAAAAAAAAAAAAAAAAAAAAAAAATTCTTTCTCTTTATTTATTCCTTTCCTTTCTAGCTTGTACTTATTTGAACAATGCCTGAGACTTGTTGTTACAAGCACTTCCTCTGTCTGATTGCCTCTTCTAGACAAATCGCTTTATGTATTCCCCAATTGTAAGTCGCTTTGGATAAAAGCGTCTGCTAAATGACTAAATGTAAGTGAATTTAGGCTTCAATGTGCAATATGAAAAATAGATATTAATTTACTAATGATTATATTTAACTGTATTATTAAATTATCAGTGTTTTAAAAGACTGAGTTTAAATGAGCATTAGTGAGAATCTAAATGGACATGGAGCCATATATATCATGCAACTGCTTTTTGAAGCTGCTGTACAGTATTTCTTACAACATCGCTGTGCTCAACCTAAAAGTCTGCACAGTTTGTGTTATTTCTAAAATAAAAAACAGATGACTGACTGTCAAATCTAACCCTCAGGCATTCCAAAATTCAGTTACAGCTGTGTACTCCTCCGTGGCTCCTGAGACCACGTGTGCGGGGCTCAAGGTGCCTTGATGTTGACTAAAACAAATAGTTGCAGTCTAGAAAAGAACAAGAGATCTTTTCTTGGCTTACCATGTGATCAGGTCTTGCTCCAATGTGAACCCTTAGCAGTGGAGGAGTCTCTACAGTCTGGACAAAGAAAACGGAGAACAAAAAAAAAAAAAAAGTTACTCGGTGCCATGTAGCAATGAAGAGTCAATAAATAAATCATGTTTGGATTGTAAACATGTCAATAAGTTTCCATTTCTCTTCAAAAAAAAAATAAGCAACCGTTTGTCCAAATGCAGAACATAAGAGACCGATTTCATTTCATAAGAATACCATACTGTTGACATTAAGGTTTATCAAAATAAAAACAGAAAGAGTTCAGATATTCCTGTATCTCAGGGTACATTAGCCTATCAGCAACGTTCTCAAAGTAAAAAACATTACAGTTATTAAATCAAATGATGTTAACAGACTACAACACTCACTCTCAGATGTCTTACATGTCTGTGACAAACAAAAATGGGTCTGTATGTTAGAAAAACATTGGTAATGGTACTGCAATTTGTCTTCGATCTGGGGAGGTTTTCAAACAGGTTTAAAAAACTAAAGGTAGTGCAAATCAGTGCAAATACAGCCTCTAGCGCTAATTCCATTACATTTATCAGCAGACTGTCCACAAGTTTCAGGAACATAGCTTCAGAAAAACAACACTGAATTTGACAAATAACGTACGATTAGCTGTGTAAAATGTGCACACAACAGGAAATTATCGATTGCCGTTTCCACCTGATATTAAGATGTGTTTTTTGGGATCTGTGTTCAGTGCTAATTTCAGGTTTAAACCAGGTCTAAGACATTTTGTGATCTGATCACTGAAAGCACATATGGAGGTAATCAAAATTGCATGTGACCGCATTGCATTTGTAGTGGAAATGCTATCCATCCTGAATGCATCCAGAAACGCAGCAAAGCTCGGCCTATTCGAAACACACTTACCTAAAATTTTAACGTATTGTTCAAACATACAATTAACAAAACAATATATTGCATTGATGTGGACACTAATATAATTATCGTTATAGTAATCTTTATGTTATTGTTATTAGTAAGTACAGGTCGTTAGATGGCAACAAAGGGAATCCAAATATAAAAATAGTTTTTTTTTTTGGTAGGTTTTTTTGTGATGGTGTTAAATGGATAGTTCACCCAAAAATGAAAATTCTATCATTAATTACGCACCCGCATGCGCTACACCTTGTTCACAAGCAGAGGAATGCACACGCATGTGTCATGGTACTGTCGTGAACGTGCGCCGAAGACTGACACGGAAGAGAAGAATTGTTGTATAAAGTCATTATTTTTGTTTTCTTTGCACACAAAATGTATTCTCGTAGCTTCATAAAATTAAGGTTGAACCACTGATGTCACATGGACTATTTTAACGATGTCCTTACTACCTTTCTGGGCCTTTAACATGTCAGTTGCATTGCTGTCTATGCAGGGTCAGAAAGCTCTCGGATTTCATCAAAAATATCTTAATTTGTGTTCCAAAGATGACTGAAGGTTTTAGAGGTTTGGATCGACATGAAGGTGAGTAATTAAATGACAATTTTCATTTTGGGGTGAACAATCCCTTCGAATATAGATTGAAATGGGGTCTAAAACATATTTTAATCAGATCACTGAAAGCATATGAAGGTAGTCAAAAATCCAAGTGACCAAATCACATTTGTAGTGGAAACGCTATCCATCCCAAATGAGCCCAGAAACACAGCAAAGCTCCGCCTATTCGCCACCCACTCACCTAACACACTTGATCATTCTGGGACGTGTTGTGATGTAGGGTTGTAACGGTATGAGATTTTCACGGTATGATAATCATCTCAGAAAATATCACGGTATCACGGTATATGGTATTAAACAATCAAAACAGGTTTTTTTTTTTTGGTTGAACAAATATTTAAAAACGTGTTTATTCAAATTTCATTAATCAAAAACAATCACGTAAATCTGATCATTGATTATGTGTTTAACAACTTATATTCATCATTAATAATTCATAAATTCTGGTTTGACTTAATTTTTCTGGATTATGTACTTTTATTATATAATACAAATATACTATCAAAAATGGTGGTAATGAAATTAATGCATACAATTTAATGTTTTAAAATGTAATCAAATGAAAATAACTTATCTTTCTATGTTTTCGCAAAGGGCTGCACAACAGAGATTTACTAAATAAAAATGAGGGGAAAATTATATTCCTTAAATGTTTCTATAAATTATTATTATTATTTTAGAAGTAGGCTACATTATAGTACAATCGTAATTTCTTCACGTTAAAAAGCAGTCTTTTATTTTGATGGGTTATAGTGAAGAGATTTGAGTGTCAGTGAATTTGACAGTGGTTTTCTCAAATAAAATGATGACAGGATTATTAATTGTTCCCTCAGTGTCAGTGAGGCTCTCAGTGTGTGTGTTCACGTCCTCAGATAGTGAGACAGCAGGCAGTGTTAAACACTACGAGCGGCGCCAGCACGCATACTTGAGTATGTAGTACACGACACAACGACGCTCATTCACAGAGAGACACGCAAAACAAACAGATTATATTTTTATATAGCAGTGCTTTTGCGCTTTAATAATCACAGACACTAGACCATGTCGTGATTTGACAGCTCTGTTTTTGATTTATTCATCAATCCATCAAAATGTGCATTTTATGTGACTTCTGCATTGTAAATTCATTGTCATGACTGGATTCTGGGATTCCTTCCGCATCACGGAAATCATAAGGCTTTAACCTTAAGTTATAAATGGTGACATAACTGTATCTGCATGGAGGGATGGTGTTCTGAAATAAAGGTAAACATGTTTGATGTGTTTCCTCTTTTTGCAGCCGCTTTGCGACCACAGTTTTTGCGAACTGTGTCTATCCTCGAGGACAAATAAGCGTTTGTCTTTTCTATACCCAAAGTGTTCCCAAACTGTCAATTTTAACTTATATTTCCACGTGGGATAGAGATTAGAGATAACGGCGTCTGTCTCTGATGTCGTCTCCGCTGTACGTGTGGGTGGAGCAAGAGAACAGTTAAATGGAAAGTTGTTGCCTAGGTGGAGGTGAGATTCTAGGTCTTTTATTTTCTCCCAATACCGTAGATAAAATGTACACGGTATGATAATCGTACGTGTTCATATCGTGGTATATAGCCATACCGGTATATCGTTACAATCCTAGTTGTGAGAAAGCACACCAAAACAAGTGATTCAATCCTTACTCTGTTGTACAACAGATTACGGCAGAATTCTTTTCATTCAAAACATGGGTTCTCTCATTCAATAGTATTTACACACTGCACTCGTGTTCCCGCAAAAGTGTAGAGCCAACGTAAGAGGGGAGGCGATGCATCCTGGCTGACCGAATCACTAAAAAATACATCTATAAACCAGGTGGAAACAGGGCCTAACAGTCTTTAAACAAGCTCAGGGGCGATCAGTTTCACTGGTGAAGTACAGTATCAGACTCAACCACTCGTGGATCTTTCACAGAATGTCTGTCCAAGTCTCATTGATTCCAATTTGACTGGTCAGCCTCTACTGACCATCCGTCAGCATGAACCAGTTTCCATCAACTTGCCATTTTTATTTATCAAGGTAACAGGCTGCAACAAAGAAAACAGTCTTTCTGAATCCCAAAGCAATGGCTAAAATGTGTTTTTGTGATATACACTGTAATATTATCATCAGGTCAAAATAAATGCATCTTTTAAGCTATTTTTACTCTGGCGCACCTAAAGCTCTGCTGCTGCTTGAGTGAAAAAGGAAGTGCTGACCTGCAAGTCCAAAACCAAAAAGTATTTTTGCAGAGCATGACGTGAATATATAACCTTGAGATTCTCTAACAACTTACTGGCTTCACAGGAATGACAGAAGCAATTATTTTTGATTGATAATGTTTTTTTAAACTGTCAAAAACATCCATTCACAATTCGCAGCTCTTGTATTTGTGAATTGACAGGTCTGTAGCCCAAATGTATTTCTTTGTTTGCACACTTTTGAGCAATTCTGCTGTCAAATGTACTGCTTGCATTCTGATTCAGTCTCAGCAGTGAATTGAAAATAGAAAAACGCCTCTGGAAAAACTTAATCATTCGAATCCGTTCCAAAAAAACAATAATAATACTACTAAACATGTACAGAGCTCCAACAGGAATATAAAACTGTCTTTACCCACTGGGTGGCTTCTCAAATTAAACATTGTGAAACTTAAATTTTAAACACATTTTCTTTAAGAGGAAAACAAGTGTCTTGACAACATTAGACAAAGGGATCTCTCATCCTCATCCTGGGGGATCTGGATTGATGAGAAACACATCTAAAAGGATTCCTCTATCAAAGTCTTTTTCTGCTGCCCATTTACAACGGCCTGGCCAATTCATATGACAGCGTCTCCGTTTACTTTCTGGCTAGACTATCATTACAGCATATTTTTCTCGCACAGCAGCGTTTCACCATGGAGATGCCCTTTCCTGAACCTTGACTCTCACCCTTTTAGCGGTCCAGAGTGAGTCCGGTGAGAACGGCGGTGCAGAATGAGAGAAAGAGTTTAATTGGGTCACCTGAGACCGGCAGAAAAGATGTGTGGGACTGATGAAGGTCAACGGAGGCAAAACTCGATAAGGTTGCACACGCTAAAAACTGCTTGTCAGAGGGAAAAAGAGTCAAGGAGGCACAATGGTCTAGAGGTCGGACAGGAGTGAACAAAAGGCCACAAAAGAGAGCTGAGGACATAATTATTGCAACTAATTGGACACAACGTGTGAAATTATATATCAGAGCATGTGTGCTGCAATGAAAAACTGCATATGACACCTCGTAGGATTGACTCTTACTTAAGAGTGAAAATCACTGTGCACAAATGTTTTATACATTAAAATTGTTTTGCCTTAGATGTGCAAACAAATGAAGTTATACTACTGGCAAAAACTTTTAATGTTTTTGAAAGAAATCTCTTATTCTCACCAAGGCTGCATTTATTTGATCCCAAATGCTCCAGTCTTCAGTGTCACATGATCCTTCAGAAGTCATTACATAATATGCTGATTTGGTGCTTGAGCATCATTTATTACCATTATAAATATTGAAAACTGTTTGGTCTGTTTAATATTTTTGTGGAAGCCATGATACACTACCATTCAAAGATTGGAATAAGTTAGTTTTAAAAACAAATTTAAAAAAAAATACTTTTATTCAGTAAGGATGCATTAAATTTATCAAAAGTTACTGTAAAGACATTTATAAATGTTACAAAAAAATTTAAATTTCAAATAAATGCTATTCATTGAACTTTCCATTCAACAAAGAATCCTAAATGTATGACAGGTTTCCCCAAAAATAAGCAGCAAACTGTTTTTAACATTTAAAATAATAAAAATGTTTCTTGAGCAGCAAAACACTGAATGTTCATCAACATCTAACATAAAACTGCACAATTAAAAATGTCAGCATAAAGACAACAGACTTTATGAATCTACGACTTATAATCCTGATTTTCAGAAACAGAATCTGGCAGTCTTTCAGCTTACTGATTAAAGATTATTGATTTTCCCATGTTATACCAACACGCAAACACTTGATTGGAAACATGCAGCCTGTGTCGACAACCCATCTCAAGCATGTGCTTGCAACAATTATGCACTGGAGAAATACCAAGCTATGGTCGATCTCAATCAGATACCTTGTTTATTAGGGAACTGAGCCATCTGGATTGGCCTAAGGAAGCTGCTGGATCTTGGAGAGAGAAGTCACGTTTATGTTTAAGGAAGCCGTTCACAGAATATATGGTTTTGGCTCCAAACCATGTGTTGGTATTTTTCGGGTGCAGGGAGGCAGGAGAAGAACAGCTGCCCTACATATAGTTTCAAGATGAAGAGATGCCATGGACATACGTGTTAGTCCACCTACACATTTAACAAAAGAGCACGATCATGTCAGAATAATGGCTGTTAGTCTGTGAATGAGCCGCGAGGTTGCCCTTGTGATACTAAAGGGGTTGTTTTTATTTTCGTAAATACACGTCCAAGAAAGCCTAAGTTTTTCACGTCTTTATTTTTTATTTTTTTTGAGAAGTACAAGCAAGCTCTTCTAGCTAGGAGTTGTAAAAAAAAAAAAAAAAAAAAAAAAAAAAAAACCTTTATTTCTTTCATAATGATACACACTGTACTCAAGTGAAAAAAAAAAATCAATGTGAAACTGAACAACAGTTTCTCTTTAATGCATTTATCTATAATAATTTATCATATAATAAACTTCAACAGGCTTCCTTACCAATCTGTTACATAAGTAGGGATGGATGGGTCAGGATGGTTGACTAGTAGAGAGGGCTGGGCGATAAAACGATAACAATAATTATCGCAATACAATTTTTCTCTATAAAATAATACGAGTTCGATAAATGTTCAATATAAAGTTTATGCGTCAAAAGCTGAACAAAACAGCGCTACTCATTAGAACCGTGCCAAATGGACCATTTATCCACTCGACTCAAAGTTCAAGTGTCAGTTACGTGACCACTAAACTTCGCTGTGTGAAGCGCTTGAATTCAGCGAAGAACACAAATGACTCAGTGATTTGAACTACGATTTAAAGCCAGATGAAACAGAGCTGACACACAGGAGAAACACTGTGCGCAACGATACAGTCAAAAGGCTTTTCAATTTACAAATCATTTATTATGGATTTACTATAGTAACACTAAATGCACCATGGTATTATGACATAAATGTGGGGTATACATATGGAATTTTTTGTATTATTAATGTAGACTAGGGATGTGCGAGAGAGAAAAAAAACATGATTTTATCATTCAAATTACCATCATTTTAATGTTTCATTTAAAACATTTTACATAAGTTCAAATAAAACTTTTGAAAAAGAATACACATCAAAATATTTAAATATATAAATATTTTTAAAAGCGTATCTGGGCGGAAACTACATTTTTACCTCAGACCTCGCATGCGTTTTCTTCATGTCAGTTGCGGCGAGCTCAAAATGACTACGCAAAGAAATAGTAAGGAGTGGGATTATTTTGAATTAGAAGGGAACAGAAAAGTTGTGTGTAAACTGTGTAATATCAGATTGGCTTACAATAACTCTACTGGAGCGATGCATAATCATATTCAATACAGGCACGTATGCGTTAGCTTGGAGGCTAGCTAAAGCCAGCGAATGTCAATCATGTCATACACTACAACCTGTCGCTGCGGTCTGCGATCCCATCCGCGTCGTCTATTCCTCTAAACGAAGACCCACTTCGGTGGTGGTGCGGGATTTCCAGGCTCTTTTCGAAACTGTCTGCTTGCTTGTAGTTATCTCTGCATGCCTGTGACTTCAGTTCCTGCCGAGCGCACTTTTTCAAGTGCAGAATCGCCTCTAGTCCTGTCTTTCGCCAGACCACGTTAACATGTTAAATTCACTGAACAAAGGCGCATGGTCTAAGTACAACGAGCATTGTTTTGTTTTTAGACAAAATAGCCAACATGAAGTACATTTATAAAAGCCGTTTTAATGCTATTCCTTGATAAACTTTCCTAGTGTTTTTGACTTGTGTTTTAATATGTTGGCTAACGTTATATAAAAATGAAGAATTCTGTCAGTCTATTGATTGATTTTCCATTTCTGCATTGCTCCAGCCGATCTGAATAAATAAGCTATGCACTGGTTTATGTTGAGTGTATGCTCTTCCTTTTTTCTGTTTAACGACCGCCTAAAATTAAATGATGATAACGCAAAGCAAGCATACGGCATAATCATGACCATTTTTAGCAGAATTCATTGAGGGGAGTAGTCGACTACTGGGATACAAAACTTCCGTTTAAACAACAGTCAAATTAGTCGTAGTGCACATCCCTAATGTAGACATGTATTAAATATATTGAAGTATTGGAATATAATTTTTTTGTGATTAAGTTATGGCATTGTGCATTTATATTAAATGTATTTAGACTACTGTTTTTCATACAAATAGAAACCATATAGTTTCATTTTTACCATGGTATTGAGGTGCTATATGTGTGTTTTAACTGTGATTATCATGATCTAAAATGTATGCTACTATGGAAGACCAATGGTTAATTTTAATAAAACTCAAATAGTCAGAATTATTCAATCTCACCATATAAAAATTAGGTTGTTACCATTTTTTTTTACAATGTTACTGTTTTTTTTTATAATGAACAAATTTACAACTGCATCCTAACTCAAGCTACTTATACGGTCAACTGAAACTACTGTCAAATGTGCATTTCTAAGAGACAAATAATAATAATAATAATAATAATAATAATAACAACAATAATATAGTAGCCAGCAATGCAAACTGTGCTGAAGATACATGTCATCAAAGTCAGGCAAAACAAACCTGTTTCATGATTTGAAACAATATCACTCATTAGAAACTAAGAAATTTTTCTATTAAGATATTTATTTTGTTAAGGAAAAATGACTGGGAATAAGGTATCGTTTTAAACTGCAAAGGGTCTACTTTTATTTCTGTATAGTCATAATAACAACGAAACAATGTGCTTTTCTAAAATAAAGAAAACAAACAGGGTGCGTTCTCTGCCGGCTCTGTCTCTGTCACCTCTCTTCACAGACACGTAAATAAAACAACATGAATCTCCGCGAATACTCGCCTCAAATACATAACAAATATATGTATAGAAAGCTTGAAATGTCTACTTTTAAATGAAGTAAGTCACGTCCAAATCAAATATTCTGTGATAAAGTAATCCGTATGAAACCAACATGATGTCCAGTTTTCCCGTCTCAACTCATTATGTCTAATGCGGTCACGCCCACGCGCCGATCGTTACATGCACGTGAGGGGCGCGCGCATGTAAATGCCCACATCGCCTCCGCGTAAACAAACAAGTTCATCCCGGTTAACATTACTTTTGTTTCTGGAAGAAATACGTGCTGAGAGAAATAACCCAGAATTTACCTCACAACGTGATGCGTCGCGCAGCTGGATCCAGTGAAGGATATCACTCTGATGAGTAGCCTAAGATTACTTGCATCTGTTGTTATTGTGTTATTGTGACATAACGTACACATTTTACTAGTTAGACTTTTCCCAAACTATAATTCCTGACTACATGAATGAAATCAAGTGAAACATTTTTAAATATGCGTCATTTCATTGTCTAAATGTCTCACAAGGCCAGGATGTTTGTTTAATATTTTATAATATATAAAAACACAAGATATAAAAGTAACGTTAGTGTGAGTGTTAACACTATGAATGAATATTTTGCACAAAGGTGTGTTACTGTTTAATTCTCAGTGTTCAGATAAGAATAATAATAATAATAATAATAATAATAATATTTTTTTTTTTTTTTGAGCAGCAAATCATAATATTAGAATGATTTCTGAAGGATCATGTAACTGGAGTAATGATGCTAAAAATTCAGCTTTGAAAGTCAGCTTTGATTGTTCCTATTAAACTGTTTAACTGCACCCGCAAGTGAATCTCAAGTTATTTTGTGTGATAGCTAAATATATTCTTAATAAACTACAAACAAAAAAATATATAAATTTTGTCCTCACATTCTTTCTTGTAACTCTTCCCTCTCAGTCACATATTGGCTCATTATGAAACTCATTATGCAGGCCTTTGTCTTCTCAGGTGTGAATGTGAAGGTTGACGCCTTCTCGCATAGGCCGTTTCTACTCAAAAAATGTCTTAGAAAATTTAAATCAATATATTCTTTTCTGTGAGCACGTAAACAAGATGATTTTCATATTATTTTGAAGCAAAAACTCTAGGCTACAAGATCCAGTTCTCAAAAGTCTTGTGAACAAATTTTATGTATGCGTTTCATGGCCTTATTTCAGTGACTTCAAAATTTTAGTTTTTCACTAACCACGCATAAACGTTGCTTTCTCAAAAACACAATCATGTACATAAATGCTGCTAACATATTATTGCAGCCCAGTTTGTGCTGTTTACATTGTTATTAGACTTTAGCCATTTATATTTTTATAAGCAACTGAAAAAAGCACAAATGTCAGGGCATGTCAAAACTTCTCCAGGCCCCCAAAACACCCACAGACCCCAGAGGGTTAAAACTACAATTAACTATCTGGTTTCTACAACTTTCACTTGGGAGCAAAAATCTGCCTTTAAACTTGAAAGAAAAAGATTTGTGATTTATTGTGATAATAATCGATATCGACTGATATGAAAAATTTTATTGTGATAATTTTTTTTTGGCCATATTGCCCAGCCTTACTAGTAGACCACCAACTGAAGAGTTTAGCTTCAACTTGCTCAAACACACTAGCCTGGAAGTAATCCTGAAGACCTCAATTTGCTGGTTCAAGTGTATTGAATTAGGGTTGGAACTAAACTTTACTGGAGGGCGAACTTCCAAGAGCAGAATTGGACAGCCCTGGTCGCTAATCAAATTGTTATAGTATTTTTATGTGGTTGAAGCTTTTAAGGTGATCAGTTAAAAGATGCAACATCTTTCTCATCACTAACGCACCACTTTTGAAAAACATACCAACTTTTGACAATTTCTAAACAAAAACTATCAGACTGTCGCTAAATTGCCAGCAAACTGCACATTCTTAAAAGTGTGGCCACACCTACCATTGTTTAGTGAATTTTCTTGTGTGAAATCCAGTAATTTCAATAAGAATCCACGTGATTGAGAATTTCGAGGGCAAAAGAGTTCCCCATGCAGATTTAGCAATTGGTTCAAATTGGTCATGCGGATTTGACTTCTGTGTGAGCTGTGCTTCCTACATAAAACAATTTTCACTCAGAAAACTGCTAGTAAATTTCACACAATTACAATGAAACAGCAAGTAACACAGATTTAAAGGGGTCATCGGATGCAAAATTCCCTTTACAAGTTGTTTGAACATAAATGTGTGTTGGAAGTGCGTGTACACATCCATCCTCAGGCATGTGATCAGCTAGAGACAAAACAGATGGAAAATCTGACCACGCCCCAAGTAACGCCCAAAAGCCACGCCCCCAGCACTTATTAAAAATATATATTTTAGCACATTAAAAGATATATCTTATACTGTAAGAATACATACTATTGTCCTGTAAAAAAAATAAATAAATAAAAAGCAGCACTTAATAATCATGATAACAATATAATATAATATATTATAGTAAAGTATATAGAATTGTTATTATTATTAAATTACCTGCCAAAAGTTTGGAAACATTACAATTAATGATTCTGAAATAAATATCTTCTGCCCATCAAGGCTGAATTTGATTAAAGTAAAAAAAAAATAAATAAATAAAAAAACAGCAATATTGTGAAATCTAATTACAAATTTTAAAAAAAAAGTTTTCAATTTTAATATATTATAAAATGTAATGTTATTTCTGTGATGCAAAGCAGAATTTTCTTCATCATTACTCCAGTTTTCAGTGTCGCATGATATTTTAGAAATCATTAGAATTTATTTGACTCTCAAAAAACATTTTTGATTATTATCAATGTTGAAAACAATTTTGCTGCTTTATATTTTGTGTGGAAATGGTGATTCACTTTATTTTTCAGGATTTTTCTATAAATATAAAGTTTAATGAACAGCATTTATTTGCATTTATCAAATAAATTAATTAAATTTGTTAATGCATTTATTAAATTGAAATCATTTTAAATATCTTTACTCACTTTTTTTATCAATTTCATGCATGAATAAAATTATTAATTTCCCTCTCTTTTTTAAATCTTATACAATTGTTTGAGTGGTATCATTGTTTCCACAAAAATATTAAGCAGCAAAACTGTTTTTAACATTGATAATAATGAGAAATGTTTCTTGAGCAGCAAATCAGCATATTAGAATGATTATGTGACACTGAAACTTCTCTTTGTAAACAACAACAGATTTATAAACGTTTCTAATGACGAATGTTGCGTTCCTAAATGCAAATTAAAGTGTCTCAAACCAAGCGCAGCGCAGCTAGCAGTAACAGTAAATCGAAACTAAAAACAGTACTGTAACAGCAGAAATGTAGCGCGTCAGACTACAGCCTGCTATATAATTACATCACAACCGTTGGGAGTTTTATGACAGCACTAGCAATCTCAAATTCTCACCGCCATTCGTAGAAAGTTACCGGGTCGAGTAACACGTTTCAGCGCTGATTCTACTTGCATTTGGCGCTTTGAATCATTTGAACACTTTTAACTGTCCTGCAGATGGCGCCGTGAGCTCGTACAGCGCTCTCAGGATCATTCCGTCCACAATGTTTTAGAAGACAATCTTTTCCCAGTTTATTTAGGTAATAGCTCAAGGCCATTTGCACGATTTCAATCATCATGCAGTAACCAACCATTCGATTTGGAACGGACTGCGAATCTTTGAGCGCACTGACTGTGTGCATCTACAACAGCAAGTTATAGGCTTGTATATCTTTAAATATTCATTGATTATTATGGTGAATGCGAGATGGCTGACACGACAACGTATCTGGAGAGGTCGAATAAGGGAATCTACACATATCTATGGTCTGCTCATCACTCCACGGAAGAGAGGGGCGGAGTCAGCAGAGCTCACTAGCATTTAAAGCTACATGGACTAGAACAGCGTGCTGAAGGTGAAAGGAGGTGTTTTTTACACTACCATTGAGAAATTTTAACCAAAGTATGTTATAGACTTTTCATTAAGACCCTAAAGAATCATATCAACTTGTGTAAAATGGGCATCCGATGACCCCTTTAAAAAAAAAAAAAAATTAAAGTAGAAAAATGGAAATAGTATTTTCTTGTGAAACTCCAATAACCTGTTTTATTTAGGACTTCGTAAAAATCATTTTTACAGTGTACATCACTACACTATTGACAACAGACAATGCACTTTTTCTGAATAGAAAATGTAGTCAAAATTTCAAGAATGTGACCGCACCTTCACTATGTAATCACAAATTCACAACAATTTAAAACACGCCGAACCTTGAAAGACCTGACACCATGCGCTCTAGCCTTCAGCAACAATATAATTCCTCCTTTCTGACGCCACGTGACTGATGCACTTGGCCCTTTTACTCTCAGCACACAGATACCGTGATCTCAGCTTAGTAGGACAAGGTTTCCCATTCCCTACACTGAGCACAAATACCCTATTATATAGCCTGGCCTTCTTTGTCCAAGCATTGGTCTAATGGACAAAAGTAATTAGGCTAAGTGACAGGGGTCCTTCTTCACAATTGTTAAATGCATATTATCTGCAAGTCCAAAAGATAGTGGTCTAGACAAAATGGCTATCCGACAGATAATGGTCTAGCCAACATGAGCAATCTACCGAAAGGAATATCTTGACAGCAGCAAACGGAAATAAAAAAAAAATAAAATAAATACTTTCACTTTAAACAAGAAGCAGACAGATAATACGCCATTTCTGTCTGTCTGTCTGTGTGCCAGAAAATAATCTCCCTCCATAATGTTTACTGATAAAACCTAGCATGATAAAAACATGCAGATACCGCATTACTGAGGTTGTAGCAGATGAAATCTCTGAGGAAAAGGCTGGGTTGCACATTTCAAAAAGGGATTTCAAAAAATTACAGAGCCATTTAAGCAATGTCTGAGCTTATTGGACTGAACCGCTGGTTTTAAAGCCTCTAGCAAAAATGTTGAACCCTCAAGCTACATTTGTTTATCGCTCCCCTTATGTTTTGTTGAAGAGGTAATATAAATTACTTGTATCTTTAGAACACTGCATCAAACCAATAATATAAGTTGTTTAGGAGCGTCCCTTTTTTGGCTGTAACCATAATGAAGCAGCAGGTGGTAGAATGGGACATTCAACTTCAATTGTCATTCACAGTGAACATAAATGCATAAAGGCACTGTGGGAAAACAATAACCTGTATCAAAGATATTCATCTCCAGACAGGGTTGGGAACCCCTTAGTTAGCTGAAAAGATATGTAATTTCCTCATTTATTTAAAAAATAAATAAATAAATTTAAAAAAATAAATAAATAAAGTAGTAGAAGTAAAAAGTTACATTTGTATGTGATGGAAATTGAAAGGTTTCTGTGTGACAAATTTACCTGACCTCCTCAGAAAAAAATATTGTGCCATGCAAAATTCGAACAGGGCTCGAGAGCGAATTCAGTTTTTATAAATACGTTTAGCTACTGTTTTGTAAGGTACACTCAGTGATTGCTTTTCACTATCTTCTATACTCTAATCCATGCTCCTCATGAGAATTGACAAACGCATCAATAACTCTAAACCTCAACCAGAGAGATTAATTAACCGCCTCCATCCAATTCCTTTCTGACAAAATGCATTAGAAAATCCTCAATGCAAAGAACCCATGAGGTGAATTTACTCAGCAGTAAGAGATAAGATCAACCAATGATCCTCCACCATCCAGACTTGCCAACAAAACAAGATGCATCAAGTCCTGCAAATTCGATTTGTCTCAGACTCATGGGGGTTTGTCAATGCACAGGAAGACACTTCCAGGGATCTCCTCCCCCAACTCTGGTAACAACGCAGAGCTTATTTCAGGGTATTGCACTGTTTTATTAGCTTGTGCTAGGGTTGCCATCCAATTTAATAGGAATGCCACTTTTGATTTGCAGTTTGCTGGCACAGTTTCAAACTTGAACTTTATAGCATATTCATTCCCTGGATGCCATCCTTGAAGTTTAAAGGCAAATGTGAGTTTTCAAAAAGAATTTGTGAAGTCGCTTTGCAGCGTCAGCAAAATATTTAATCTCGCAGAGCACAGCAATCAAGACAAGTTAGAAATTATATGGGGGGGACCTCTGTAGCACCTAGGCTGCAAAAGCATGCGTAAATCTCCTAAAGCTAATGTAAGTAGCACCACAGACCGCAACAGAGCTGGGCACTTCTGTATTACTTGAATGCATGCATGAACACACATGCCAGACACTCTAAAAATAGAAATGTGTGTCGACTGCCGAACTTCTACATTTGATAAAGCTATGTATGGGTCTGATTTACTAATGCTTTAGGGCAAAATTGGGCTCAGATGAGTCTGTGACGGGTGTTAGAAGGAAAGCTACACATTTAGTCTATATCAAATTACTTTTCTGCAAAAGCTCAGTAAGATACGTAATATCTAGAAGATATCTAACATATAGGGCTGGGTAAAAAAAAATTTGATTTCTCATTTTTATGAAACAATATTGATGGTTAAATCCCAAGAATCTTTTAGTCTGCCCTATTGTCAGTTAATGAACAGAACATTTTAGCACACTCATGGCCCATTCACACAGGACGCGGAAAGCGCTGCGCTATGAAACCCATTCATTTCAATGGCTTGCGCCATGCGAGGATGGTTTGTTTCTGCGTCGACTAAAAGCGCAGCGTTTTTTTTGGTGCTGTTTAATGTGGAGTGACAGATCGCTGTAGCGCCTCAGTTCAAGAGAAGCAGCAGTGAACTGATCATCTCCTTTGCTTTTAATATCAGTTAGGCCTACAGTATGAAATAAACATGAATGAACATCCGAAGATATGTTAAAAGAAAGAGTGCAACTTACCAAAATCCGTATTCTGTCTCATGTAATCGCTCAATCAATGTTTCAACCGTGGAAATGCGTCAGTATAACAGCTTGTAAACAATGTCACGTAACGAATAGAGATATGATTATGTAATTGCAAAGTTAGTATTATGAGTTTTTTTTATTATAAAAACTTCATTAACTGTAATTTAAGTTTTTGTAAACAAATCAGTTCATTTTAACCTTCAATATAATAGTAATGTAGTACTAACTGACTTGTGTATACTTTACAGCATTAGTTGAGAGATTTTTTTCGCGATGCAAAAAAGTGAGGCGAATTGCCGACGAATGCTGCTTTCACACTGAGCGTAAAACGATTGATCGCCTTCTGCTAATTCATGCCTGCACACTAGGTGGCACCAACCAACAATACATTTTTCCTCAGATATGCATCTCGTATATGGATTTAACATCGTCCGCAGCATTAAATTGAGATAAATAAAGTTTGGTTATATACTAGAAACACAAACTATCTATAATGCTTACAAGAATACATCTTAAAATATAATTGGAGGTACAATTAGCATCAAGCTACAATTGAAAATGAATGTGATTATTAATGTTTTGCTTTATGCTAGATCACATAATTCAGTGGAGAATTAATAGAAATTATATTCTGTATAAAGAACTTATGAGCATAAATCTGTTCCCAGACACCACTGATAACAAGAACTCATCATCCAATCTCTTCTCTCTCAGAATACTGTTCTTCAGTGTTTGTTTACACTGGTTTTCGCAACAGCGCCACCACTCTCGCCCTTTTGTGCAACAGCAGCTGCTCCAGACACGTGATTTAAGCTCAAATCTAATTGGATGGTTTCATCGTGGAACGAGGGGGGGGTCGACACACAGGATGAAAAAAAAAGTCCTCACACATAAAAACTTTTTTTACGATGTTAGTCATGTAAAATTTTATGATGTTAATAACTGTGGAAACGCATAATTACAGTCTGTGAAAAGGGTTCATCAGTAGGCTACATTTAAAGAAAAAAAGTAATTACAAACTAGGCTGAGCAATACAGCTAAAAACAATCTCTGTATTTTGCAGCATTTTGACAATATTCTATATCAACGTATTTTCAACATACTTATCAGCACATAAGAAAAAAGGCATGTTCACACCGAGATGTTTGGCATGAAAATTCAGTACCATTTCCACATGTGCTTTGCCTGTTATGACCAATGTGAAAAACGGCAGACAGACTGAATGAAAATGCAAATTCAGTTAAAGTAGGTGGCGCTTATGGAAGACTGTAAATACCCTGGTTACCCCGGTACACACAGCAGTGCTCCACAACTTTCTATTTCTAAAACCAGGCACATTAACAATCATTTACTTAAATTAAAATGTTTATAACAATCAATATTTGTCTTAGTGTACACTGGCTCCAAATTTAGAAGAACAGTCTATGGTATGTTTAACAACATACCAATTGTTCAGCTGAGGTTTTCTGAACAAAACTTTAAGCAGACCAAAACTTTGTAAAACATGTTTTATAGTCATTGTAATGACTTCACGTCTATTCCTCACAACCTTGTTTCATCCGAGTCAAATTTAGTGACTTACATGACTAAGGTCTATGATCAACTGCTACAAAAAAAGCTTGCTGCAAACAAATGTGACAAAACAGTCATAGACCCAGAAAGAATGTCACAGTCATTACTGTTAATGTTGTATTTAAAGGACAAGGTCACTGATTTTCAACCAGTTTTGTATTGTTACACTGTTGGTTGTAAATGTAAATAAACATGTTCTCTAGCCTGAAAGTACACATTGTGTATACAGCCATTCTGTATGGAGAGCCAATTTTTATTAAAAGCACATCTTGCCATTTGTGAGTTTGTAAGTTTCCTGATAAAAATCTCTGCCTTTGAACATTTCCTGAATTCTCAACCAACATGTGCCCTTTATACTAGGAAGAACACTTGGGACTGCTGCAAATTTACATGTTGAACTTGACCTTCAGGTCACACACAACAAAAGCATGTGGCCGCGTGGGTGGGGGGAGGGGCGCTACAGAGGTTTCATTAGTCTGTCAGAGAGCAGGAAGAGACAAATGAACAGCTAAAGCACGGGTCAGAAATACACCCATCCCCCAAACACCACCACAGCTGAGCACAGGAACAACCAGTCTGCAAGTTTAAGCTCTCTCTCGTGTATATAACCTTTAATCTGGGAAATAAAACCAACATGATGTGATGTATAACTGCCCTATGGTCCTGTCTGAAGAATGTAAACACGGTAAAATATTTGCATAATGCATAACAGTTATTATCTGCCCTGAAATGCTATATTGGGTCATGCTTAATAAACATCCTAAAAAGGTACCATACTGTCCGAATTATGAATAAGGAGGCAGATCATTCTACTACCAATTTATAATGAAAAAAAACAGAGATGTTATGAGAAAACGAGTGACCTGTGTTACTCGTTGGCAAAGAAAAGGGGAAGTCGCTTTCTGAAGTCGCTTTTACTTCCACTTACGATCATATCTGTTTCACAGAACCTGAGTCAACATAGACAAAAAGTAAACAGCCAGAGGTCAGACAACATAATGAGAGAAAATTCACATTCTAGTTCAGTAAAACAATGTCTGAAAGTCTGCGTTTGCTTTACAGCCTCATATTTGTGCTGGTTAATAAATGAGTCATCATTTTAGAGTTCCTAAATAGTTGACTGATATTTATCATTTCTTTAAGGTAAGTTGCGCAATTTCAGTGCCACTAGCGTCACCAGTTGCGTAAATACTGACTGTGTCCGAACAGGTTTCCACCCCATCTTTGAAACTTTCCTTTTGCTATTTATATCTCTTGTGCAACATCTCTGAGTACCTTGAAAACTGTTATAAATATATTATTATATTTATATATGCTATAAATATTACTATGCATATTCAATTTGGAATATCAAAGACTTTCACTTTATATTCAATGACAGCTATAAATGTAATTTATTAAAATTTATACTTAAGGTTGTATCCCTCCTCAACCTGAATTTTGTCCCCCACACTGTGCTGTGCTATTTTTCATGCTTTCACAACACTGCAAAACTATGTATAACAGCACATTTGAACTTGTTGTAACTGATTTCTAAATTTAGTCAGCTAGCAGTTTCTGGGAATCATTCACAGAGGGAAGCTGACCATGGTGAAGTCAATCACACCAGGGACCGTCCTGCTCGTCTACAGCGGGATGCCTCTTCCCCTCCCCCTCAAACACACACACACACACACACACACACACAGATCCATAACATGAGCCACAATAACCCAGATAGATGAGGTGCTGAAAAAGGCTTCATCTGATTAGGTGTCAAATTCCACATAAGCCGCACTTAATTTAAATGTGATGCCATTTTTGTATGCTAAAATACTTCCTTCTATAAAAGCTTCATATTCTTACTATAAATACACCAGTTTGTCCAAACAATGAGAGACAGGGATAATATTCAGAAACCTGTTTGAAAACAGTCATTTTGCAATCATTTTAGACTCTTTGCACAAATGTATACTATGTATTATTCACATATTTCTAAACGTACCTAGTTAATAGGTTATCCGAACAACTAGTTGACTAATCGGTCGTAGGAAAGCCCTGAATTAATAGGCTGGTTTCAGGTTATAGTTGGATGGTGCACAAAAAAATGGAGCAGAATGCATGTGTTTTTAAAAGTTGTACTATTTGTTTTAAGCTTACACTATTTTTAACATTGTGAGACATGATGCGAGAGCGCGACACCCATTTGAATGTTAAAACACTTTTTAGTGAACAATGTGTTTTTAAAACCTATATTTGAATCTATATTTAGCAAAGTGAAGAATTTAATAACTGACAAGTATTAGCTAGGTTTTTTTTTTTTATTTTTTTTTTAGAAAATGTAATGTATTACATTACAAACAAAACAGCCTTTTTACTGAAAAGTTTTGGTGGTTTCACTAAAATTTCCCAAACTACAAAAAAAACTACCCACTACCAAAAGACAACTCTACTGTAAATAGTAGGTCAAATTTCCTGTATGCATATAATACACGTATGACCTACTATTTTGTTTACCATTCCAAAAATTGTTTGCATTTTAAAGTATCAAGCATAATTTTAATGTAAAAACAGAGAGCCATTTTTAACCTGAATGTGCAAGGTTTTCAGTGTCGCTCGCTTCCAGTTATTTTAGCTGTACTAAATCAGCCCATTATGCTACTAGATTATACACTCTGGTATCTGGTATCATATTTTTTAATTTATCGTAAAACATAAAGGTGCTGGTTTGTTCACTGCACTTGGTTATTCTTCTAGTTCAGGGGTGTCAAACTCAGTTCCTGGAGGGCCGGAGCCCTGCAGAGTTTAGTTCCAACCCTGCTCCAACACACATACTATGCAGTTTTCAATTAAGCCTGAAGGACTTGATTAGTTGGATCAGGTGTGTTTAATTAGGGTTGCATCTAAACTCTGCAGGGCTCCGGCCCTCCAGGAATTGAGTTTGACACCCCTGTTCTAGTTATTTACCTAAAGCAGCTAATGAACCAGAAGTCTTGCATATTGACAGAAAATAGCTTACTTCCGTGTTGAAAAATAAGGTGGATAAACTGATACAGTAGTGTGCAGTACAGAGTTACTTCAAACACAGCATGTGATTGACGGACCTGATAGCAGGCCACCAACCATATAATTTACCAATCGTTCAAGAAACAGACCTGAGAGTCATTTTAACTTCACTTGAGCTCGATTTGATGTTAACTAACCAAACCGGCAACGCTTTGGCCTGCCCCAGAACAAAAGAAACAGATAAACAATACCAAAATGAGTTTATTTACTAGTTGCTCTCCATGTTTGATGCAATCATGGAGTACGAAAAAAGTTATTACTGCTGCTTTACGAGGATGCATTAAAAATACACTTTACATATTACATGTACTGTATAGGGTTGGGTGATGTCTACAAAATTGGCATCGGACGATGTCTACAGTGAAACATCGCGATGGACGATGACATCCCCCGGAGTTAGGGGGTGTGCCCGAAGTGTGAATCCATATTCAGAAAGACACAGGAAACACATAACGATTGCTAACGGTTGCCTGTTACATTACAGTACATAAGATTTCACTTACCACATAAACAGAGTAAGGACAGATGACTGAGGACGATGGCAAATGGTTTGCAGATCCGCAGCACCACTGACAAACATCTAATCTTGTAAAATGTGTGGTAAGTACTGCTGCTCCATAGTATAAACAGAGTAACTCGCGCAATCGTGAATCTCGAAAGTGAAACTAAAAGGCGATCGTGCATTCAAAAGCAGTTTCAATGCCAGGCATAATAGCTGCTCCCTGATGCCTGCAATTATATACAATACAGTACATTTACCCAATGATATAACTGCGAGAGAAAGTGTTGAAATATGTATTTTCCTCCCATCTCGTATTTATTCCCTTTAGGGGTTCCGTAGTACATGTCATTTTCTTTCCAAACACGGTATTGGGATGCGGTCTATCAGCCATCGGCAATGGACGATGGCATCGTCTATCGGCCCAACCCTAGTACTGTATCGAATTGCATAACTAGACAAGTTACAGCAACAGTGTTCCTCAATGACCTTGCAGGAAATAACACAGGCCTTGTTCAAGAAAGCACAGACCATGGCAGGCATTTTCGAGCTCACACCAGCATCTGCCCATCTCATCTCAACCTTGAGGCTCAAGAAAAACAGGGTCAACGACACCGCACCGCAACAGAGCACAGACACAAACGTCACATTTCAACACGTCGGCTGGCCCACTGCGATTCTGCTCAATGAAAGAAAAAAAAAAAAAGAGAGAAAAAGCGTAATAGATCAGATCTGTCTGTCCCATCCCCCACATCTTGCTTCAATCCACTCTCAGGCACTAGTTACATAACTGTGCCACTCTTCCACTTAGAGAGACGCAGATTTCAAACAAAGACAGAGACTCAAATCATCTACTAGTAGAATCTAAGACAGGCTGTATTTGTAATTAAAAGCACTTTGTTTGTATTTTTACGGCATATTATTTATAGACCTAATTTTGGAGGGGGGGTTGTGTAAAAATGAGCTAGGTTAACCTAACCTAAATAGTAAAGGACTTGAAGGATTGGTTACATGTGAGCCATTGCAATGGGAGTTTCCCAACACACATGGCCTTCATATTACACACACACACAGTACAGAGCTCCCCACCCCCACAGTAGACTAAACACTATGATCCAAATATCACACACACACACATGCATTCATTCTTACATAGTGCAACATTTTTCACTACAAAAAAAAATAAAAATACAACCGCACTCTTTGAGTGACTCTTAAAATATAAAATAAGCCACAAGTTACAACTTGTGTTGGTGTCAAATGTAATGATATGCATTGCATGATCTGACAATGACAGTGTATATAATCAGTGTGCATGCTAAGAAATATCACTTTACATGTAAATAATTATAAATTCACGATCCTGTCATTCAACACACACTCTTGTTTGTCCAAACACTGAATGTGAGTTGAGCTCCCCTCCCCCACTCTCATAGAGTTTAGTGCATTGCCCACAAACACTGGCATGTGCTCCAGCTCATCTTCATGTAACCTTAGTCTTATTATAAACACTGATTATAATTCACACAATATTCAAATAATGTTGTTATATTCACTTAGATAAAGAGCAAAAGAGTGTAACTGACAAATAAACACCAGTGTTTTTAAGAGGTGCATCATTTATACAGAACAACAGAAGAGTATTTATGTGAGAACATCAACTTAAGTAACATTAGATTTTATTACAATAAATGTTAAAATAAGCTGCCTAATGTTAAATTATATTAAAATACCAATAATTAATATAACATCAGGTGCAAAGAAGTCAATTTAATGTATAATTGACTTAAACCAGTGTCAGCATTAGATACTAATGTTTAATGAAATTATGTTTGCACACACCTAAACTACCAAACAATCTGAAGTGGTGCTGCATTTACGCGGGCGCACACACACACTCAAACACACACACACTACTGCCCATCCCCCACCCAGACAGATCCTCCAAAAGAAATGCCCTTGCCAAATTATAAATCGCTATATATTATTATTAAAATCACACAGAGGTACAATAACGCACATATGCTGCTATATTATCGATATAACGAGTAAATATGAAGAAAACACTCACTTTAATACCCGGATGAGCGCGAGGGCTGCCTTTCACTGCTTGTGTGGAATTTCCTCCTCCTCGATTATTTTGTCAAATAGTGCTCAAAAAAAGCGTTATAAAGCTGCTTTGAGGCGGCAGATCGTCAGATAAATTCCCAAACAAGCGTCCGGTCCCGTTCGCATCGGCGTGGAGCGGAATAAAACCGTTTAAAAATAGATTTAAGAGCGATTGAGGTACATTGTGGGGCTGTTTGCTAGTGGAGAAAGAGCCAAACGGTTCAGGAGCAGCCAACGGCTTCAGACACTCAAACACTGGAGAGGTGACTTTCCAGGCGAAAATGGGGGAGGCCTGGGCGGTTGTCTCTGCAGCTTTGTTGAAACTGAAGGAGGAATATCGCAATAACATGCCTGTTCGTTCTATCTCAGTCGGCGTTTTAGCCTAAACTGCGTCGGAGGTGTATAATTTAAGAGTGTATTAGCCCTCCCGTAAACTACGGGACTGTTTATGATACATAAATGGAGAGATTTTTATATTGTAAAATTACATTAGAAAGAGGTTCTACTAAGCATTATTGTGATAGGTTAAGACTTATCTTTTGGAATATTTGTACATTTTTATAAATGTCGATTATTCTTTATTTGAAAGAAGCAGAACAGTGCTAAATGTAAATGTTTATATTTTGAACAAAACACTATATATTATTGCCATCTGCGTTATGGGGTTTTCATATTTTACTTAAATATTTTAACATTTTATTCCACCTAAATGTGCTATTTTGCTAGTCATAATTAAAATGATAAAGTTCTTTGTTTTCATGTGTTTGTTAGAATTATAGTTTGTAATAATAATAACACATGTTCTCATAATGTAAAAAATGCACAATACAATCAGTTACATATTTAGCCTGAATACGAATGAAAGTTAAACATAGGGTTGTGCCGATAGACGATTTCGTGTATAGTCAAGTAGTCAATATTGCCTGTGCCTGATGCCTTTGACGGTAGCAAGACGATTTTTATTATTCCGCATTTTTACAGTGTTGCACGTTATAACCAACCACAGGCGAGTTTATGAATGTAATGGCCAATCAGAGGCATTCAGATGAGTCATCGCTGAAACACCAGAGTTTTGTTGTTCAGTGCGCACTCGCTGAATGAATTCTGCTCTCTCACAAACTCTCTAATCATAAACAACGTGCGATGTAAGTATAAGAGATTCAATCGTGATACAGTGTATCATAAAGTGCATGAACTCGCGCTAGATTAAAGTCAATGATGATGTTTTTTGATGTAAATATTCTCTGCTGCTGTTTGAATAACTGTACAGGTGCATCTCACTAAATTAGAATGTCATGGAAAAGTTTTGATTTTGGCTCACATTTAACAAAAACCCACCAATTCACTATCTCAACAAATTAGAATACTTCATAAGACCAATAAAAAAAATAAAAAAAATTTAGTGAATTGTTGGCCTTCTGGAAAGTATGTTAATTTACTGTATATGTACTCAGTACTTGGTAGGGGCTCCTTTTGCTTTAATTACTGCCTCAATTTGGCGTGGCATGGAGGTGATCAGTTTGTGGCACTGCTGAGGTGGTATGGAAGCCCAGGTTTCTTTGACAGTGGCCTTCAGCTCATCTGCATTTTTTGGTCTCTTGTTTCTCATTTTCCTCTTGACAATACCTCATAGATTCTCTATGGGGTTCAGGTCTGGTGAGTTTGCTGGCCAGTCAAGCACACCAACACCATAGTCATTTAACCAACTTTTGGTGCTTTTGGCTGTGTGGGCAGGTGCCAAATCCTGCTGGAAAATGAAATCAGCATCTTTAAAAAGCTGGTCAGCAGAAGGAAGCATGAAGTGCTCCACAATTTCTTGGTAAACGGGTGCAGTGACTTTGGTTTTCAAAAAACACAATGGACCAACACCAGCAGATGACATTGCACCCCAAATCATCACAGACTGTGGAAACTTAACACTGGACTTCAAGCAACTTGGGCTATGAGCTTCTCCACCCTTCCTCCAGACTCTAGGACCTTGGTTTCCAAATGAAATACAAAACTTGCTCTCATCTGAAAAGAGGACTTTGGACCACTGGGCAACAGTCCAGTTCTTCTTCTCCTTAGCCCAGGTAAGACACCTCTGACGTTGTCTGTGGTTCAGGAGTGGCTTAACAAGAGGAATACGACAACTGTAGCCAAATTCCTTGACACGTCTGTGTGTGGTGGCTCTTGATGCCTTGACCCCAGCCTCAGTCCATTCCTTGTGAAGTTCACCCAAATTCTTGAATCGATTTTGCTTGACAATCCTCATAAGGCTGCGGTTCTCTCAGTTGGTTGTGCATCTTTTTCTTCCACACTTTTTCCTTCCACTCAACTTTCTGCTAACATGCTTGGATACAGCACTCTGTGAACAGCCAGCTTCTTTGGCAATGAATGTTTGTGGCTTACCCTCCTTGTGAAGGGTGTCAGTGATTGTCTTCTGGACAACTGTCAGATCAGCAGTCTTCCCCATGATTGTGTAGTCTAGTGAATCAAACTGAGAGACCATTTTGAAGGCTCATGAAACCTTTGCAGGTGTTTTGAGTTGATTAGCTGATTGGCATGTCACCATATTCTAATTTGTTGAGATAGTGAATTGGTGGGTTTTTGTTAAATGTGAGCCAAAATCATCACAATTAAAAGAACCAAAGACTTAAACTCCTTCAATCTGTGTGCATTGAATTTATTTAATACACGAGTTTCACAATTTGAGTTGAATTACTGAAATAAATGAACTTTTCCACGACATTCTAATTTATTGAGATGCACCTGTAAGCATTAAAATTAGTAATTTACAATGTTTCTTTTAAATTGTTATCGTGATAAATAAAAAATTCAATCATGTTAAAAATATTTTAGAACATCCATATGCTACTTGACTAAAAAGATATGTGTAGTTAATAAATTACACTAACATTAGGCTACTTTTAGCCTTACTCTGGAGTTGGTTGACTCTTGCTATAAAACGAAATAAGTAAATAATTAAATAAATTAGCTTGATAATATTGTGTGTCGTTGATCTCACGGGCTAACTATAAGACGATATGACTATGAAGCAACATATAACAAGAAAAGTAGTAATTCAGAAAAGATAATACTAAAAACTATCCTCTTCTTCCATGGCCGTAGCCAGGCTTTGAATATTAGTGAGGTTTGGGGGTTGTGTTATAATAGCCCCTACAAATAGGCTACAACTCATTATATATACTATAAAAACTTTAAAGGAGACAGACACGTAGATGTTTGTGAAAGATGTTTTCTCTGTTTTGGATGGATGATAATTTTTAAATCATACCCTATTTATTGCATCAAAATTTGTTAATACTTTACATTTAAGGGTGGATAATTTTATCAGTTGTATGCAACAATACATAACTACAATAACTTTGTCTAGTGCTCTAATGAATGTTTATAGCATGATCTGTGAAAATTTAACTATACTGAATGACACAGCATAGACTTCTTCATGGCTAGTTTTTGCGTATTTCGTTTCATTCTGTAACCTACTTGTTCTACAGATCTGTGTACTAGTGTTAAATGCTACTGTTTTTAACAGCGTTGATAACGTTTCTGACAGATAATATCATGATAATTTTTGCGTTTCCCTTACCGAATGTCGTATCCTGTCAGCAAAAAGCTGTCCATGGCCTTTTTTGATTGCTGTCAGTTTAAGTGCAGGCATGCTCTGTTGCCAGATATTGCTACTAAAACAAACAAAAAATGCTAAAAATAAATAAAAATAAACTGCTATTATTTCCAATAATTTGCAAATAAGATAATATAAAAATATCGCTGACTCTAAACTGAAACTTCCTACTTTATTGACTTTCTAAAGTGTTAAATTAAGTGGAAAAGGCTAGTCCAAAATCGCTTATAATAACTGGATCTGGCAACACGCAGGCTGCGCTGCGCCCTCAAGCACCACTCTGAAGACTCTTCTTCACTCCGGCATCGTCTCGCAGCGATCATTTTCATACCAGGGATGCTAAACGTTCTTGCAAACTGTCTAAACTGAATTATACATGTCATGCAGACATTCATATGAGGAGATTAACAGCAAATTAGTCATTCAGAGAACTTTTTTTTTTTTTTTTTTTTTTTTTTTTTGTACATGAAAAATTTACCGAGGTCCGGACCTCGGTAACCTCATACGGGCCTGTCTTCTTCGCTATGTTAAAAGGTTATGGAACATCTCAAATGGTTAAGGCTAGATGGTATACCGATTCGCCTACTAGGCATGTGCACAACAGCATAGCGTAATTTTTGTCGCACTGTACTACAAGTCACTATTATTTGTATAGCGCTTTTAACAATGCAAATTGTGTTAAAGCAGCTTTACATCAGCTTGATATAAAGCTGGGTGGCTTTATATCAGCTTTACAGTATTTAGACGGGGAAATAATTTGTCGAAATAGTGTCATTCTCCTCTGAAAAAATCAGCAGTTTAAATCTAGGCTAAAGCAGAGTCAGATTGTGCAAAGGACTCATCTGGTACAATAATAATTACTGTTTTTGCATTATTGTAAGGGGTAGGTTTGGATGTTAATATAACAATCTAATAGGTATAAAACGTAATTTATTGTATGTTTCCAGTTTTAGCTGTATCCCTTCTAGTCACAACCATCTCAACTGTGTAAGTTGGATATCAAAATTATTTTCCGTACATAATTACTTTCTGAGGGGGCTCTCATGTGCAACTTTAGTAGTTAACTTGAATTTGCCATAATTTTGCTAGCATGTGAAGGCAGCATTATGGTGTGTTCATGTCATTTCAGAATTACCGCAATTATGTGTTAAAAAAAAATTCATTTTAATTACATGACTTGTGACATCAAGTAAAATGGCAACAGTTAAAGTCTTAAAATGTCTTAACAGTTAAAGATTGCTTGGTACCTCGACACATATTTCTGTTTGATACTATTTTATTATAGCCACTATTACCTGGTGTGATTTTTTTTTTATTCTAAAACATGTTGCACTAACATTTAGAGATGAACTATCAAATTATTGTTATGATTAAATATTTTGCTGCCATCAACAACCAAGGCGCACATGAATCCATTTTGGCGTTATGAGTGTTGCCATGGTAACAAATCATTTCTGAGTCTGAGGATGTGCACAGCCCTGAGTAGAATCTCGCAATTACAGTAATTCAAGTTATGAACGCAGGATTAATCCTTGGTTATGTGGTATATGGGGTGGGCGAGGGGTACAGTTGCCTCCGAAATAAATGCTAAATGTCATGATTATATAATTATTTGATTAATCACGTGACCAGATGTAAAATGAATTTGGTTGCCATAGCAATCATGCTTGAAAAATGCTGTCTTCACTGGCAGTAAACAGAGATGGGAAGCTTCAAGTTGCCTTCATCTGGTTGGTTCTGTGACGTGTGTTATAAATATATACGTAACATTTTTTTTAAATCTTAAATGTAACTTGTAGTCATTAAATATTTCATTGGCTATAACTAGAGCTCATTTGAATTTGTTGTAGATCACTCGACGTACTATGGAAGCCTGTCTGAACTTTTACGCAAACACGCTGTCTGTTAAGTCATTGACTGGGCAAAAAGGCTGGTTTTAAATACAGCCATTTTGTTCTTTTTCTTTGTTGAAACTCATTTCTTACTCTCCTACACAATCACAGTGTTCAGGGTGGAGGGTTTGTGTCTGTTTGGATGTAATCTTATCAAACCTCGAAGTGTGTAAAAGCCTTGAACAGAAGGTCTCTCCTCCTACATGCTCTTGTCCTTTCGTCTTTTCTCCTTTCCTTCAAACATCTGTTTATTCGGTTCTGCCTCACAAAAAATCACTAGATGAGGAAATTAGGTTATTTAAATTAATCTTCTACTAACAATGTAGATGTATTCCATCAGAATATTGATACCGTAGCATGAGATAAAATATTGCAATACTTTAAAACATTGATTTCTCCCCACCACTACTAAATACCCAACACATATTTCCTGTTAAAGGGTTGGGGTCACTTCATCCATCCATCCATCCATTAATGTGCAAGTCAACTCAATGTAGTTAATTCAACCTTTTTAATCAATAAATACTGATAACTAAATAAATCACATAAAAATTGAACAAATATGCCAAAAATGAATTAAATTGCCTGTAATTTCACAGTAAATTCAAAAATCAACAGTATGAATAATACAAAAACAATAATACCAAATTAATACCAAAATATCACAGAAAGCTCAAAATATAACTGAATAAATAATACCAAAACAGTTTAGTCTCCCAGAAAAAGAAAGTAAATTCTTTGCAATTTCACTGTAATTTCAAAAACCAACAGTATAACACTAAAACAACAAAAGAACAAAATAGTAATTTTGTCTTCCAAAAAAATTAAGCCTTCCAATCCACAATAATGTTAGTTGTACATTCTCCAATACAAATTTGGGAGAGAAAAAAAAAAAAAAAAAAATTCTAAAGAACCGCATACATATTCGGTATCATAAAAATTAATTAGTCAATCATGGCTCCAGCTGTGGAGCTGCAGACAACAAGATGGAGACTGGGACTCTCTCTCATGGATGAGGTTTCAATGGCTGCGCTAACAAACAAAGCTGCATCCGAAGCCTTGAAAACAAGAGCAGGGCAGCCATCTGGTCCTCCCTCACAAGGGACACTGATAAATTTCACCGGATTCAGTAGGAGTGAAAGACAGGGAGGCCGGATCAAGCGTGATTGTTCGGAGCATGGCACAAAAGAAACTCCTCGGTGAGCTGTTGGAAACAAAGCAGGGAGAGGATGGGTGTCAGTGTTTAGTGTAGGGCTCTGGCTCAGGGACTGTAGGCTTCAGTGGCCATTAGTGTATACAACGTGGGAGGCAAAGGCAGGAGAGATTAGTGAATATTAAACAAATCTTTGTGTGTGGGTGTGCTGCCCAGGAGCATCTATAATTAAAATGCATGTTTGGACCAGAGAGGCTGTTTTGGTTAAAGGTGTGTGCGTGGTACGTTCTCTCCCCCGCCAACTAGTTGCTGCCCAGTGGAAATGCAATGAATGCTTGTCACCGTGGGACAAAAAGGCTCCTCGCACAAGCCCGATTAGGGGTTTAGAGAAGGTGCCAAAAGTCAGAATTTGACAATTTTGTAGGCTGTCCAGGCCTCAAAAGCACACTGACAGGTTTATTAAAGGTGTTATAAAAGACTACAACAGAAATAGTACAGTATATGGCTCAAATCCACCAGATGAAACAAAAAAAAAACATTATTTTTGAAGATCATAATTTTCAAAAGAGAAGCAAAATAAAGAGGCCAATGCACGATTTTAAAATACTAAGAAAAAAAAAATCTACAATTGTAAATAGTTCGATAGAGATAACAAACTCATTTAAGCACATTAAAAAAAAAACATGCTGGGAATGAGATAGCGTACACTGTTATTTTGAGAATTATGGTTCATTATCATGGAAACAAAACACTATCAAAGATTACAAGAGCCACTCAGTAGTAGTTCTCAAGCACATTGACCACCTCTGTTGGTTTTAAAAGGCATTTAGCTTTTAATGAAACAAATGAAACCATAATTCAGCGGTGTTAAACCAGATTTGACAATGGACAAATGGTGATTTAGCACAGTACGAAACTGATTAATTGCACGTACATAAACAAAAATGTCTAAGTAATATTATTATTCTATAAACTGCATGATATCTGACAATATCTAAAAGTAAGATCTGAAATTTAAAACACACTTCAAAAGTTGAGAATGTGTAGATAACACACATACATTTTACATAACAGCTAATATAATATTAATTCATAATCACTATTACATAAAATATTAAGATATTGCAATTAATTCCCGTGGACACATACTAAACAAAAGCAAATGTTTACTAGAATAATTATCTATATAAATCCATTTTTATTGATATCAACCATAAAATTTCATATTTAATTTATACATTCCCTATAATTGTTATTTTCAATGTTTTAGCACATGCTGTTACTGCATTAGTCACTGCAGTCTTTCCCCCCAAAATGCCAGTAACACAAATACAGCGTCATAAAAAAAAAAGAAAAGAAAAAATCCACTCAAACACTCACATGTCCCATTTCCGAGATATATCGCATTAATATTACAGTAAGAATTACGCCCCCATCAGCCATAAGTTCCTCATAATGGCTGGTGTGTGTAATATTTTACAGAGCACCATTAGCCGAGGTGTATGCGTATTTCTGTGTGTGTGTGTCTGTGTGTGTGCGTGTGTGTGTGTGTGTGTGAGTGTGTGTTTGTGTGTGTGTGTGTGTGTGCGTGTGCGTGTGTGTGTGTGTGTGTGTGGTGTGGTGGGGGCTGGGCACAAATGTAAAATCTTCCCCACCCCTTCCCTCCTGTTATTTATACTGTCTAAGGCAGGCCCTGCAGTTTTGGCAGACACTGAAAAGTATTTCCTGTTGAAAAACCTTGCGTAATTCTCCACTTTCCAAATCCAGATTTCGCCCCTCAACCCCCCTACTTTCTTTAAGATCGCCCTCCGAATTCAAACATATGTGCACACATGTGCATATTCTTAAAGTCAAAACGTACTTCCGTTATTGAAAACGCAATCAGATCCCCCTGTCGATGGCGATGGCGGCCCCTCCTTGCCGTCCTAATTGAGTTTATATCAGAAAAATGGAGTGAGAGCATTGTAAACTAGAGAAATGCAGCACAGCTACAGTTAGAGATGATGTCTGGGGCTGTGAGACTCTGCAGAATCCCACCCATCCCCCACACTGGCTTGTCAACTCATTTTTGCCTGGCTGGGCATTGCCTGCAATAGATTCCACCCCACCCCCTCTCCTTTGCTCAGTCATTCAGACTTGGAAAGTCAATAACAAGCTGACATCATCATTGGTTTGTATATTACTCTGGTGCTCTCAGACCAGCAATCTACTAAAAGCAGATCACCTTTGTACGGATTAAAAAAAAAATGAGAAGAAACAGGAAAAGCGTGAAGCTTTTGTTTCAGCAAGCTGTTTGTGGATTTACTTCCTGACCTTCACATTTTACATGTGGTCTCATTTGGTGCACCCGCCACTGGTCCAATAATCCTGTGGCGGGTGCATTGCCTTAGGGTGCAAGATCAGTTACTTTATAGCGACCATAATTTGCAGATAAAAACGTCAGTAGGTTTTCTCAACCCCCATGTGACATGCAGCTTAGTTATGGACGCAAATGCATGCGACTGTAACACCGACCTTGAAGTTTCACAAAAGTGCATTGCATCACTTTGAAATACGACGGGACGTTATGAATAAAGGAACTGTATGCATCAATAAACAATGTTTCTGTGATATATTCTTGGCTTGAAGTAGCATTATCATGGCCACAGGAAATATGTCGTGTCATAACAGAGCAAGATTATCACTGACCTACTTTTATGATCGTGGACAGAATTGAACTGGCAAGCTTGTTTATGTAATGCTGTTACCTAAATGCAAAGACTGCTGGGATGAACAAAAGCTAGACTTCTGATTAGTGAATTATTTAGCCTTGACAACTTTTTTTGTTTACATTTGTTTTTCACGGCCTGTAACCGCAGACAGGATGGGGGAGGGGAGTGTTCGTATATTTTGCTGTGAGACATGCTATTGAAACAGCAGACTTCTCGTTTTTGTTTTATGTCCTCTACTGTACAATAGTACTGAAGATTTCAGACAAAATACCTGTTTTATTGAATTGAGTTCATGATTTTAATACACAACAGTTAGTTCCGGTCCTAAAATTTGACTGGCAGAGCAAATACCATATTGACAGCCATATTTGTTACATGTACATGATACTATATGTATGGTGAACAGAACTAGGCAGATAGGTGACCATTTCTGATGAGATTTTGATTACAAAAAGCATTTTTGCAGGCTTGAAAGGCACCGTGGGAAGGGGGCGCTGTTCGGAGGGTAATACAAATAGGTCATGAAGAGTACATGTGGAAAACAATTTGTTTATGGTTATGTGATCCTGGGTGGTAGGTTCTTGTGATTCATTTTGAAACCTGAGGTAATATATTTGAGAAGTTTGGATTTAAACCCAGAAGGAAATATTTACATAAACATTTATATACTTTCATGGTCTTATTCAGCAAGGACAAGTTAAATTGTTTAAAAGTGACAGTAAAGACATTTATACTGTTGCAAAAGATTTCTATTTCAAATAAAGGCTGTTTAAAAAAACAACAACTTTCTTTTAAATTGATCACGGCTTCCACAAAAGCAGCACAATTATTTTCAGCATCGATAATAAGAAATGTAAATCTTTTGAACTTTCTGTCCTCAAAAAAAAAAAAAAAAAATGTAACATGGATTTCACAAATATATTAAGCACCACAACTATTTTCAATATTAATAATAATAAGAAATGTTTCTTCAGCAGCAAATGAGCATGATTTCCGAAGGATCATGTGACAATGAAGACCGGTGTAATAATGCTGAAAATTCAGCTTTGCTTTCACAAAAATAAGTTACATTTTAAAATATATTAAAACAGAGAACAGTTGTTTTAAATTGGAAAATTTCTCAATATTACTGTTTTTACTGCATTTTTTCATCAAATAAATACTTTGACGAGCATAAGAGACTTCATTAAAAAGGTAGCATGTATCACAACTGTGACTTTTTATCTCATAAAGTGGCTAGTTAATTTCTTATTTTAAAACTCCCACACAAAGAGGCTTTTGTGTAAAGAAGAAGACAAAAAGTAGAAATATTTTACACAAGAGACTGCTACATCAATATTAACAGCTACTATAAACAACAATTTAGTTCCTTTGTTAGCTTTCAGATTCAAAATAAAGTGCTATTGTGACACATATTTGCAACACTAATGCTTTGCACTCTTCAGAGTGCTCACTTCAAATATTTTTTTTTTTTTTTCAAATGCGTTCCATCCATACAGTATTCCTTACATTACGTTTGAATATACAGTATTTGATGACAACAGACCTAATGATATAAGGAACAGCTCCCACCCCCTCCATGACATGTTTGTTGGAATGAAGAGCACGTTTAGCAGTAGGCTGATCTAACCAAGGTGCAACAGGGAGCCCTACAGAAGGTCATTTGTGCCCACTGCTGTAAGATATTATAACACATCTACTATGTGCATGAGCAGAGGAGTCTTTGTGAAAGATGTTTTGTGGAAGTTGGCCTGAATCCACAATCTGGTTTTGTGAATACACAACTGTTTTCTTTGTAGACTTTATTTACAGTACACACTAGTACTATCTATCTATCTATCTATCTATCTATCTATCTATCTATCTATCTATCTGTCTGTCTGTCTATCTGTCTGTCTATCTGTCCGTCCGTCCGTCCGTCCGTCCGTCTGTTCTGTCTGTCTGTCTGTCTATCTATCTATCTATCTGAGCAGATGTTTTGTTATTATGCAAGCTATTCCATCAAATTCAATGTGACTGTTTATTAAACGTCTTAAAGGTATGTTTTATATCATTTATTTTGCCACTGGCTTGCTGATATATCATACAACTGAAAACAAAGAGGGAAGTATTGAGTCTGTGGCTCCTGAGAATAACAATTCCTTTCCCTTAAAAATCTGCAGCTACATTTTTCAAACAAAAACACATCGAAATCCTTCCAATATGAGCAGCCTATTTACCCTGGCGACATGAATAGTTCACCTGTAGCCTCCTGTGTTCTTTGACATCACCAATTCAGCTGAGCCAATCCACCTTTATGCCGGCTGAATCTTTAAAACGTAGTCTCTTCTCGAGCATTGGGAATGCTCGTTTCCAGATGCTATAGCCTGTACAAATCCGAGGGCTGACACAGCCCCTGGAATGTGATTTAACACGGCTTATTTCAGCCGGCCCAGTGTAGACACACATGGTCAACAGAATTCCAATCAATTAGGCACAGTGGGGCTCAACATTCCAGTCTTTTGGGGTTGTTTTCTCACTCAAGCAGCTAGCAGGGGAGTCTTATCCTCTCAACCCTGCCAGAGCCAGAGACGTCCATACATCAAGAGGCCCCAGTCTCAGGAACACCTGTTTAAGGCTATATTTAATCCTGTGAAAACCAGACCTTTTATTTCTTTTTTGTGTGTGTGAGGTTGAAATGCTGTGACGCTCTCTTGCTTCTTTGATCTAATTGATAATTGCTCTTCAAAGCTCACCTCAAAGTCCATCATACCGGGCCGGGCTGATCTGGACAAGGCGGTGTGATGCTTCCCATTGAAAAGCATGAGAAATGGTTTTGAAATGAAAAGAGGCATTGCATGCATTTGTAGATGTAAAAAGAAAGAAAGCTGTCTTTTATTATTTTTCTTTCTTTCTTGTTTCTCTGACCTCATCATTTAAAATACTTACAAACTTTGGTAAAACTTTATAAAAAGCTTCCTTTTTTTCTTTAATTAAGCAAGGACTCATTAAATATCAGATCAGAATGATTTCTGGAGGATCATGTGACACTGAAAACTGGAGTAATGATGCTGAAAATTCAATTTTATTTTAAATTGTAATGATATTTCACAATAATACTCTTTTCATTGCATTCTTAGGCATAAGAGACTTCTTTCAAAAACATAAAAAAATCTGACCCTGTTAACATTAATTTAGGTTAAACATATAAACTTTGTTTATTGTTAATTCATGTTATACAATAATAAATTAATGGCAATTTATGATTCATTTAGACTTGAAATGTTATTTCTTATTATTGTATATCAAAATTAATTTTAACTTAGATTAATAAATGCCGTAAAAGTATTGTTAAAGTTAGTTAATGATACCTTCTTAGCTTATTTTAATAAACTGAACCTTATTACTTCAGATCTGAAACATTATAGACAAACAATGTGTTCATTCCAAACTGCTGAATGATTTCCACACTAATGATACTCATCAAGAATGAGGAAGTCATTATGCATAACGTACAGCAAAGAACCAAACTACTGAATCACTAGGTCGCTGTAGCCAATCAATAGTTAGAGTCCTCTCAGCTAGAGGCCTTTTGCCCTGCTTCTTCATTACACCCACATGTGTCTTCACATTATGCAGTGAAAATGTTGCATACTAATGGGAGAGTATAGGAAATGACAATATTGTTTAGCTAATTGCCCATATTATCTCAATACGGATCACAAACAGAAATCCGAGGGTTGCTTTCAAATCTATTTCAATAAAAATACTAAAATACACATTCTACTCATTATAAAACATTTTCTTTGACCCTAAAGTGCTTGGTCCTGTTTGAGGACCGCTATCCTACCCTGAGGGAACCGGCGTCTTAAACAAGCAAATGTTGCACACTTCCAGACTTAATGGTATGAAAATACAAACACAGGCAGAAATTTGTGTGACAGGCCATTTGGCAGGAAGAAGCCTGTTTTGCATGTTTAAGCAGGGCAACCCGGAGGGGACTTTTAGTGGGATGGGGATGTCGTTGACTTGTGGATCAGATTTCATGGATCCCTGTCTAAAGCACCAAGCGTGGCTACACAAACCCATACAAAATCTATCAAAGGGCTTCTTGCGATTATGCAGAATGGGGAATTGCTGGGGAAGCGTGATGCATGAGCTTTGGAGGGGGAGGGGAACATTTCTTATTCTCCCTGCTCCCATCATCTCTGAAGTAGGGCAGGGGGGTCAGCCACCCTCCTTGTCCATCATAGAGGAGATGGAAGATGAAGATTGAAAAGGAGCACTCTGCTGGCAGGCTGCCAGCTCTGGTCATAATGAGGTGAGGCTACCTCTTGTGTGGGTCAGTATGTGTGTGTGTGTTTGTATTCTACTAGCAGAAAAGCTTTACATTATAGCAGTGCATGATTCAGAAAAGAATGGAGGAGAAAGCCATTTAAATTACAATTCAGTTCTTGAATTTGAATTGAGTTAGAATGCAGGAAGCAGAATTGAAATTTGAATGTGATACACATAATTTCACTCAGACTTGCTAATATTCATTCCATCAGCACAAATGCAAATGTGATAATAGTTTTAAACAACAGCTCAACTAACAAGAAGTGTTTATTTTAGACAATGTTGCCAGGTTTTTTTTTTCTTTCAGTTTTTACTATGGTATGAAAAATAGTTCCAAACAAAGCCAAAGCAGTATCAGCAATTGTGTTTCCAAGCAATGAATTGTGGTTTTGAATCGGTTGAGTGAACAATTCAATGAATAGTATGAATGTAATCTGTATGTAGACCTATCAGCGTCAGTTGCACCACAATATTGCCATTCACAAATCCTCTCCCGTGGCCTCATGGGATAGTAAAGTAACCATTGGATGTGCATTTCAGAATCTCGCCGAAAATAATAAGTAATTTGGGTATTTTTTTTTTTTTTTGCCTGCTTTCACTGTTTTTCGCCTACTATATAGAGGGGAAGTATGCTGAGATGGGAAGTAACGAAGTACAAATACTTCGTTACTGTACTTAAGTAGATTTTTCTGGTATCTGTACTTTACTTCACTATTTATTTTTCTGACTACTTTTTACTTTTACTCCTTACATTTTTACACAAATATCTGTACTTTCTACTTCTTACATTTTCAAACCAGGCTCATTACTTTAGTTTTGATGGATCACCATTCGATAACAAATCTATAATAAATCATGAATTGGTTAGTCTTGACTGGCAACACAATTCGGCTCTCGCGTGCTCCTCGTCTCCGCCAAAAGGTTTCTATCAAGAGTAAACAATACAAGAGACTCGAGGATGGAGTGGATCAGAGGCAAAACTACTGACCTGTTCATGACTTCAAGTGTGGGTCAGTTTCATCTGTAAATAGGCTGTAGTTTTATTTGTTTACTTAGTTAAGAATTAAACAGCTAGCAACTCTTAGCAGTAGCAGCCAGATGATTAATAATAGTCTACTCTAAACTAAACTAAATTACTATCATCATTCAAAATACTGTATGATAAAGAACATCATTATTATCTACTGTAAAGTTGCAGTAGTAATTTAGCAGACAAATGTTATTAACATCGTTTTATAATACATTTAGAGGGAGCTCGGGCAGATAACAACACAACCCTTACAAAAATTCAAACCAAAAACCATGGTTACTAGTTAAACCATGGTAACAACAAATTAACCATGGTTTTGCTACACTAACCATAGTCTAACCATGAAATGTGTAGTAAAACTATGGTTGTAGATTAAAACTGATTGTAATCAATCTGACAAAAAAAAAAAAAAAAAAAAAAAACTTTTACTGTAATGAACCATGGTTAATTTTGGTAAGAGAAAAATATGACTCATGATAATGCAATAACATGTATTAGGATTTTTCTTTAAAGATATTGTCATGATGTAATTATTATTGTACTAATTTTGACATTTAGGCAATTTAGAATGTATAGTTTTGTTAAATCTATAGTATTTAAGTCATTATAAGATAGAACAACAACACATGGTCATAATGTGATACTTTAAATCGAACTAAAATAAAGTTATGTTATTGCAAACAGAATACAATGAGGTGGTTGTTTTGCAACAAGGTGGAGACAGTTCTGTTCATAACAGTAGATGGCTGATGGGAAAAGTGACAGGTACAAGAAAATTAGTGAAAAAAGTAAACACACACAAAGTGAGATGTAGAGAGATATAATGGAAAATGAAGAGACTGAAAAGGAAAATGAGGAAGTGAAGGTGCAGTTCAATAGAGAACCTTTAATTATTTTGCATTGGCCCAGCCTAAGGTTTTAAACCTTTTTTTTTTTTTTTTTTAATGTGATGGCCATACAAAAAAATAGGGTTATCCATGGTTTCAGAATTTGTTGTGAGTGTATGGGATGGCCTGGATGAGTGTGAGATTTCCTTGCCTGAAATTTTGTCCCAGTCCTGCCCTGTTCTACATGGTGGTTGTTCAGTCATGATACATTCATTAGCTAACAATATTAAATGTAATATTAAATATTAAATGTAAGTTATTTTGTATTAATGTGTCAATATGACATGAGGTCCAGTTACCAGCATGACACTAAAACAGGTAGTAGTAATGGGTACTTTTTACTTAAGTACATGTCAGAGCCCATACTTCTTTACTTTAACTTGAGTAAACAAGTGTAGTCAGTACTTCTACTTTTACTAGAGTATTTTTAAACAAGAGTATCTATACTTCTACTTGAGTAAAGGATGCGTGTACTTTTGTCATCTCTGGAAGTATGTATGTTCAGATGGAGCCTGTCGTTTTATTTCTGAACAAATCAGTGTTTGAATGAACTGGTTGAATTGAATGAATGGTTCAATGACTAAAAACAGGCACTTGTTGCTAACTACTGGTGTAATGATATAACTTGCAGAAAGCATTGATGAAAATGCCAGTTTGACTGCATTATTATATCTATTTTTGATTGTGCTTTTTTTGACAGTTCTGAAGTCAAAATTAGCAGTGTAATTGTTTGTTTTATTACAAAATCGATTAAACAATGACATGTATCTGTTATGCGACTTTTAAATTTCATTGAATTTCAGCAGCTCAGTAAATTCCCCTTCCTGTCATTCCATTTCAAATTCCATTTCAACATCCCACAGAGCGTGAAAATTTTAGTTTAATTTCAAACTTACGATCTGAAAGTGATTCAATTCTTAAATTATGTTTGTTTCTGCACTGAATTGCTTTTGGGGCAAAGCTGCTTAGAAAGTTCCACTGCATCTTGCTCTATATTAATAATGATACAGTTTGAGGCCATGTTATTCGATCATACCGTCATTCATTTTTCATTAAGCCTCGCCAGCAGCTCACACAATCGCAACAGTGACCACGGCAGCCTGGCTTTAAAATGAAGCATTTATATTACAGCGACCATTTTCAGTTAGCTGCTGAGTAAGCTACATGGGGAAGGCTGGTAATTTCATGGCTGAAGGATTCAGACTACTTGCTGTTTGCATTCTTAGGTTTGGAGGCCACAAAAATAAGCCCAGATAAACACTGACTGCTGCAACAGCTCCGGCGGGGATTTGCGAAGACGTTGTGACGATGGTATGGCATGCTCCAAATGCAGAGGAAACCTCAGACAGCAATATGAATACATAATATGAATTCTGCAGTGTGAATTCACTGGACCACAAACATTTTCTGCTTAACAGGTCATAGCCCGCGCAGTTACGTAAAGCTCTCTTTACTCCGTGACAGCAGAACTGTGATGGGACACGACTTGTCTATATGCAAACTGAAATCTCCACAGATGGCATTTCTGCACTGACCTAGTTAAACAAGATCTGAGAGTGTGTGAGCTCCCTTGTGGCTCCTCAATTAAAAACCATCCTCTGACTACTTTCCTTCCAAGGCTGTAACTTTTCATGTGTGTGTGTATGTGTGTGTGAAAGAGAGCTTATAGGAAGACTGGAGAGTCAATGAGACAACTATGAACTACATTTCTGCAATGATTGTAATGACAAAACTATATATGAATAGGATAAACTATATAGAGTGTTTGAATAGGCATAAACTCTGTGTTTTAATTTGCATAATCCTCAAACTGTGCTGCTTTGTAAGAGTTTTTATTATGCAAATGTGTTACAACAAGTTGCTTTGTGGTTATAATAACAATACAGAAGCTTTTAGGTTTTGTATTGTATGCCCTTATTTTTTCAGATCTGAGAATTTGTTTTACCTCAAGGTATTTCTGTTAGATATTGATTTTATAATTGGGGAGGAAGGAGGAGCCTTTTCTTTTCAAAAAGGTGTTAAAAATGTATACTTTAATACTATACTATACTATATATATATATATATATATATATATTACCATTAAGGCATCCTTGTTTATCCCCCTGAAATTTGCATATTTTACACACTGTCTGCATTCTAAACAACGAGACACATTTGAATAAAAATACAATATATTCAACATGTCCAACTGTAGCAGTACCAACTGTCAGGAGGAAGTCTCATCTAAAGAGTGTGTACCACGTCCAGTTCCCAGAGTGCTTTCTTCAAGTTGATTTATGTCACCCTGAGAGGAACTGGGCATCACTTATCTTGAGAGTATGAAGGAGATGAGAATGTGAAGATAGACAGAACCCCTGCTGAGCTGTGAGACAGGAGCATCAAATATATACTGATGGTCTTTCACATGTCTTCAATGTCTCCAAACGTTATCCGCACCATCGCTGCAAAGCCATAGACAAAAGCAATGTATTCAGGTCAGAAACAAAAAACAAGCAAGCCAAAGCAAACACAGCTGAAAAATCTACGCTCATGACATTGTCCAGAACTGAACCGGACCTCAAACCGTCCCTGGTATATTGTCAGTCCGGGTCTTGATTTCTCTTCTGCAACAATACGCATGGAGGAACATTGTGTGACCTCAAAAGTAGGGATGATTCTGTTTCATCTGCAGGCTGTGTATGAATTATAGATGGAGCCTCATCTGCTCCAGAGGAAAGATCCAAAGCAGGATAAAAATACCCTACTTGTCTCATGTTGCGTGCAGGAACAAAAAAAAAAAAAGGTGTGTGTCCAATCCTGAAGTACGTCACATAATCAGATTACTTTTTTTGAGTAATGAGTAGTAATAGCTTAGATTTAGACCATAATATGACAGTTACTTTTTCAAATAACAAAAGTGTTACCTCTTTCTTCCTAATGCTGGTAGAGAAAGGATTATATTTAAGTTTTCCAAAGCACTGTAGGAGGTGTTGTAGTATGTGTGAGCATGATGGGTAATGCTAGACTAGTGTGTGTTATGCTTATCAGTTTTGTACAGACTGCAAGTTTTTTTTTTTTTTTTTGCTTCAGAAACTTCAAAATGCTGCTGATAAAGGATAATAAATCTTAGCTGTATTTGTTATTTGTAGAGGAGAAAATAAAAATTCTGTCCTGGAGCTCACAGGTAAAACTGGTGTCTGCTGACAGTGAGAAAAAATGTGCAAAAGAACTCTTAAGATATTAATTTACATAAAAATTAACGTTGTAATGTAATTCGTTTAACGTTAAAAAGATAAAAGGCCAAATACAGCAAACTGCAAAATAAGAGGGTCATGTTTCCCCTTGGTGTAGATGCTGAAACTGTGAATGCAAAAAAGCCTAATTTTTTTTTATATATTTTACATTTACATTTATATTTAGATATTTAGCAGACACTTTTATCCAAAGCGACTTACAAATGAGGACAATGGAAGCATTCAAAATCAACAAAAGAGCAATAATATGTAAGTGCTATGACAAGTCTCAATTAGCCCAACGCAGTACACGTAACAAAGTTTTTTTTTTTTGTTAATTATATAATAAATAAAAAGAAAAAAAAATGGATAGAATAGAAAAAGAATACAGAAGGCTAGTGTTAGAGGCCTTTTTAAGTAGTTAGAAAATAAATAGAGTGCAAGTCTTAAAGGGTTAAGTGTTTTTTAAATAAAAAAGAAAACAAATAGACAAAATAGAATTAGAATAGTGCTAGTTAGAGGGTCAAAAAAAGGTGAAAGAGATGTGTTTTTAGTTGTTTCTTGAAGATGGCTAAGGACTCAGCTGCTCAGGTTGAGTTGGGCAGGTCATTCCACCAGGAGGGAACAGTTTAATATATTTTTTATTTTTATTTTATATATAAAAAGTAAAGTAGTATTATATAGCATATATATGTTTTGCTTAAAAAGTGTGTTTGTGTGAAATTTCTTGACATACCACTCATATTTGGTATATAACGCAGACATTTTCACTGTTATGGTGTTGTGCACACCAAAAGAGATGCAAATATTTATGGGATGTTTTTCGTGTCACTTACGTGAATAAAAACACTGCGTAATTCTCGTAATGCTCATTTTCTGATACAACCGGACTGTCAAACCGGACGTGTCAATAAGCTCTCCGCTGATTTGGGCAACAAGGCTTCATGCGAATTTTCCGCTCGAGTTGAAATTTTTCAACTTGCACAGAAGATGCGATTGAGGCATATATTGCACTTTCGCGGCAATCACATTTTTTTTTTTTTTTTTTCCAATTTGTGTTTATTCACATCTTTTGATTGACTTTGTATGTAATCTACTCGCACAAATAATTAAATTCACTTTTGGTGCGCACACACCATAAGAGTGAATATACCTACTATATACTCTCAATGAAAGTGTGATGTTGCCTGAAACTACTATGTTTACAAAGCCAATTGTTTTCAAAAGTATGCACCAAGAGAGCACTTCTCTCTTTTACATCTTACATTATGAAATAATTTTCACTGATGCAAAACATGAAAAAGCAGAAGTAAGTGATAGCATTTTTGGTTGCATTATTACTTGGCCTTGTCTGAACACTTGTAGGAGACAACACAGAGTGAGGTGCATTGAATTCTTTGTGTTGAGGAGATATAGTGAGGCTTTAGTTTAGCCTCCAGCATGTTCTATTTCTGAATCTGCATTCAATTAGCTGCGAAATAAACCAGGGTTAATGGAAAATAATTAAAACCATATTTTTCTCAGTCTCTACATGATATCTCAGCATTATTGTTGCCTTGGGTAACAACATAACCTCATATTTTTCACTCTGGGGAAAGTACAAAAACCCAATGCGCAGATTCAAGGATCACCTGGCTTTATACCACAGGGGTTAAGAAAAACCAATACTGAACACATGTCGTTCTTCACAAAAGTGTATAGGCCAACTTCAATTCCCTTCTCTGCTAATATAAACTGAAACAAGCCATGTTTCATGTAATCATGCCTCCATGCGCTGTTATGCAACTGTCACAAACATTTGTAAACAATTCAGAAGGGATGATATTTACACACCGTAAACAGTGTAATGTGTGTGGGCTGATATATTGATTGGGAATCATTACACAAGCAGCTCAGGACAAAAAAGCAAAAACAAAACAAAACAAAAAGAATTAATATTTAGCAGCTCAAACAGATGTCAATTAAAATAATAATTAATAATAATAATTCTGACCTTGCACCAACAAGACATAGTACATTCAAATGTTTATTTTTCAGTTTTTATTAGGGCTATCAATTTAACAGAAAAATCCCACGAACTTCATTAAAACATGAAATAATACATACATTTTATTTTTCAATTTTTATGTTGGCTGTCAATTTAGGATGTTAAGTTATTAAAATATTTTATATTTTAAAATATTTTATTTTTAAAATATTAAAAATCAATAAATACAAATAATAAAACATCCACTGACCTTGTTACAAAATAAAATACTACATAATTGATTTAGGGCTGTCAATTTAAGATGTAAATTCAGTGCAATTAATTATAAAAATCTAAACCTAATAAATTATACTAACCTCATAAAAACTTGAAATAATAGATTTTTATTAGGGCTGTAAATTTAACAAGTTAATTCAGTGCAAGTAATTGTAAAAAACAAACAACAAAAAATAGTAATTACTGGCCTTTTGGATTGCTTTATATAAAGAATTATATAATATATAAGATTTATATACATATATGAATGCATATATGCATCAGAAACACACTAATGATGCCTTAAAATGCCGTCTTGGTAGGCTGCAGAATTCATAACAAAGATAATATGTTTATGCGCTACACAGGAGTATCAGACTCAGACAAAACAAGCCACTGTTTACATGAAAATCACATTTAGGTCAGAGGAAAATAAAAGTCCTTTTGGTGGATTAACCCTCCACTTTCACAATAAAGGTGGTGATACTGAACCGTGAAGGAATCCAAGATTTAGACGCAGTCACAAGCAGACATGTTGAGTGCATTTCTGGGGCAAATGGAGAGGTGAGACAGGCAAGATGTCTTCCTGCTAAAAGCAGAGCGCACAGAACCCCAGGGGGAGAGAAAATGGGGTACGTGTATGGCCCTCTTCCTCCACTGACAACCCTCAGGTCACTGAATTTCCAGCTAATTACATTTTAGTGCAACACGACTGTATACATTCTTACAGTGTCGTTGCTTTAGTATTTTTGGCCAGTGCACATAAAGTAAAGTATTCCACAACCATGTTTTACTGCAGACATTTTTTTGCCGTGGATAGACTAGAATGGAGACAGACGTTCTTGGCAGAACAAGCATCAAACTATTTTTCCAGGTTTGCTTGCCCACATTTTTGTCCTCAAGATTTTAATGGGTAAACAACTGAAATCAAGCACAGACATAAGCTTTTATTTCTGAGGCAAAGGCGATGACTTTAATTTAGCTGCATGTTTGCCAAGAAACACAGTTTTCCCCTTGTTTGAAAAATCAAGCGGTGTTTCTTCGTTTCGACATCAGCGAGACGTTTTTTTTTGTCTGACAAAGAGATGGGTGGAACTTTGAGAGATGTGCCAAGTTTCCTGTGGCCTGATGCAAGATTAAATGAAAAAAAGGAAAATATGGGAGTGCCGCAAGATAGCACAGAGAAAATGTTTGCTTTTCGTATATAGAACATGGGTGGAGGTCAAAAAAAGTCGGTGAAAATAGACTACAACACACAAATGAAAGGAAATAAAGAAGCAGATAGCATATTATGGTGATTTAGGATTCATAGAACTTCAAAGAGATTTATATTTAGCCACAAAAATAGGAATTTAATACATGACAAGCCTTCTGAGATCGTTCTGCCCCGCTTTGAGCAGGAATGTGGGTCAAATGCTGTAAACATGTAGGTGTTTCAGAACATAAAATTAACATTGTACATGCTTCTTATCTCAGCATTACATTGTGCACAATTCAGCTTGGAATATTCAAGACAAATATTCAACTTCTTACTAGGAAAAACAAAACATGCAATGTTGCCTTAGAATTTGGTCAGACTGAGGTGTCTAACAAGGCAGCATAACTTAAAAATAAAGGTTCCAAATGAGGGTTTTTAGGGTGATGCTGTAGAAAAATCATTTTAGGTTCCCCAAAGAACCTTTCAGAACAATTTTTTTCTTAATGTGAAGAACATTTTAATGAACTAAAGAACCTTCTTCCATTATAAAGAACTTTTTTGTTGCAATGGAAAGGTTCAGTGGATGTTAAAGGATCTTCATTGAACCATAGATGCCAATAAAGAACCTTTATTTTTAAGAGTGTATGGGACAGCTTTTGCTTCAGAAACACTGAACACTTTTGCTTCAAACACTGTATGATGGTCTAAAATACCATCTAGGTAGACAAAAGTTCAAATAATCAGCTTGGACCACCTAATGACCAACAAAAAACCACTTCCCATCTGTCAAAAGTCCCCTCAACATGGACATGTTGTTTATCCTCCACAATTAGGTTATGAGGAGGCTTCTTTGTTGAGAACTGAACAACTGCAAACTAATGGATGCCATATTTTTTTTCTTAGACATCAGCTTTTGTGCATCGGGCAATGGAACATGGATGATTAAGAGTCCTACCGAGAAAAAAAAAAATCATTTTATCATTTTATCAATTAATAAAATGTAAATCATATTTATTATACAATATTAATACAATATTAATATTTGTACATTTATTAATAAATATAATCTTCTTAAAATGACAGATAAATTAGCATAAATCTGTTTATTCGGTTAAAAATATAAAAATAAAAATATAGTTAGAGCACACAAAATAAATAAAAGACTGTTCAAAATGACAAATAAATAAACACTGAATTAACATTTAAAATGTTAATGTAACAATAAAATAATACATTAATAACTGATTTTTTTAAATGGCATTTTTTCTTTTTTCACATCAGTTCATTATTTATTTATTCAATTAATTTTAATAAATTAATAATAATAAACTATATTTTGACATTAAATAAACAGTTTTAAATATGTCTGCATTTGTCAGTTTGAGTGCTTCATTTATTTACATTTTTATTTCTGAATTAAAAAATGAAAATTTGTTTTATTTTTAAGTGGTATTTATAATGCAGTGCTTGTAAGATCTATTACAAATATGACTTTAAATTGAATGTGACATTACTCCAAACTACATGTTTGATATTTTGCATTGATTGCAGCTAGTTCTCACTGTGTCTCATTTGCACTTCTCAGCATTATCATTTCAATAAGTAAGGTGACCCGAGAGAGAATAAAAAGAACTTGAATGAAACAGCAGCAGGAGCGCAGTGTATTAATGCTCCATACGCATCTTATTCTCTTTCTCCTCAAAACATTCCTACTAGCATCTAATGGATCTTCATTACTGTCTTTAGAAAGATTACACTGGTCTGCTACTGCTATTGTGAGATACATAAATTGACTGTAATGGAGAGAGACCACTGGGGAGAGCATTGTGGTTAGATGCTCTTAGCAGGTCAATTTTTCATTATTGCAAGGAGAGAGCTATAGACTGGATGAGGAGACGGGGTGGGATTTGTGTCTCATAAGGGGTCTGGAGACAAGCTGAGGAAACCTGATGTGAGTTTTCCAGTCCTTGAGTCTCTGATGTCTCTCTAAATTCAATATCAAACACTCACACACACACACACACACACACGAACTAAGGCACACAGAAGAGTAAGTGCACTGTTTTTAATTAATATATTGCAGGTGATGGTGTAGGTCTGGTGGGGGGAGGTTGAGGGGTGCTAGACATCTGATCCTCTTTAGCTTTAAAATGTCATCCAGGCTTCGGCAGATGTTTCTGAAGTAAATAAAGAAGAACAACAGTATAAAAAGAAACAAGGGAAAAGATCCTGATCATGTGGTTAAGTGCTAATTCACTCTAACAGAGAGACGGCCTCATCAAGAGCTTCTCAGCCAGTTCTTCCAGTTGTTTTGACTTGATGTGAAATCAGGAAACCTCAGTCTAATTAAGTCTTTCCTACAGCACAAAATGGTCTACTACCAATGGAACAAGATCTGTTGCCATGAGATTACCTCAGTGGTAGAGAAGCTACCAGGAGAAACCAGGAGGAACCAGGGCGATGGAAATGTAAATTATATTTGATATAAATGCCAAATCGGACATGTTCCCGGACCAACATCTCCAGTAAACTCAACCTGATCTCATGACGAAAATGAACTTTTTCGCAAGACGTGAAATACGTACCGCCATGTATGTTTCATGACATATTCGACATGAAATGCCCATTGGATGTTCGTTTTTTTCCCCCCAGAACAGATGAATGTACATATACTACGTTTTATGTGACGTTGGTTTTGTAGATGTCACCGCAGTTCTGACTTGAAATGTTCGTTGAGTGGCGCTATAACTCTAATGCTCCATGACGTTTTAAAATAACGTACCATCTGCACTACACCTAAACCTACCCAATAGTATGAACAAAAGTGAATGTGACATAAAAACGCAATCGCAAGCATGCCGTTTTTGCTTGTTTTCATCATGAGTCATGGGATTCGAACTCAAGGATTCCACAAGTCCAATTCCGTGCCGGCTGAGCTACCAAGCAAACTCGTTATGTCTGGAAAGCGAAACATATGGAGCTGTAATCATAACTGTGTATGAAAATGATTTGCTCAATGTTTTACTGCCTCCAGTGTTAATTTCCGTTGGAAACTGCATTGATATGTACTTATTGGTATGTATTTCGTGTGTTGCGAAAAAGTTCCCACAGGTATGTTTTCATCATGAGATCAGGTAGGATAAACTCTACACCCAGACACCATCCTAGTTAATCTCGTCAATGACATTACTGATGAAAATGTTCATTGACAAGATTTTTTTATTTTTTATTTTGTCAAATATGAAAAAGATGCATTACTAAGATAATGGACTTTTTGGCACATCCACTGCCTATGTATTTCCACAAGCTTTCGCTATAGTGTTCATCAATGGACATTTACAGGTTTTTTAGAAGCAGAAGGCGTCATAGTTGGGTAAACTTCTATAGTGGTCAATGGAAACTGCAACAAATATAATGTTAGAGTTCCCATTTGCCCCACTAGTCAAAGAAAAAATCCATGATATTGTTTCCATAACTTTCCAAAAAGGAAATAAATATCGAAAGATTATGTTTGTCAGAAGAGAGAAAGATGACAAATTTGCCGACACTCATTCAACCGTTGTATTACACCGTGTCTACGCTGGACGCAACAGTTGTGCGTCATGCCACAACAGCTAGAGGCTGTCTACACTGGATGCGACAATGCAAACGTTGCAAATTATTTGAACTTTGTGTCAGTACATCATAAATAAAACGAGGCCACATGCCACGCCACTCACTTCCGTGTTAGAAAACTCACATGGTGTTAGAAAATTCACGCAGCAGCGGTAAAGGCATAATTCACCAAAAAATTTAAGTTCTGTCATCATTTACTCAGCCTCAAGTTGTTCCAAACCTGTATGAGTTTCTTTCTTCTGTTGAACACAAAAGAAGATATTTTGTAGAACAGCTGATGGTAGCCACTGACCTCCACAGTATGGAAAAAATACAATGTGAGCCAATGGCTACCTTCAGCTGTTTGTTCTGTTAACATTCTTCAAAACATGTTTATATTTTATCTTTAGGTTGTTTCATGTCAATTTTGATTTTTTTTTCTTTTTCATAATGATGACTTTGTCATAATTTTGACTTTTTATGTAACAATGATTTACCAGAGCATGTTTTTTTTTTTTTGAGAGAAAGAGAATTGTTGAATAAAGTTGTTATTTTTGTTTTCTTTTCGCACAAAAAGTATTCTCGTAGCTTCGTAAAATTACAGTTGAACCACTGATGTCACATAGACTATTTTAACGATGTCCTTACTACGTTTCTGTGCCTTGACTGTGGTAGTGCCCTTGCTGTCTATGCAGGGTCAGAGAGCTCTCGGATTTCATCAGAAATATCTTAATTTGTGCTCCAAAGATGAATGAAGGTCTTATGGGTTTGGAACGACATGGGCATGAGTAATTAATGACAGAATTTAAATTTTTGGGTGAACTATCCCTTTAATCAGCTATCCAAAACATAAACATTATATATATATATATATATATATATATATATATATATATATATATATAGCATTCATCTAGCAGAATATTGTTTACAGTGTATCTGTTTACAGAGTTTGTTCACATACGAATGAATTTAGGCCTTATACAAATAAAAACAGTGTACAAACTCACAGAAACCTCTTATCAGCCAAATCTGAGATGTTTTTTTGTGTTGTTCTCCCAACCAGCAGGGCTTTGACTCAGTGACCCATAATGACCACAGGCAAGGCCACATAAACCTCTGTCCCAGCGGCCCGAAACAGCTGTGACTCACTCCTATTGACCAGCACACTCACTCCCATCCTGAACATCCAGCACACTAATTCACACGTGCGCTGAAAGGTCCAAATGAATGGCAAAGATCAGTGTGGGCGTCCTGCGGCTCTCTCAGAGCTGTCATCGCTCTCCCCACACGAGTGCTTTTTGTTTATGAAAAGTGAAATTATCTGAATTCTGGTAAGTGGAGCAGAGTGTGGCTTTAACAGACATGAGCTCATTAGGGGAATGATGACAAGCCGCCCGATTCTGCAGTGGGACAGTAACTCTAATTTCAGCAGTTGTCTTCCTACTAATCCATCCTGACGCTTTTGACAGAAAAATACGTCGTACAGTGCGGCGCAGGGCTAAAGGTCTGGAATTGAAAGCACCGGGATTCTAGAAAGAGAAAGTGTGTACTACGTACACATCTCAGCGGTTTGCTCTAGCTATAGTGATTAGTGGGAAAAATCCCTCGTGACATGAGCCTGATAAAGCCTCTCATGGAGGATGAGGGAAATGGTCGTGGGGTCTGGCCCGCTTTCGGTTGAGCACTTTGAGAACTGTTAGGCTAGCAGCTGTAAACGACACAATCTGCTATTTTGTCTATGTTTACAAAAGGGATGTATAAATATGGAGCATTTTATCATCAACATACACTTTTGTCTGATGGGATAAACTCAAATAATGCAATACGGATTAAATTGCTCTAGCAGCCGAGAGCCAATCTGAGATTCAACTGAGATTTTTTCTTCCAACGTGTGGATGTATTCAGCAAACACAGCAGCTTAAGGTTTCAAGTCTGGGATTTCTGCCTTGACAAATGGAAAAGCTGACAGTCTTTATGGAAAAAAAGTTAATGTCATATTTTTTCAAACTAGATTTATCTCTGCGCTGAATCAGTCGAGGCTAGTGTTCAGTTTATAAAATCTGTATCATTTTGCCTGGTTGGAAAATCTTTGTGTTTTCATTTTTTGTTATCTGTCTTCTGGACATGACTAAAGTCACATCATTGTCTATTCCAGATGTTCGCTCACAAAAGAGGAAAGGAATTGCATGTCTGCAAGACTGTTCCTGAGTCTCGGCCCTTCTTGTTTGGTTTCTGTTTCGATGACTGTCTGTTTTCTAGGGCGCAATTACTCTGTGGCTCATAAAACTTGTCTGTTGGAATTAGTTGAGAATGTACCGGAAAAATGAATATTATTTCAGCACAATAAATCGTCTAACCATTCTAAAAAAAGGACTATGCCTAGATTTTACACACATTTCTGTTTTTTAAAGCTCAAATAGATGGACACATTTTTTTTGTAGTTCATTTCAGTTCCTTCTAAAGTGTCATAATTTCCTATTTCTCTGTGCGTGTTCCTTTAGACACATAAGAAAAAAAAAATGCTTTGATAAATCATATAAAAACTCATATAAATACTCATAATTCACACTTAAATTGACATATTAAATCATATAACAAGTATAAAAAACAAATTATGAGATAAAAAGTCATAATAATGACAAAAATGTGAATTTTTAACAAATTTGATTCGACTTTTGTCATAATTATGACTTAATGTCAGTTTCAACTTTTTTAATGTAATAATTATGTCCTTTCATGTCCATTACCTGCCCTTGTTATGTAATAATTATGCCCTTTCAACAATTATGACTTTTTATCTCAGAATTATGATGTTATCTCATAATGTCAACGTTTTATCACATAATTATCATTTATTTTTTAATGTCATAACTATGATTTACCAAATCATGATTTTCTTTATTTATTCATTTATTTACTTACTTATGTGAAAAGAAAAACACTTAAGAAACATTAGAAAATCTTTTGGGCTTCCGTACCATCACAGAAAACATGACCCATTTAAAACCACATAAATAAAGTGAACAATTTAGAGAGAACTATTTTAAGTCAGTCCCCAGGAAATGATCAGTTTTCTTTACTTCAGAAGATTCTGGAGGAAAATGCAATATTTTGGTCCGGCTCCTTAATGTGCTTCCATCTCCGAATTCAACAGGAAAACAAGAGCACTGAATCAACTATTCTCTGTTTCCTGAGACCAAATCACAGTGTGTTAAGTTCTTTGTAGTTATATATTTATCACAAGGTGAGAGTTTAACCATGTGATAACCCATTAATTATACATTTGTTTCCATAACATCATTCATTAAACCACAATGTAATTACAAGAGATACTTTGTGCAGGTTGTGCTCAAAAGGAGCCTGATCACTGATTAAATTTTTGATGAATATGCACAACACAGAAACACTTATGAGCAGCAGACTAGAAATTGGTATAAATTTAATCCCAGGGTCTAAAATGCAAGTAAACATGAAATGAATGAATGAATAAAAATCTTTTTGCACCAAGGTTGCAGGTTCATATTTTAGACTAATAAAAAATTAGATAGACTTACATATTTTAGATATTTTAAAAATGTGTTTGTGTGTGTGTGTTTATTAGTGGAATTGTTAAAAGTAGTCTTTCTCATTTTCTCAATTCACCTGGTTTACACCACCAACTTTATGATTTTTAAGTAAAATCTTAAGAGGCTCATTGAGAGCATATTGAGTGTGCACGTGTCTATTTAGGAGGCCCAAAAGCAAAGGGAGTGAGAAAACGAAGAAAATTGGGCCAAGAGAGAGAGAGAAAACGAGGATTAGAAATCCGTATCATTTGCATTCATCTGTTGATTTATCTCAAGAGTTTTCAATATTCCGCAATCACACATAAGTATTTACAAAGTGACTAAATCCTACATCACTTATTTCAGCGCTGCAATTACAGGATCAGCGTTATCTAAACATTTATCCATATTGCCATAACACTATAGCTGATTTACCTCTATGCAATCTGTGTCTTGTAGCTGGAACCAGTGACGGCTGACGCTTTTCAAAAGAGAGGATGTTATCAATGAGTCTACTTACATCTAATTTATTATTTGGATGCAATGTAATTCCCAAAGCATCTAAAATTCTCACCTGGTAAACAACTTTCAAACTGAACTGAAAAAACAAAACAAAACACTATTTGAATATGTTTTATATTGAATATTTTTTTATAAAAAAAAAAAAATAAATAAAAAAAAAAATAAAAAAAAACATTTTCCATGGTTAAGCCTTAGTGAAAGATTTAACAAATGTGCACCAATGCAATAATTACATAATATAAATCTGCATAATTCAAAAACCTGTAATTGAAAAAAAAAATGCTACACTGAAAAAAGTGAAGTTTATTTGCAAAAACAGATAACTCTGTTTTTATTAATTTTCATAAATCATGTTTATTGTTTATTGTGTTATCATGTTTTTATTGTGTTAGTTAGCTGTTTTTTTTTAGTTAGTTATTAAGGTTAAGTTAAGTTATTTAATCAAAACAACCCAACTGCAGTTTGATTTATATTAACTGGAATGCAAAAACAACAACAACAACAAAAAACAAACAAATTTTTATTTTTTTTTTAAATGGAGTTATCTGTTTTCGCAAATAAAAATTTTTTGAGCACAAAAATTTTCACTCAGATATTGCTTGCATTTTCTACATTTAGTTACAAAGAAACTGCATAAATCAATTAAATGTGAAATTTAAAGTAGAAAGAATAGCACTGTATTTTCTACTAAAATGTACTCCAGTAATATTAGATTTATAACTTTGTTGTTGTAGTTTTTTTATTTTTTATTTATTTTTTTGGTCTGATCAGTAGTGTTTGTTTTGAGGTCATATTGAAACTATGTTAGAAGGTTTTTTTAACCTTTGTTATTGTCACTGGTGATAAAAATTCACAAAAATAAAAATCTAATTTCAAAAAGCTCTCATTTTCTCATAGACTCATAGAATTTTTGCTTCACTACAATCAATCAACGGCTTCAATTTCTGTGTGTACATTCATGTAGATTAAATAAGATAGCATTGATTGAGAAAAGAGCAGGATAATGATAGTTTTTACTTGCTAAAACTATATATATTTCTATAAATATATTTTAAACGAAATTCTAAGGGAAGATGTTCGTCTCATGTAGTTTTGGAACAAAAAATATTGATCATTTCAGTTATATCTTTGCATCAAACAGCTTCAGAAGATGTCTCTGAGCCCTAACAGTCAGCAGCGGTTCAGTGGAAGTGCTTTCCTGCTAAAAATATGCACAGCCTTTAGAGGGGTGTTCTGCTCTGGCATCTCAAAGATAAATCCAGCATGGGGCTTAACGTCTCTGGGCTCACCACGCTGGCTTTGATCTTCCCTTGCAATTATCTCCGCCCTCATCTGTGCCACTTTCAAATGCCTAATCAACAAATCCATTTGACTCGCCATTTTGATTGTGATAAGGTGGCGGCTCCTCTCCAGGTCTTCTCGAGGCGCTGCGGAGATAGGGTTTTGTGCCTCGGATGTTGTGCACAGACACATGAAAAGCACTGGCATTCTTTTTGAACTTGAAAGTTTGTACACCACAGGAGCTCTGATGTCGCACAAGGATTTCGGAGAAATGACTAAATAAAGGACACTTGTACATTGAAGAGAGTTCATGTGTATGTTTTATATTTTTATACTCTATAGATGGGAAAAAAAAAAAAAAACCTTGTTTTTTTTAAGCATGTCGGAAATGTTTTTGATTAGCTTTTCTTTCAAACTGAGCTTAAAGTGACCAAAAACATTTGGACTTACTACAGATTTACGTCATTATCTGCAGATCAGTACAAATTAACACAAATTATAATGGATCCAAATCAAAAACAGTTGATTTTAATGTCTAAAGCACAACCACAATTATTAATTTATTCAACGGGACCGAGTTTCACCGGCACCATGGGCTTTTTGTGAAAGAATATGAAAATAAAATGATGCAATGCTGATAACATTTGTATTTGAGTTTCTTTTGAATGTAGTAAGTAACGTACACACAATCCATGTCAAATATTATTATTGTTTTTTCTGGGTATTTTTTATGATTATCATTTTTACTTTTAGTGTTGTGTTACAGCTTGTATTTCAGATACTGTAGTTGAAACAGTTGAGACATGAACCTACATATATTATATTATATTATATTATATTATATTATATTATATTATATTATATTATATTATATTATTATCCGAGACCCTTAGCATCTGTTATATGCAACCTTTATATTATTATATTTATATTAAATATATATTATTTGATGTTTTTAGCAAATTCTACATGGAACACTTCCTCTTCTTCTACCGATGACCTCTTGGATTTCAACAAAGCTCTTACTGCTTCCAAATCATCAAAGGCAACTGATGTGTGATGTTTGCGCTGCCTTGACAAGCCTGAGTTCCTAAAAGAGCTTTGAGCTCACTGGCTGAAATCCTAAAGACTGTTTCATAGGGGTGGAGTGAAAGAGGATGGAGGAAGACAAAACATTACTTCACTGAGCAGGGAATTCACTAAGAGTCACACTTACTTGCACGCACTGTCTGCAGTGTTTTCGTATCTGATTCACTAAATGAATTGTACAAATCAGGTATGGCACACATAGGTGCATGCAGTACAATTTTAACAGCAAAATTTCCTTACAGGTTGGTGCTAAGTTGTGGAGGACGCAGAAGATCTGGCATATTTTACAGTAACAGCGTATCACTCCACCACTGTGACTGAAAAATGTACACAAACATAATTTAATCAAATTTATATAGATTAAATTATATGAATTAATATATTTACAAAATATAATTATGTTAATTATTAATTATATAAATACAATATATAAAGTACAGTCAAAATATTCTGGCCTAAATTTATTTATTTTTTATTGCATTTAAAAGTAACAATTTACAATAAGGTTAGTTAAAGTAAACTAACAATTAAAATACTTCTCAGTATTATTAATCTCAGTTAATGTTGATTCTGACATTTGATTTTAATAATGTATTAGTAAAAGTTGTATCTATTAATGTTATTTAATGGACCTGAGCTAACATGGACTAACAATGAATTTTTATTAGCTAACATTATCAAAGATGAACAAGAACTGTAAAAAAATGTATTGCTCATTGTTAGTTAATGTTAATTAATGCATTAAATATAGTTAACAAGTGGAGCCTTGTTGTGAAGTGTTACCCATATAACATTTCTGCATACTATGTTTCAGTGTTTTTTATTGCATATAACATTTCCACATATTATGTTATATATCATTTTCTTAATGCAGAAAGCTCACCTGTTTCTTACCTGTTTCATTTATGACCGACTGACAAATATGCATAATTTTTACTCATATGTTTATTGGTTTATGTTACAACTGTGTAATCCAAATGGATGGAAATTGCACATGCGATTAAAAAAACATAAAGCATAAAAACAAATAATAAATTAAAAATAAAATGAATAAAAAAATAAATATGTAATAAAATTATGTATAAAAATAAATAAAAAAATTCTGTGTTTATTTATTTCTAAGTTTATCACTTGTGAGCAGTACTAGTGCAATGCTAATTACACTAGGCAAATATCAGTAAGTTTTGTAAATAACACTCACAATGTAGAGCTTTTTAGTGCCTGGTTTAACTGGATTGTGGGTGGTTACTGTATAAGACGCAGAAATACCACTTGTGAAAGCATTGCAACTGTTTGGTGAAATGAAAGTATGTGTGTGTGTGTGTGTGTGTGTGTGTGTGTGTGTGTGTGTGTGTGTGTGTGTGTTTGTTTTAGTGGTGTAGTGGTGTACACAGCTTGTTAGATATGATCATTGCATGTTGGAGCCAAGCTCCTGTGTGTGTGTGTGTGTGTGGTTACACAAGGCATCGTGTTCTCTCTGCCTGTGCAGGCACGTTTCTCTCTGTGAGGTACTTGGCATCCACCCTTTACTAGCATATGCCAAGTTGATGGGTTGGTGGAAACACACACTCAGACGCATGCTCACACACTGGAGCTAAAGTCTGTGTAAATGGGTTCACACCATCGGCTGGTAAATATAGAATTAATATTACTGATTCTGTCTCATGATGAGAAGGCTAGAGTTCACAGCTTGTTTGTTTTTATCTTTGTCAACTTCCTTGAACACTGTGGCTCATTTATTTTTAAACCTTGCAAGGAGAGGAAATGTCACATAAGATGGAGTTTTAACAGTGCAGTCATGTGTTGATGCCCTGGGAGAGAAGGAAAGAAAGTCAAAATGAAGGCAGAAGAAGAAAAGAAAAAAAAAATACTGCAGTGTGACACACACGTACACACACACACACACAAACACACACACACAATCATCTCCACTACCCACGCACACATCGCATACAAGATACGGCACTAGATTACTCATTCAGTCAAATAACACATCCGAGCGCGCTCAAAGCACTTCACCACCCACAAATGAACTAATCACCTATGCTGAAAACCATGAATTTACCACCATAAATTAACATAAAAATTACAGAAAACATGCAAACTACTACAATGACACAGAGAAGAGCTCATGAACATTCAAGCTCTCTTGGTGCTGTGACAGATGTCAGTGGATGCCAAATAAAGTCACAAGACTTGATATCATTATTTGTATGCTGTTTATGTCAGGAGTTTCCAAACCACTAATATATATATATATATATATATATATATATATATATATATATATATATATATATATATATATATATATGTATGTATATATATATATATATATATATATATATATATATATATATATATATGTATATATATATATATATATATATATATATATATATATATATATGTATATATATATATATATATATATATATATACATGAAAATATGTAGCATCCTTTATGTCTTAAAATATCACTATTTTACATAGCCCATTTGATATAGGCTTTATCCAATTTTTGGAGTTTAAACCCACACTAAGTAGTCAAGCTCTGACACTGACTCACCAGCAGGCCTTTTATAGTGATACTAAGTACTCTTAGGACCTACTCTTTTTATTTTACCAATTAAGGACATAATCTAATGACCCTATGAAGAACATTCTTGATCAGTGACTTATGAAAGCAAATCCTGTATTGTGTTTCAGCTGAGTGAGCTGATGTGGGTATATGATGCCCACAGATGGTTAACTCATAAGAACAACGTGGCGACAAATTCTCATCAGTAAAGGTAATAGGCTAGTTTTTTTTTTGTACGATTTATGTCTTGCCCTATCTGTTGTGAGCAATGAAGCCGTCCAGAAGGTTTTATTTGGACTTTCTTCCATTCACAATGGAAATTTCTCTGTCATAAGCTGGCAGTGCTTCGTGAATGACCTCCCTGAACTGTCTGTACTCAGAATTCACAAGGATAAACAGGTTATGTTTTCCTAAAACAAAAACCCAGAGTCAGTTTTGACATTTAAAGATATGAGAGTATTTCCATTTAACCGTAGTGTGTTACCACAAACACTGTATGGTAAGTGATTCAGTGTGTGCAAACTGCTCGATTTTACTCAAATAGCTTATAGAAACCAATTACATAGACTTGTTTGACAGTTTAATTTGATGTAATTTATTTCCATTTTAAAATAAATACTTTATTGCAACCTGGTCTCATGACGAAAATGTTTCTCTAGGAACTTTTTTGCAAGATATGAAATATGTACCGTCATGTACGTTTTGTGACATATTTGATTTGAAATGTCCACTGGGTGTTTGCTTTTTCCCCCCGGAACAGATGAACGTACATATGGTACGTTTTATGTGACGCTGGTTTTGTAGGTGTCACCGCACTTCTGACTTGAACTGTCTGTTGAATGGCGCTATAAGTCTAATGCTCCGTGACGTTTTAAAATACCATACCATCTGCACTACACCTAAACCTACCCAATAGTATGAACAAAAGCGAATGTGACTTGAAAACGCAATCACAAGCATGCCATTATAGCTTGTTTTTTGATCTCTCGTCTTTCAGCTCTATCATCATGTTTCGTGTTTTTCATGAGATTTGTACTCAAGGATTCCGCATCCTAAGTCCAATTCCGTGCCGGCTGAGCTACGGAGCAAGCTTGTTATATCCGGAGAGCGAAACATATGGATCTGTAATTATAACTGTTTTGACGAAAACGATTACAAGTGTTCGCTGTTTTACCACCTCCAGTGTTCATTTCTGTTGGAAACTGCAGTGATATGTACTTATTGGTACGTATTTCGCATCTTGCAAAAAAAGTTCCCAGAGGTACGTTTTTGTCATGAGACCAGGTTGCAACATGCAGAGATGACTATAAATAAAAATGTAAACAGAGAATTCTCGAAACATTTACGCCAGTTTAAGTACAAAATCCTTTGTCGTAACCAGTTTCCCCCTTCAATTAAATTTAACCAGGCACTAAATGCTGTGAAAAGCACTGCGCCATAAATCATGTCATAAATGAAGCACTGAATGTTTATTTAACTACATTGAAGCTGACATATCAAGAAATTATCTTTCAAATGTACGTGATGTGTTGCCATTAGCTTTAGCAAAATTAGCTCCCCTTCTGCTACATAGAGAGCTGTGAACATTGAGTGCAGGAACCAGCTTGGAAACCAGTTTGAAAACAGTCATTATTTTTGCTTTTTCCATTTGGTTTACATTAGTGGCACATAAATTACACACTTGACCTGTAAAAAGCTAGTTTATATTGCATTGCACAGGATGATTCCACCAAGTAAACCATATAAGACAAGCAAGACATTAATATCAGTCATCTAATCACGATTTTACAGTATACAGCAGCAGCTGATAAGCTCGGGAAATTAAGTTTAAAAAGCAAATTAAAATCCCCCCCATGTTGTAGCCGGATTCTCAATCCACCCTGATGATTGTGTGCCAATAAAGCAGCTGGTTCACACAACATCCATATCACAGACTCCAAGGGCTTGACTCCATTTAGTTATCGTTTTTGTACCGTCTCATTTAGCCGTATATTACTGAGATGAACAGTGAATACACAGAGCTAAGCTTCAAAGCACAAGGTTTTTACCCTGTCTCCCCTCCCCCACGCTAGTGCTAGTCTTGGCAGCCTCCGGGAGCTCGCAGCGGTAATACATCATCTATATTTTAAAGCTGCCGGTGGAGAGGAGGCGGGGGAACCTCCATCTTAAGGTACAGCAGGCTTCTCGCTGACCCAAATTCCTCTCATAGTTCCCAAAAGCTGAAAAGAAGGAAGATGAAACAGTGTGTCTGCTAGGAACCAACCCGGCAAAACACAGGTTTTTGATATGTCGGCGTTTATGTTAGCCTCCTTAGCGGGTTTTAGCCCTATCCGTCTCTACAGAGAGATCAGGCTTCATCCTGGAAATAAATCAGTGTGAGTGACTGATAGCACATGCAATTTAATCTATTAGTGCCAAAGCTTTGAGTTAGCAAACAGTTACTGGAAATGGTACTTAGTGAAGTCCTTTGTGCTGGAAATACAAATAAAACAGTGTTTCCCAAGAGAATTTATAAATAATAAAATGTTTGGAAAAAAAGTGTCAGTTCCACTAGTTTGTGTGAAAATTTTAATTCTACACCATTAGAAAGCAAACTAGCTACACTATCAATGAAAATATTATTTGTATTCAGCCCTTACAAAAAATGATTCAATTTATTCAAGTTTTATTTAAAATAAAAATAAGACAACATACTTTCAGTCTACTTTTTATCCGAATATATACTTAAGTATACATGGCTTATACCGCCAAGTATACATAAAAGTGTATTTGGCCTATATTTGTACTTAATCTTTTGATTCAGACTTAAGAAACGTATTGCATGATTAAGTTTCCTTTATAAAGTGCAAAAACAAAATATAAATAGTACACTAAGGGCCAGATTTACTACAGTTAATAAAAAAAATAAGATGTGAACAAAAATACACATATATATAAATAAAATAAAAAATAAATAAATAATAATAAATTGTATGTAAAGGTGTGCTATAGATAAAATAGAATAGAAATAGTATAAAAGAATAAGAAATAAGATGAATTATGTACTAGGATGTAGGTTGATAAATAACTATCAGGTTATTGCACATATTTTTATTGCACAGTGGGAGAACATTTAACTGTTCATGAGGTAGATTGCCTGGGGAAAGAAACTGTTCTTGTGCCTGACTGTCCTGGTATTCGGTGTTCTGTAGCGCCGACCAGATGGCAAAAGTTCAAAAAGGAGATGGCTTGGATGTGAGGGATCCAGAGTGATTTTCTGAGCCCTTTTTCTCACTCTGGATGTATACAGTATATATATAATAGTACTATAATAGTATGTATACCAATATAGTACATTTATATTAGTATACTTGCTATATAATAAAATGAATTTGAAGTATACTTCTTTTTTATAAAAGTGCTTAATTGAATAGCTGTGCTTTCTTTATTGTTTTTCTTCAGTAATTTTGTTTTGAATAGACTCCTAATCAACAATTATCCAGCTGAAAATTGGTTCACTACACCTTGCATCCAGATATATGGCCAGCCACGATGTTTTTCCCCATCATTTGATCATCATTTGTTGAATTACTGCTGCTATGATCGATAGAAAACATACACGCCTTGGGTTGCAGGTGGTTTCCCGAATAAGATGCGGGTTTTTGGACTCCCTAATGTTTTTACATCCACCGCTCTAACCACCTCCACTCTTCCCCAGCCATTTCCTTCAGCAATATTACGCTCTGTTTTCTGAGTAACCATGTACGATATGAATCTTCACTGGTGGGCTTCAATGGGAGTATTGTCTTGAAGGGGGGAAAACGGAAAATAGACTTATCAGCACATTTTCCTGCAACAGAGCACAAAGTATATCAAGTCAGACAGTAACAGCAGCCCACATTCCCCAGTTACGCTGTTGGAAAAACAAGTCTACGATATCTTTCCGGACCATTGGAAGGTGGGAACACAGAACCGTGGTTAATCAGATGAGAGCAGGCGCTCAGAATCAAAATATTTGGGGGTGAAATCTAATGAAGATCAGCGAGCGCTGCTTATTTTTGGTCTCACAATGAGGCGTCTTGTGGAAATAGAGGACAAATTGTCTGATTGTGAAGTGAGAGTGAAAGTGTAAATGAGATTCAAAGCAAAGGGAAGAGAAAATGTGACAGCAATGGCAAAACGATGAAAAAAATGAGTCTGATTTGTGGTGCTGTGCTGAGACAGGCAGAATTGCCTCAGCGCACATCCTCTTGTGTTTTTCGGTGCTCTTAGACACAAGCGTTTGGCCAGGCTCATCATACTAAGTGCTTTGGCAAAGCGACACACGCCGCTGTCACCCTGCTGAAAGCGTGTGTGTGTGTGTGTGTGTGTGCGCAATGGAGGCTGACTCACCAGTGGGGGGAGGAAACTCACGCCTCTCATCCTTGACCTTGAGATTGTGAACAAGACTGAAACTCACATACATACACTTTTAGAGGCAGCAGAAATCCGTAGGGAAGTCACCTTCTTTTAGTTCCTGCTAAGGGTTGCCAGGCGGCCCGTTGACAGCCTCTGTCTGAAGGCCCAGTGTGAGGAATTGATTCCTGATGGGTCTTATCACATTTGTTGAATTAGATTTGGAGACTAAACCATCAATATGTGCAAGTTTCTTTCTTTTCACTCTTCATTCTTTACATTTTCTCAGAGAGTTTTGCTTTCTTTTAAATTCCCGTCTGCAGCACAAGAACCTGAAACAAAGCCATATGTTGTGTATGTATTGACCTATGATCTAGGAGGTACAGTATGTATAATGTATAGAAGTTATTAGCTTCACTCATGAATATTAATTACATGGTAAGCAGGATTACAATTTTGTTCGTTTAGTCATTAATGCAAAATAAACTTTGACAGGGTGATAAGAACACTGATGTGAAGCAGAGAGTCCCTGTACCACCCTGAAGAGGTTTGTTTTACAACAATGGTTGGCTGACTTTACATTGTCTCACTTATTAAATGCTTATTTATCAGGAAGTAAAATAAATAAATGGACAAATTAAATAGAAGCCATTTCTTCATCGGAGTAAAAAAAAAAAAATGAGGTAATTGTGACTTTATTTTTATCTTAATATAGACTTTGTTTCACAAAGTGTGCCATTATTTATTAAACTTTGACTTTTTAAAATTGTTTTAGACATTTTTTTAAAATTGTATTTTTAACACTGAAAAGTAGGCCTATTCCAATCTTACTCAATTACTCCAGAGATCTGTAAGATAAAGCTCCATGGTTGCTACTCCCTTTTCCATTCATCAATATATGAACATATCTTAATGACAAAACTACTGGAATTGAACAAGATATCATGATTAGAGATTATCTAATCGGAGCGATAGAAGTGATTATAAGAAGCAACTTTTATTATTAAACAACTTGTGTGACTTTCTTTCTTCTATAGAAATTAGGGATGTAAAAATGCACCCCGAAGTGGTTGAAAATCAATCAAAAATATGTAATGATTCAAGTTGGTTGGGGGTGGGGGTTTATATGAATGTATCTCTGAAGGGGACAGACTGTCTTTAGAAAAGTTTAGATGGTATTTTCTTTTCATCTTGCCTCCGTATAAAGCCTATTAAAGTAGTGTATATAAGCGCAACGCTGCTTTGTTTACAAAGGTAACCAAGGAAATGCTGTATTGCCACTCTTCCATAAGCGCCACCTGCTGTCAGAAGTGAATTTGCATTCTCATTCAGCCCATCTGCTGTTTTTGTTTCATTCAGGTGTTTTATGTTATATAGTTTCACAAAGTCAAACCATTCTAGTTTTGCTTCAAATTTCTTAAGTATACAATCTAATTTACAGTAAATCTGCAGCATCTTTGTTTGGATCTTGATTAAAATGTGGTGGTTGCCTCTGATTTTAAATGAAAAGATTTATTTTATTTGTATTATTTATTTATTTATTTGATTTGAGATTTGTTTTAAAATTTCAGTTTAGTTTTGTTATTTGACATATTTAAATTTCACAAAGACCTTTACATTTATAATTTGTCTTAAATCTCATTTTGAATTTTTTTTTTTTTTTGAAAAAATCATATTGTGTAGTCAGTATCGTGAATCGTATTGCATCGTGAGTTGAGTTAATCGTTACATCCCTAATAGAAATGTCTCAGTGTTTTTTTGTTTTTTTTGGTCCAAACATTGAAAGTCAATAACTGTTTGGTTACCAGCATTCTTCAAAATTTCATATTTTGTGTTCCACAGAAGAAAGAAGCTCATACAGGTTTGGAATGACATGAGGGTGAGAATTCTTTTGGGTGAACCGTGCCTTCAGAGTGTACGCAAATATTGAAATAATCCAAAGTACTGTATTCTTTTTTATAACAAGACTGATAGTGTGGGCTACCGTGCCACATTTGTATTCTTTCTCCCCCTCTCGTGACTCATGTTTCTTCTCAGGCATTACTGGAACATAAAAATGCACGCAGACAGCCCACAGAAAGCGTGGGTGTTCTGTCAGACCTGTATGGAGGACGGGTTAGAACATCTCTTTAAAAATCTCCTGAATCTGAGGCGAAACCCTGAGCAGAAGATGTGAGGCACATCAGAGTGGGAGTGCTGTTTCCTCTGAAACTTTACTCACTAAGTCATATTCATTGAGACGCAGCTGGACAAGAGGGTTTTCTTTGTTTAAAGAAACTCTGGAATTAAAGGAATAGTCCACCTAAAAATGACAATTCTTTCTTCATTTACTGAACCTTGTTTTGCTCCAAACCTGTATGACTTTCTACACTGAAAACACAAAAAGAAGATATTTTAAGAAATGTCTCCGTGTCCAAACAATGAAAGCCAATGGACAAAAGCAGTTCAAACATTCTTCAAAGTATCTTATTTTGTGTTCCACAGAAGAAACAAAGCCATATTGGTTAGTATTCCTCCACGTACAGACTCCACACAGCCTGTGTGCGGTGCTGTCCATAAGCAGAAGTTGACATGAGAAACTATTTCAGTTCCTCTTAGCTCTTATGTCTATGAATCACGACGTTGCAGCCTTGAGCGAGGACTTGAGATCTTTCTACAGAGCAAAAATAATATGTCAATGCTAGACTGCTTGGATGCTCTGTTTGGACAGAGATATGAAAGTCTGGAGGTGTTGTGAGGTGAAGACTGTCCTGAAATATCCCCTGATCTGTACCCTGAAAAGTCTCGGTTGAAACCACAAATCCATATATTCTGTTCTTGGCCTTGCTGTAAATATAGAAAAAGGATCATATTTATTGAAAAGAGACTGTATACACAGTATATTTGTATCACTGGTTCTCAACTGGATCGTGACCTGTCTGTTCTAGATAATCTAGTCTAATTTTAACAGTTTTGTTTGATAAAAATTATGTAACTGTGTTGGGTCACCACTTGATGTCCAATGGGCTTCTTTCACTGATTGTGATAAAGTGTTCCCACAGTTATTGGAAACTTCATAGCATTGGAAATCTAGCAGTTTTCTATACGTTTTTTTATATTTTCATTTAATTAAAGGGGTCATGTGATGAGATTTCAAGTTTTTCTTTCTCTTTGGAGTGTTAAAAGCTGTTTGTGCATAGATAAGATCCCTGAAGTTGCAAAGATAAAGTCTCAAAACCAAAGAGATATTCTTTATAAAAGTTAAGACTCTGCCACGCCTCCCTGATACAACACTGTTCCAGAACAGTTCAACCCAAATATTAGCGTGTGTGCAGCACATTTTACAGAGGACTATTTCCTGAACCTGGAAGAGTAGCCTACAATGCTGGCTTGCACAAAGGCTGTTTCTATAAAGTGGGGCAATTCCAACTTTGCAAGGACAGTCTGACACTTCTGACTCAAAGCCTGTAAGTACGTTTCTGCCACTGACTATTCAAACGCGAGTTTAGAGCTGTGTAGAGTAGTGCTTGTTGTTTGTCGTTTCTCCGATCACAAATGCAGACATGGTAATGTTTACGCGGCGTGATGCAACGCGACGCGTAAAAAGACAGTATAAGTCATTATAATCAGTAATTATGTCCCCACTGGATGCAACAAATGCCTCGTTTGTAATGGGTTTTATTGTTTTTGTTGTCGTCTCGCCGGGACACGGCATCACAATACGGTGAGGGGCGTAACATTTCCGTCTCACGCTTGAGGTTTTCGGGCAATCACAACGCACCAGATAGCTGGCCAATCAGAGCACGCCTCGCTTCTCAGAATGATGAGCTTTGTAAAAATCGGCGCGTTTCAGGAAGGCGGGGCATAGAGGAGCAACAATAATGTAAAGTACATGGAAAAGAATGTGTTTTTTGACCCTTAAACCAAATAAACACATAGCATTACACCAAATACACAAAATAATGTTCTTTTTAGCAACGTCAAATGACCCCTTTAATGTACATTTATGACACTATGGGCCAGATTTACTAACAGCTTGCACCAGCGCAAACTGTCTTTTGGCATTAAAATAGTACTGTCAGGATTTACTAAAGATGTGCAGTGAAGAATTAGCGCTGAAAAGGTGTGGACAGTTAGTTTTGCGCCTGACTTTACTTAATATGCATTTGTAAGAGTTTCAGGCACAAAATTTATGGGAGGAGAGTATTCAAGTGAATCACGCAACGCGATTTACTAACGTTTCCACTCATCAAATTACTGGTATTTGTGCCATTATTTAACGGCCAAAAAAAAGCATGTCTTAAAGCAGGCGCTAATTTGCGCTGCTCTTGGTAGATTGCACTGGTCGTTATGGAAATGATCTGGCTGCGTCTGTGTTCTTTAATGTGCGCATTGTCACTAAATCACACGCAGAATTTTCCCCTCCTATCGGCACTTTTATGGAATTGCGCTCTAACGCTAATTTGCCCTGTTTAGTAAATCTAGCCCTATATGTTTCATTACTTTGGAAATATATTAAAGAAAACTGGTTAACGCTGCTGCGTCAGTGTTTCTCAATGGCTGAAGAAGCGTTGACAAATTTGTCATTTTTCTCTCTTCTGACATAGTAGGGCAAATGAGAGCGCAAAAATTATATTTTTTGTAGTTTCCGTTTGTCACTATAGAAATTTACCCAACTATGATGACTTACGCTTCTGAGAAGCCCCAGAAATGGGAAAGGGTCCATATAGGCCCACTGCAGAACCATTGCATTAATTCATTCTGACATACTCCACTCTTACATATCTGTCCCATTTGTGATAAAAATTTAACAAATAGCAACAACATCAAAACATTCTAATGAAAACATCGAAGGAGCTGGGCTCTCTGTGCTGCACTCTGCTCATTGCGTGATGTTGTAAAGAGCAGCAATGATGTGAACTGTCTCACTGCCTAGATACAGCTCAGCCAATCAAAACCAGAGCCATGGTTTCCTTAGCAACAGTGTCAGAGCTCACTGTAAATGAAATGAATCATTCTCATGAAAATCAGGAGCACAGGAAAGTTCCACAAAAAGAGAAACCATTCATTGTTCATTTCCAAATGTCACTCAAATCTGGAAAAACTAAAACCAAACACACTAATTAGCTCCCAGCATGCATCAATAACAATTAAAATGGGCAGGCGACTGAACAAAAGCATTTTTTTTCTCACATCTAATAGTGTGGCCAAGACACCCATTAAATGAAAAGCTGTGAACTGGCCCAGTATATTGAAGTAAATGACAAGCCAGGTATGTTTGTACTTTCTCATACTTGTTCTTGTTTAAACATGCTGTCAGTGAAAGGCAATAATGAATGACTGAAGTGAAAGATGGAGCCAAACTGATTTTAACTCGACTGAGCGAATGGCACTTGGTGATCTCAACTGCTGTAAAGAGGTGTAAAAGTATAAAGAATTCTGGGCCGCCTCGTCAATTTTGTCATCAGCAGGATATGAATGGACTATGTGTGCGCAGCTGCACACATATGTGGAATTGACTGCACTAATTGGTTGGTCCTTTAGGTGGCGACACTAAAGGTGCGAAAATTAGCTAAATTTCACAGGCAAGGTCAGTTGAATACAGTTAATAGCATAGCAATGTATAAAGAACAGCTCACACAGAAGTCACTTTCAAACCATCAGCCATCTGTTGGTTAGCCTGGCGAATTCACGTGACCAACTTGAAAATTAAAAAAATCTTTGAGGGGAACTTTTCGCTTTCACACAAAACTCCTGATTGCACGGATGACTGGATTTTGCCCAAAAAATTTCACAGGGTAATGTTAAATTTGACTGCACCTTAATAGCTGGGCCACTGATTTCAACAACTAGTCAAAGAAGCTGCTAAGAAATGGCAATAAAACAGTGAAAGACAGTTTTAGTTTTTGTCTTTTAACAAAATATCCTTCACATTTAGTCAGTATTTCATCAAGTCATTTTCATTCATTTTAAGCTACGTTTACACTGGTGCATTTTCGTTTTAAAATGCATAACTTTTGCTACAGTTACAAAACTGTAGGATTTAAAGGGGCAGATGGCATACGCTGTTGTTATGCCATCTGCCCCTTTAAATCCTCAAGCTCTTTAAAGTCAGGTGGATTCTAATTGGCTGCCATGTTTTTATAACAAATAGTTTGGGAAATGATTTCAACAATTTTGTTCCTCTGTGTCGTTATAGTTATCGTCCAGGGTATGAATGGGCCTTTACTCAAAATTTTAAATAATCTAGAATTTTTATATGTTAAAAAATATGCACAATGACATTTAATTATTGCAAATTAGTGACACACACAAATAATGACGTCATAAACTTATGTTACAAAAGATTAAATTACAAAGAAAGGATTCGGCTCGAATTCTTTTAATTTGATGCTTCATCCGTTAAGGAAAAGGGTGAAAAAAAGCGAAGTGCTTCAGGACATTGTAGACAGTCATTAATCATGAGGAATGTTTGCATTATGATCAACACAGATAAACATTCTTGATTGTGGTGTCACGATCTGTTACAGACAACACAAATGTTTGATCGATTACATTGCTATCACAGCCACAGGCAATCCAGGATTCATTTCGTTTACGCAACCCAAGGGTGAGTTTTAATCGGCAAGCTCTCGGATGACGCAAAATCTTCTTCCTCGTTCTGTCAGGGCTTGTTCCTTATATAAAAAGTAGTCTGACATTAACAGTGTGACATTTCACTTCGCTGTTTTATGTGTGGGGATTCCTGAAAGAGTGATTTCCTTTGTTGGGAGCACATGCGGGCCGTGCGCCGTGACTCACCTTGTGCAGACAAACCTGTCAAGTTGCCTTTAGTAAGAACTAAAATCGACATGATCTTTCCTTCCCGCTTTTCCTCAGAATACCACAAGGTCCCTTCCCCCACTCTTTCCTTCCTCTGCGGGAAGCTGCTTCGGGAAGCGAGAGAGAGAGAAAGCCCTTTCACCTACATTCAGCTAAGCCTGCTTAATGTGGCTGTGCAGCATGGGGCGGTGCAGGGCCGTGATCACTGTGTTGTTTCAGTGCTTCCTAAAACACATACCGCTCGTCCATCTGTGCGGACTGCTTATTCAAAACACGTACACATGCGTGCCTGTTCAGTCAAGCCCTGCCTCAGAAACACTGTAATTGCCATTGCTCCGTCCATAGCGGTTTGATTATTGTCTTGTGTGTTAACTTTAGGAGCAACCTATTTATACATGATGTGTGGTTTATTACTTTCTCATATGCTTTAATAGTGTAGTAGAAGCCCTTCCAAATGTTATGTATTATGAAATAACTAATTTATGAAGCAAAATAAATAGTTGCCATGGAAACCAAAACCACTTTTCGTTACATGAGAGATGAGTCAATGCAGTAGCCAGTTCTCTCCATTAACATGTCTCACACATCACAATACAGCCACTAACAGGACAGCGCCGACACAAAACAATATTGCGAAATGCTTTGTTTTGTTTGTTTGCTTTTATGATTTCATCATTTATTAAACTGACAACTGGAATTTTAAGACTTTGGTTATTTGTACACAATGTTGGGGATTAAATAAAATATAGTGAAAAAATTATTCAATGATTTATTTTAGGCCTTGCGAAGAATTGATATCTTTTCTGCAAAAAATACTAAAATTCAAGATGTTTTTTTTTTAAATAAATATTGCATTTCTTCTAAATGAGTTAAAAACAAATAAATATAAATATAGGCCTACATTAAATATAAATGTTGCTTTCTAGATTTATTTGTTGTTTGCATAAATATATCTACTATTTTATAATGATGTCACAAAATTGAGATTCTCAAAATTGTAAAATATAATAATAATAATAATAATAATAATAATAAAGACATTGTTATTTTAGTATCACAGAGATCCTATTAAAATTTGTATTCATGTTTTTATATTTTATATTTTCTTGTAAAATTTATTTAATGTTTTGGTAATTTTGTGTTTTTATCCTTTTTATTATTTTTTATAACTATGTTTATAGAGTTTTTATTCATTTTATTTCAGTTTTAGTTTTAGCAAAATTAAAGAAAAATTGTATAAAATAAAACAAATAAAATATTTTATATATATATATATATATATATATATATATATGTATGTATAATTTATTTCAATTAAAGTTTATTTTATTTCAAGTAACTTTTTTTTTTTTTCTTTTTTTGTTTAGTTCACAATAAACCTGATAAGGACATTTTGTTTAATTGCTTGGTTTCTATTTCTGGGTTAATAACGCCGACTGTCAAATCTTATTGCTCCAAAATCTTACTTCACATAACATCACACAACAGGTTGACGTTCAAACTTGTCACATTATGACAGTGTTTGTTCATAGATTCAGAAGAGTTGTGTAATTAAATAACACTATAAACCTATCAGCAAAAACACCAATGTCCATTCACTTTTATCAAAGTCTGTGTTACATACAACACACAACATCTAATGCCATTATTTTGAGATTGTGATGACATATTGACATTAGCTGACATCATGTACACCAATAAACACACAGCCAGTATCCTGAGAGGGGTTTCCCCAGCTAATGCCATTTAAATACTGCAAGGATCAGGCAACCATTGACTGCAGATTTCATCATCAACCTTGAGTAGGTCCACAAGCACCATAATAACCTGTGAAAAATGGACTTCATGACTGATTACGACAAAGCATGTTATTTCTGGCCATCTGTGTGGAGGAACTGGCATGGAGACCGTGGCTCAACAGCCCTTACAGAGGCGGTAAAGCAGGTCATTATGGAATCACAGAGCGGGTGATGGATGGAGAGATTAGGGCACTGCCTGTGTCCCTACACGCTAACAAGGATGGTGTGAGTCAGCATTTATTTCCCCTCGGGGGCCCATTCCATTGTCTAGACCCAAATAGCCGCAAAACAACCGTCAGCTAGCCGGGTCCGCCGAGACCGCCGCACATGTCACAATGGTTCTGCTGTAGAGTGATTCAAAGTAAAGTCCAACAAAACACTTCGGAGACTCCCGCCTCTGTAATTTCCGGAGCTACATCAATATTAGGTCATTAAATGTCTTTGTAATGAGGCATACTGTGATTCTAAACTCTTGATTTGTTTTCCTAGGAAGGTGTTGGGGAATTCTCACCTCTCCCTTTTGAATTCATACATACATATACTTCTTGCCAATTAACGCTCCTGGTCAGTGACACGTGGAAGCATATCCAAAGCCTGTAAATGGTTTGTTTGCTCCTTTATTATTTGCAAACTGTTATTATGGCTGGAGAAAGGCTATGACTTATCTAAAGTTATTATCTTGTGAGACAAACACATCTGGTGCAAATGAAAACATTCGGACAAATCACACACTGTGCCTTTAAGAAGGATTTTACTCCTTCTCCGTTGAGCTAGAACAGCTGCAGTGACAAAGTTGCGGCATGTGTCCAAACCACACTCCGCATTTTCCTGGCAGACATTTTTTTCCGTACACCTGCAGAATCTCTCTCTCCCTCCACTGCTCTGTTACGCTCCATGTCTCAGAGTAAGATTAGATTTTCTTCACTTCATATCGCTGATTTAAGATTTTTTTTATGCTGTTATTGTTTTGCTGTCAATTACCAATCTCGTTATGGAAAAAATAAACATGGTTAGAGCTAAATTAGTACTAAATATGTTTGCTGGAACTATTTCATTAATTCGATATTGAAAAACAAAACAAAAACAACTAGCATTTATCTCTACAAGATTTACAGAACTGACGTTTTATCAACAGGACTGTATTTACAGGTCACATACTTGAAATAGTTGCAAATCAGATGACAAAGCCATAAAATAGACTTACGAATCATTCATGAAAACAGTATGCATATGAAATAGTACCTGACAGAAAACTGAAAATAGATCAAGGGCGAAAGTGCAGCTTGAGAAAAGCCACGTCTCAAAACAGCGACATAAATAAACTGAGGTGAAGAAGATGAAGAGGAGCAGAAACAAAATTAAGAGATTAGAATAAGTTACAGCGCTCTTCTTTCCTTTCTTTGAAGCATGTGACTCAGCAAAACCCGAGTCATTTGAACTGACCAATCAGATCATTAGAATTAACCAGTACCGCATGACAGACTAACCTCTAGTGTATAAACATCTCAACAGACTTTGCAACAGAAATGAATACCTTATTTATTTATTTTACCTTACATTTTATATAGCTGCAATGATGTGAGCACCGCATATACATACAATATTATACTTCTACACGTCTTTTTACCATGACTCACAATTCACAGGACTCGTACCGAAGAATTCGCATCTGTAGCAGGTGAGCTACCAAGCAAGTTTACTTTTTACTTTTGCAGAAAAGCCATTCATATGGAGCTGGTTATGTGATGCAAACATACTAGTGTACTAGTTTACAAATCGTGCACTATGGTAAAGTGTTTTGAGGTCATAACATAATTTGTGTGAAAAGGAATAAAAGTTCTTGATGTTTTACTGCCTCTAGTGTTGATTTCACATTTTTGCATGCATAGGTATGTTTGAAAATAACATACCACCTACAATTGAACTTAAACGATAGTGTTACCATGGCATTTAAATTTGCTTCTACAAGTCTTTTATCATGACTCACAATTCACCGGACTCGTACTGGAGCGTCCACATCTGTATCAGGTGAGCTAATGAGCAAGTTTACTTTTTACTTTTGTCAGAAAAGCCATTCGGAGCTGGTTATGTGATGCAAACATACTAGTGTACAAATCATGCACTATGGTAAAAATGTTTTGAGGTCATAACATAATTTGTGTCAAATTATGAACATAATCATAATTTGTAATAAAAGTTGTTGGTGTTTTACTGCCTCTAGTGTTGATTTCAGATGGAAACTGCATTGCATGTATAGGTGCGTTTTTGGACTTTTGCAAAAAGGTATAGAGCCACATTTTCCAATGTGCCAGAAGGTGACTAATGAAATTCCTCTGTGGAGTGACTTTCTTAAATTTCTTCGAATTGCAATACAGTACATTCCTCTTCCTGTCATTCCAATTCAAATTCCAATTTAACTTCCTGCGGGGTGCAAAAAAAGTGAATTCTGATTCAAACTTATGAACTGAAAGGAAGCCAATTCCTACGTTCTGAATTTTAGCACTGCTATATGGAGATTTACTGTAAGAAAACTCACTGTTGACATCTTGGCTTGATTCCTGTATTTTACGCAACACTTAAGTTTAAGCCCCTGGCGATGGATATTACTTGGCAGAGAAAGACCACTTAGAATGATTATGCCCAACACAGCAGGAAAAGACAGAGCTCACAAATACACAAGGTAGCAACTGTTACTAAGGGGGAGGAGGGATAAACAGCAAACAACAGAGCAAGACAGAGAGTAAAGGAAAAGAAAGAGCACAACAGAGAGAGAGAGAGAGAGTGAGAGGGGGGAAGGGAGAAAGAATGAGCTCTTTGTGCTCAGTGAGGGTGAATAATGAATTGTGACTATGTGTAGGTTATCTGAGGGCACTCTGTTTCTATAGGCTGGGACCTTGGCTTGCCAGTATTGTGCATGCAGCATGACCGTCCATTGGATGCTTAGATAAATAAGTCAGATAGTTCTGTAAGTCCCCTCTTCCTTTCTGAGTGTTGCTGATAGGCTTTTATTTTTTTTTTTGTGAAATGGCACAGGCAATGACTCAGTACGAAGCGCTTGTAATTCAGGTCACCGTGAGACGTGTGCTTTTTATGCAAGATTCTTCTATGAGCCATTAAAGTGAGAGGCGGATTCAGGGAGGAAGAGGCTTTTTATTTGTTTTGGCTGCATATTAGAGGAATGAACGAGAACTGTGGCATTTTCAATCCAGTTTCTCTTTGTGTTAAAAGGCATGTTCCAGATTCAGCACAAGTTAAGCTCAGTCGGCAGCATTTGTGGAATAATGTTGATTACCATGAAAATACATTTCCATTCTTTTCTTAAAAAAAAAAAAAACATTGGTTGAAGTGAGGGATTTGCAATGGACAGTACAGCCACAAGATATAAACAATATGCATGTTAACATGATTTCATTGTGCGAATTGAAAAACGACTTATTGACCTTTTCTGTGTAAATTTATATTTTACAACTACCTTGCCTTGAAAAAGTAATACCGTAAACCCACAAAACAGCTGAAAAATGTATTAAAATGTGTTATAACTTATATGACTGCAATTATGTTAGTACCATACAATATATTATATATTTTATTTATTATTATATTTTATGTAATAGAGACAGAAATTCTGGAACTGACATTTTATCATAAATTGCCATCTCAATTAGTGCACTTGTGTGATTATAGCTCAATAAATAATAGATTTTACAACTTAATTTTACAACTACCTTTCCATCATAGCACTGTAAACCCAAAAATAGCTGTAAAAATTCTAACTGAAACAGCCTTACAGCTACAAACAAGTTTCGGCAGAAGCGTTATTGCAAAAGCCTTGATTTTCACTTTTTTTTTATTTCTTTATTTCGTTTTGTTAAAGATAACAAGGAACAAGTTGGAATTATTTTTTTCTGCTAATCGGCATTCCACAAATATTCCACAAATGCTGTCAATTGGACCCAGAATATTCCTTTAATCTCCATTTTTTCTATGAACCTTCAATATTTGAGGATGTACCGCATTTGGTCAGTGTCAGCCTGCACCACGGTGGAGTGAAGGAAATGTGACTCCATTAAAAAGAAGATTGGATTGGGATTTTCTCCAAGCACTTGTTAAAATGAATACTGCAGCAAACAAAATGTTGCCAGGGAGTTTGCCCTTCAGCTCAGCAGTGCTAGAGGACAGGGCCAAAACAGGGGAAAACCCAAGACAGATTCAGTTTATTTGACCTCATTTGATACTTACTCACTTAGTACTCTGAGGACACTTAATGACCACCCAGAGGAAGCAGATAGATTAATGGGATTAGTTATTGAAAAAAAAAAAACCTTCTTCATTTAATCAATGGGATAGTATAATTCATGTGATATGACAAATATTTTTTGGTGAAAAAACAGTATACAATATAAATATATTTGGATTTCTCATTTATATTAATTACATAAAGTTTGCCCAGTACTAAATGATTTAATGAAAGTAGGCGTTCACAAATCCAATCCGCCTTTGAATTGTGCAGATGATACTAGTACTAAAAAAGTAATGCTGTATGATATAATAATTTTGACCGTTAACCTAGATGACAATGTGCTGCTATTAAACAGCAAAAAGTTCATGCATAAAATTTTTAATATGTTTAGCAAATATGATAATGGTTTTATTCTGTAATTTATCTATAAATCAAATATCAAAATGGGATGTTTAAAAGTAAAAATCACTGTTTTTGGTGAAATATAATTATCAGTGAAGCGTAACAAGTATAAAATATTGCATTTTTGTACAAATATTAATGAAAAGACCATCAAATGGCTGCAGCAAAAACATCATACACATGTAAGTATCCAATGTCTATTGTGTCCCAAATGACTTCCAAAACCAACACTTGCCCATTCGATTTCTCAATTGAAATTCAATTAATGAAACTACTGAGAGTTCTAGTCTCATTTCATCAGTGCACTGAGGCGGTATATTTGTTGTCTAAAGTATTGATAGAGTAGTATCAATGTAGAGTTACCAGAGACTGCAACTGTACCCAGCAGGCACAAAACAGGCACACAACGTCATAAGACGTTGATATTTGGTTAAATTTCGGTTGCGACGTCGGGTGACCAAAATTCAACGTAAATTCAACGTTTAATGTCAATGTTAAATTTATGTCCAATACCGACGTCAGCTTACGTTGAGATTTTGTTGTTTTTAGGTTGTGCAACCAAAATCCAACGTTAAGTCAACGTCAAATTGACGTCAAATATTGACGTCAACCCGATTTTCATTTTCAACCAAAACGCAACGTCTGTCCAACGTCATGTCCATCGTCAACCTGACGTTACATAGACGTCTGGTGCCTGCTGGGTACCTAAACCAAAATATTTGGATCAATGACACTACCATTTGGCAAAGGCTTCTGCCTTGTCAAAAAATTTTATACCAGCAACTACAGTTTTTACCTTTGCATTAAAGTTGTAATGGTTTCTTTGCCCTTTAACTCTGTAAAGCCTATTGTACCATCTGTGATACACAAATTTATCTCAATCATCATTGAATTGCATTGCATTGCATGTTTTGCCCCTACAATAAAAACTACAGAGCTTTGATTATTAAACTAAGCATTTAAATATCATCAAACTAAGATGTGATTTATGCAAGTAGTCTGCTTTATTGTTATAGATCTCATTGCTTTACATTACGAGCTATGAGAATTTTTTCACACATATGCAAACCTTTGTCTAAACGTTCAATAAATAGTTCCATTTAAAAAAAATTAATTATGTGGGTTAATTCTGCTTTGATTACAGTAGCCTTAAAGGGATAGTTCACCCAAAAATAAAATTCTGTCATTAATTACTCACCCTCATGTCGTTCCAAACCCAGACCTTCGTTCATCTTCAGAACACAAATTAAGATATTTTTATTTTCTTTGCTCACAAAAAGTAATTTGAACTTGCTAGTTGCATTGCTGTCTATGCAGGGTCAGAAAGCTCACAGATTTCATCAAAAATATCTTAATTTGTGTTCCGAAGATGAACAAAGGTCTTATGGGTTTGGAATGACACGAGCGTTAATTAATGACAGAATTTTAATTTTTGGGTGAACTATCCCTTTAATAAATAGGAAGATATCAACATATTTTATATCAAGAACTCTTCACCACTCTTCAGATCAACCCAAGAGTGAAACTCATGATATTCCAAGAGATTATTTTAATCACATTGATTTGTACCCGTGAGAGTAAGAGTCGCTGTGAAATAAGAGCAATTCAGACGTATGACACAGAGATAGATGAGAGGTGATATTGAACTGTCCACTGTCCACCGCAGGAGCGAAAGAGAACTGAATTAGAACAGTGCTGAGCATGAATACTTCATGAGCTCATGATGTGGAAAAGAGAACAAAGGTTTGAGGAAGACACACACACTCACAATGGACACACACACGCAAACAAAACATTACTCACACACACTTTGCAGGGCAAAGGTTGATCATATTACCTGTAAGCAGATAATTGGCTTACACTGAAGAGTAAAGTACTAGATGTTTGATTATGTGGTGGATGAGCATTAGAGATGAGATGATTAACCTTTTAAAACACAAATATGAATCTGTCCTTTCTTATTTTCAGCGGATGGATGGTAAAAAACAAAACATCTGCTTTGATTACAGTAGCCTTAACGACTAATCCACTGTATAACAGACCGGGTTTCACGCACCACCAAAATAAAACAAACACCCCCATTATTCAGGGATTTGTTCAAACTCTAAATACACTACATAATGTCTGAGAGCAGATCAGCATTGACACCAAAGAAGACCTGTGCTGCTTTGAATTGAAACTGAAGCCCCGCTGCTCTAAAAAGCTACAAAAATGTGTCAGGTGTGGCCTTAAATAAATTTAAGCACATCTTAAAGTAATTTGCTTGTTGCTGTTTCCATGAATAAAGCAGACCACTCTGAATGCAAACCAGACAGACAGAGCAAGCAAAAAATGTCTGCTCTTATTGCTGTTTTATCACGCCAAGCAGATTTTCATATCTGTACCAGATTTTTTATTTTATTTTTTTCTAAAGCAAAATTTTGTCTTTGTATAATAATGGTAAATGGTGTAAGTCACAGTTAATCAGTAAAATGTTGCTGTTTTCAAAGGACCGTTTAATCTTAAAGGTATTTTTTAACCAAACAAAAGATTCTGTTTTTGTTAAAAAAAAAAAAAAAAAAAAAAAAAACCACACACACACAATTATCAATCATTATTTGGGCCTTACACATTTACGGCCCCACCCACAAGTAGTGATGTCATAGTGATGTCTCTGTGCATAGAATATTTCATGTGTTATATGAAGATAAAAATTATATCATTTTGCAGACGCACTCAAAAGTATTTCCATTTTAGAGAAGACATGGTTGAAGACAAAATGGATTTATCTTTGCCGGACCTATTCTTACCTTCCCCATTTACAGCCTTATCCTAAAAGCTCTGCTCTGTACTTTGGGGCCGCACTCCAAAAATATCCTAGAACATACATTTTGTGGTGATGTGGAAGTGGCTTGATATTTAGCCGTTGGAGGAGACCTGCAATTTAGAAGCCAAAATGGCCTGTCATCCACCTAAAAAAGTGCACATTGACAAATGTCTTCCTTCATAGACAAAATAATTGACTCTCAAAATGGCTGGGATAAGCTGGCAGAGTATCCACAAACTGTGCTCAAGTAAAAGTACAAGTAATTATTGAAATAATTACTCAAAAGTAAAAGTAATAATCTTAATATTTACTTGAGTAAGAGTAAAAAAGTATCGAATGAAAAAAAGTACTCAAGTAGTACATTACTATAGTAGTCAACATTTGAAGTGGATCAAAAAAGTTCAAAGTTGTGAGACAAGAATGGGTATTGTTTTGGTTTTAGGACAACTTTGATGAAAGGTTTTGATCCACTTCAAATGTTGACTACTGTAGTTAATTTGAATAAAACTTTTCAGCAATATTTGCTGTTGATTTCCAGAGGCGTTTTTTTACTTAAGGCCAAATTTATAACTACCTTATTAACCAGTTACTTTAATCGGTCACAATACTACAGACTGTTAGTAATCTAATTCTTTCCAACATCAACAAAAGCCATTTTTACACTGCAAAGGTGTAACAGTAGCAGCATCTGGCATGGCATTTATTTTTATTTACACAGACTGTTTAATGCTGCTCATATACACATATTTACACCAAAAAATGCATAATGTAAAAAGCTTATAAATTAAAAAACAGTGACTCATTAGAGGGTGAAGCAGCAATATCATGAAAAAATATTATTGCTGATTATTACTCTTGATATTGTAATAAAGATCATTAATGTTGATTACACTGTAAATAATGACTGTGAATTTAACAGTAAAGACTGCTACAGTAAAAACCTGTTAAATGGTTAACGGTAAATTCCCCTACTATATACGGTGAAAAACTGTATTGGACATTACATGTAATTTTACAGTAGTATACCGTTTTTGGGAGTGGAAAATGTGTGTATAATTTACAGTGAATAACTGTAAATTGACATTCCCAGAATTCCCTGCGTGACATTTCAAATTTGATGGGTTTTTTTTTGTTGTTGTTGTTGTTGAAATAACTATGTTTCTTCTTAGTTATTTCTTATCAGTTTTGTACATTATGGTTGTATGTTACACCTAATGTTGATAAATGAATGTTTATTGCATTATTTCAGTTTCATGTGTGTTACCATGATGGTGTTTAGTGTTTGTGTGAATGACACTGTGCACCTTCTATCTATGTTATTATTTAAAAGCTGCTTGTGATGGACTTTGGTTCATCATGTGACTTTCTCATCACCACCTGCATTTGGTAGTTATCAGTGTATTACAAAGGTACAAAACAGTACTTCAGTAGGTTGGTATATTAACATTATATGAGTTAATGAAATTACGGTATTTAACTGCAAATTTAAGTTAAAACCGTAAAACCTAAAATGTTTGTAGCATATTTTTTACGGTAACCACAGCTGCCGTTTTTTTACCGTAAATTTTATGGATTTGTTTTTTTTACAGTGTAGAAATAATAGAAATGGGAAAAGCATGAACTGTTTATGAATTGATTTTTACAGATTAGACAATCAAGACTTCACATTGGTTATTTTAGGATCATGAAAAACTAAACAGTAATTCAAACTGGGAATAGATTACATAAAGAAAGCAAGCAAAGAACACTGAAGCGGTCCATGACTTCAGTCTAACATGAGTAATGCATTTTCACAAAAAACACCCATCAAAATCACTGAAGGTGTCCTACACTGCAAAATCAATTTCTTACTTACTCATTTTCTGCACTTTGTTTTTTATGCTGAGGAGAGAAGTTGCCTTGAACAGAATTGACTTAAAAGAGTGATTAATTTGCGATTGGGGTATCATTCATGCCCCAGAAAAAAAGAAAAAAGAGACAGCATGACTGGAATAAACTATATATATATATATATATATATATATATATATATATATATATATATATATATATATAATTTGCATATATTGTCCCATTATATTCTAATTTGATTTTTTTTCAACAAGATTTTCATTTAATATTAATTTTACTTTCATTTTCAGTACAATCCAAACATTTTACAGTGTAGTGCTGAAAAATATACTTGACTTAATTCAAAAATAGTAAAAAAAATAAATAAATAAATAAAAATATTAAAAAAAACCTTGTCTCTCTTTACATGTATCTGAGGCAGTGATCAAAAGTGACCTTGGCGTGGAGGTCAGTGCAGCTTCAAGCTAACTGAACACTGAGAGCAGAAAAGAAAATCAATCGCAATGGCACGAGAGATCGATATTTGTAACACAACACTGAAATTCAGAGAGCAAAACAGAAAGAGAGAAACAGAGCTGAGAAGAAGGGGGGCACCACACACGTCTGTAATACTTATGTCACAGACCCACCATCATCAAGCATATGACATACAGAATGTGAAACTGAGATTACAGTGCCTTGACTTAAAGGAACAGATTGACCAAAAATGGATCACGAATCTTGTAATGACTAAAAACAAACATTAACCCCATTGGAATCAATTTGATTTGGGAGCTACAGCAGATCCAAGACTGTCGATTTGGCCTGATGAGGACAGAAATCATTTACATTCCCCCAAATTTGTCCCAGATGGCAAAATGGTGGCAAAAACCATAAAGCACTTTTCCTATCTGTGTGATGTCACCTCCTCTCTTCCAGTATACTGTTAGTGAGCGAAAGAAGAGCTGTATAATGAAAGCACTCAAATGAGAGCTCTAGATTTACTATAACTGTACATATTACTGGCAATGAATTTCAAATGGAGACAGATTGTGCTGATTTACCGCTCTGCAACTTGGAGTGGAGTCAGCATGAAATGTGGTCCTTCTCAGATGTCTGCTGAAATGACAACAGGAAGAGGCCCCTGTGAGCACAAACACACATCGTCTGGAGTCCACTAAAGTTTCAAGTATATCAGAAGTCTACAAAGGCAACTCTTCCTCAGTTATATGAATGGTAACACTATAGAAAAGGGAACACATCTATCTGTCTGTCTGTCTGTCAAAATTTTTATTACTGTAGGCTAAACCTACACTCTAAAAAATGCTGGGTTGCTTTAACCCAATTTTGGGTCAAATATGGACTAACCCAACTTTTGGGTTAAAAATTGAATGTAAAAATTTAACCCAACAGCTGGGTTAGTCCATATTTGACCCAAAGTTGGGTTGAAACAATTTAAAATAGAGTGTATATTTAAAATATTGTGAAAGTGAAAAGTGAAAGTCGTGACGTATTGTCAATTATGGTGACCCATACTCGAAATTGGTGCTCTGCATTTAACCCATCCAAGTGCACACACACAGCAGTGAATAGTGAACAAACGCACACACACAACGTGAACACACACCCGGAGCAGTGGGCAGCCATTGCTCCAGCACCCGGAGAGCAATTGGGGGTTCGGTGCCTTGCTCAAGGGCACCTCAGTCATGGTATCGAAGGCAGAGAGAGTGCTGTTCATTCACAATCCCCACCTTCAATTCCTTTATTACACGAAAGCACTTATGTGCACTTAATTTTGGTTAATGATCCAAAAAAGTGAGATTAATGCTTTTTTCTACATTTTTCTGGACTTTGATCAGCTGCATTGTGACACACAAACCCACTCAAATGATTTGACCAAATGTGTTATTCTTAAAGGGATATGTCATTCAAAAATAGAAATTCTGTCATCATTTATGCTTTCAGAAAAGGCAGTACCTTTTCAAAAGGTACAAATATGTACCGTTCAGTACCTTTAATGTACCAATATGCACCCTTTAGGGGTAAATAAGGTACAAAGGTGTATTACCCCAGTGACAACTTTTGCGCCTTTTTGTACATTTTATGTTATAATATTCCACTGTATGGGGAAAAATAGTCATTGTTCCACAGTAGAAAATGTTATGTACAGGTTTGGAATGACACGAGGGTGAGGAAATGATGACAGAATTTTCATGTCCTTTTAAGGATGTAATAATATTCCAGTTGAAATCCACACCTGTGAGATCCTACAAAAAGTGTTTTGTGGACCAAAAAGTTTGAGAGCCCCTGCTGTGTGCTGTATGTGATTATATCACGAGGGTGGGGGTTGGCCTGAAAGAAAAGGAAAAGAACGGAGAGAGAGAAAGAAAGAGACCTCCAGCGTACTCACCGGCAGATTTGACGTGTGTGCTCAGCAGGGTTATTTTTAGCTGAGGAAATGGGCAAAAGTCATGCAGGAACACTGAAGACAACAGAAAAAAAATGATACACTCTAATCTGCCATTACAATGTGGCTGATTGCCTTCTAAATGAAGATGACTCTATCTGTCCCTCCTTCTCTCTCTCATTTCTCTTTCTCCATTCTGTCTGTGATGCATAGAAAGACAATTGCGTTTTATGCTACATTTGTTGTGCCAGTGTTCCTGCCTCAACGCTGCATTGCATATCCCTTGTGGAAGGCAATATATGAGTATGAAAAGCAGATGTTACAACATCTAGCAGCTGTGTGGACTGCAGCAATATGAGATCACCATTGCATAAGCATCTAATGAGAAAATGGATCCCAGAATTCTTTCTCTGAAATTGAATTGAGCCATTTCACTGTGTTAAAATCCATATTCTTGCATAATAACTATAGAATTTATTTTATTGCTCTGCTCTGTGTAAAATCAAACACACCTCTTCTTGTTGTGAAACTCAATCATGTTAAAAAGAAAAAGAAAAAAAAAGGGAAGAATGTGCAAAATTGACAGTAAACATTCTACTTGTTCATCTAGAATAGACACAACACAAAGTCCAACTGCAACCATAAATCTATCGAAATGTAATAATGTGGTATTAAATGCTGGTGGAAGGCGCTCAACAGAATGAAATAGAAAGCATGAGTAGGCATAAAATTCAATAATTCTTTCCCACTGCAAAAATTGTTTACAGGACACTTAAGAACAGACATATCAATATTATTATTATTTTTATGATACTAACGCGTTATCAAGATCACAAGTTGTGTTTGTTAACGTTAGTTAATGCACTGTGAACTAACACAAACAAACAACGACTGTATTTTTATTAACTAACATTAACAAAGATGAATAAATAGTGTAATAAATGCATTGTTCATTCATGTTAGTTAATACATTAATGTTAACAAATGACACCTTATTATAAAGTGTTACCGTATATATATATATATATATATATATATATATATATATATATATATATATATCAACAGGTTAGGTGCTGCCAGACTCTCATTACATTGGAGCATGTGTGCACCATTGCTCCAGGCTTTTCTTCAGCACCAGATATTATAACCAGCATTGACTGGGCTAATATAGACAATCATGTTTTCCTTTCTGCTTCTCCCAGACTTTCAGTATTTCACAAGAATACAAGTCTTAATTACTTTAAAAATAACTGTGAGTAGAATAACCCTGTCAGGGTGACAAATACAACATGCTGGCCCAGTTCCTCCATCAATACGTTCAGAAAAATGGGAGAAAGAATGCGAGAAAAGACCCAAATTTCCATATGTTTCAAGGACATATATGGGGGGGGGGACAATTTTTTTTTTTTGTGACAATTTTGTGATAATTTTGCTTCCATTAAAATGCTTGTACTGACGATGTTGGTCTGCATCTGTCAATTTGAATTGGCCATAAGAGTGTTATGTTAAAATGCAGTGTGACCCAAGACAATATACTGCCATAATAGATCCAGAATCAATTTCCAGAACCAAAATGAATCAAATCGATTAATTTCTTCCTATAGACTCCATATTGTGAATCACACTTTCTTCTTTTTTTGTCCTTAGTCCAAACATGTTCCCAAATGATCATGCTACAAGAGAAACCACACAGGAACCTATATTCATTATCTCTATTCCTTTTCCTTCAGTCGTTTCTTGTTATGCTATTTTAAAGGCCGATGGAGCAGAACCAGTTAATTTCCCACTGAATCTGAACTCACTGACAACTCACAGAACACAAGTGCTCATAATAGAACCAAACACTTAGCGGGTGTGAAAACCCTCTCCGTCTTCAAATTCTCGCCTTTTTGCTCCCTCTTGACACCATAATGTCAGAAAGGTTTCCGAAGAGCCCACTAAAGAGCTGTTTCACATGCTGTCTGCTCTATTCTCAAACCCTTCCTGCAGCTGGGAATATGGAGCACGTGTTTGACTTGGCCAACAGTACTTCTCTATGGGACCGCTGAGCCAAAGGGGCTCTTCAGTTCAGTTGCCACACAAGTGTATGTACTGTAATTCTAAGCATGCAGGGTCTCCAAACACCAAAAGTATAGTGCTTGGAACAAACATGGACATATTTCATCTTTATTTCATGCTATGAAGAAGTTCAACTTTATTTTAAGAGGCCAAAGGAGATGCTTTAATGATCAGGATGAAGAAGTACCCTAAATTCTTGTATGATCCAATATAAACTACTGTTTAAAAGTTTGGGGTCAGTAAATTTTATTTATTTATTTTATTTATTTTTTTATTGAAAGAATGTTACAAAAAAAAGAAAAGATATTTAAAAAAAATAATGTACTTTTGAACAAATATTAAGCGGCACAACTGCTTTCAACATTGATAATAAGAAGAAAAGTTTATTGAGCCACAAATCTGCATATTGGAATGATTTCTGAAGGATCATGTGACACTGAAGTTACATCATAGGAATAAACTACATTTTAAAACATATTCAAATATTTCCCAATATTACAGTTTTACTGTATTCTTGATAAAATAAATGCATCCTTGGTAAGAATAAGATTTTTTTATTTTTTTTTACTTTTTAAAAAATTACCAACTTTTGAGCAGCACTATAATGGATGTTTACATGAAATCACTAATATCGCCATAGGAAACAATCCAGTAACTGTCCAGTAATCCAATAAAATTCATAAATTATGTTTGTATACCAATTGTGTGGTCATGCATTCTTGTTGCAATCATTTTAGCCTCATATGACCTCTTTCTATGTGACAATGAATGACTCTGACAGATCCAAAGGTCAAAATAAAAGTGTTACCCGAGATGACGGTCACATCTGTGCTGATTGATGAGACTTTGTGGCAGTAAGATGACAGGGCGCACATTGATTCTCACACCTCTGTCCTAGAATACATTTCTTCAAGAAGCTCAATAACGTCATGTGCATCATATATAGTAGGATTCAGTGGCTTTGCGAGGTGGGCATTAAGAGTGGGCAAAAAAATACCATCAGGAAAAAATATTCAGCCATTTCAAATGTACATAAAAAGACTACTGTTACAATGCATAATTGACCCAAAAAAATGAATTTACCTATCCTTATGTTGTTTCAAACCTGCATGAATTTTTTTCCACTGTGGAACATAAAATACAACATTTTGAGAAATTTCTCAGTGATTTCTTTTATTTATTTATTTTTGTCCATGGTAAATCAATGTATGTCAGTGATGATCAAAATTTGATTACCAACATTCTTTAAAATCTTGAACATCTTTCAAAATATTCTCTGCAGAAAAAAAAAAAAAATTCTTATGGGTTTAGAACAACATGATGATGAGTAAAAGATGATAGAATTTTCATTTGTGGGTGAACTGTCCCTTCAAGCAAAATGATGTACTATTGATATTATAACAAATTGTTTTAATTGACACAAATAGGTATGTAAATTCAGGTTAGTAAGACCACACCTCTTCTGCCCAGAAGACTTGAAAACTTCTGTGTTTCCCTGCCTTAACTAGAAATATATATAGAAATGAACTAAACAACAGGCATACTTCTAAAGCCACTTTTTGTCATGTCTGTTCAATGATTTATTCGTCTGGACCATAACGTAATGTCTTTCAGATATCTTAATTTTTTTCAACAAACATTAATATATTTGATTAACTGTGATTTAATTGACAGCCCCAGCAGAAACATGTTAAAACACTCCGATGGACCAAAGGGAAATGCTTCCTGCCAAAGAATATGCAGACAGTGAACTAATTATTCTGACTTTGCATTCAATAGCTATCTGCTTTGAAACCCAAATATGCAAGCTGAAAAATCTGAAAAGACATGTTCTGGAAAGAGAGCCAAACCCTGTTCTTTCTGCTGACTGAAACACACGCACATTCTTGTATGTCACTTTGGTAAGGAAGCGTCTGGCAAAAGAATACGTGTAAACACAGGGCTAGTTGTTCAATCCAGATTTTTTTCTTTGGTTGGTTTATAGAGTTTGTGTTTATGTGAATTTAGTTAGTGATTGTGTGTCAGTAGGTGGGCAGGTAAAGCGTTTATATAATGACAGTTTCAAAGACGGATCTCAAAACAAATAGAAGCATGAAAAACTCAGATAATAAATCTGCTCCAAATATGACATGGAAAAAGCCATAATGATGGGGGATTTACATTGATTGTGAGGGAATGCTTTGTAGCTGATGTTGCACCATTCATCTCGGAAACGGCTCAAGTATGACAAACAGACTCATGGCTATAGTGCAAAAATATTCACCCCCTTTGGAAGTTTATTCTGTAACACTTTATTTAAAGCCTTTATTTATAATGCATTATAAAAGTAGTTATAATGCATTAATTATGCTTTGTAATGCACCTTATAATGCATTATATGATCTCATGAATAATTGTAACTACAGTTAATACATTATAACACTTATCGGTTCATTGTTGTACTATGCAATTTAAATTCTGTTATGATTATTTACGACAAGATATAATGTATTACAACGCATATTATGATAATTATAATGCATTATACCCTTTAATAACCCTTTATAACGCATTATACATAAAGGCTTTAAGTAACCGTTTATTCTTTTACACGTTTATGAACAACGAACCACAGATTGTCAATCAGGATTTTAAAAAGTTAAATTAATTCTCAATTGGCTGAGATCTAGACCTTTGTGGACAAAAAACTGTTGGTTTTATGATACCATCAGTTTTTGTTTGGGGTCATTGTCATGCTAGAAAACAAATCTTCCAAGTAACTGGCATCTTGCGGATTTCATCAGGATTTCCACCAGGATTTTGTTGAATTAGGGGGGAAGTCGTGGCCTAATGGTTAGAGAGTTGGGCTAGTAACCCAAAGGTTGCCGGTTCGATTCTCACACCGGCAGGAATTGAAGATGGGGATTGTGAATAAACAGCACTCTCTCTGCCTTCGATACCATGACTGAGGTGCCCTTGAGCAAGGCATCGAACCCCCAATTGCTCCCCGGGCGCTGGAGCAATGGCTGCCCACTGCTCCGGGTGTGTGTTCACGGTGTGTGTGTGCGTTTGTTCACTATTCACTGCTGTGTGTGTGCACTTGGATGGGTTAAATGCAGAGCACCAATTTCGAGTATGGGTCACCATACTTGACAATACGTCACGACTTTCACTTTCATTAATTTTGCCCTCTGCCCTCAAAAGCCTTCCAGGGCTACTGCAGAGAAACCTCATGCTGCTGCCACTGTGCTTCACTATAGGGATGGTGTGTTTCTGATGATACACAGCCTTTGGTTTACGCCAAACATGCTGTTTACTCCGATGGCAAAACGCTCAATTTTGGTCTCATCAGATCATAGAATGCTCCTCCAGCTGGCTTCAGTGTTTCCCGCATGCCTTCTAGCAGACTCTACTTTTTTCAGTAGCTAGTGTTTTTTTTTTTCTGACAGTGGCTATTCTTTGCCACTGTAGCATAAAGATGTCACTAGTAAAGCAAACCCGGCAACAGATGTTGTACGCACAGTCTCTCCAGTCTCAGTCACTTGTACTGTAGCTCCTTCAGAGTTGTCATTGACTCCCTTACCAGTCTTTTTGGGTACATCACTACTAATGTAGTGTCATATTATAATGAGTAATCACAGGTATTTGTGCATAAAGCTAATTCGTACGAATTTGTACGATTTTCGCTAAATCATACATATTTTACAGGTTCCCCATTTGGTATGAATTCATACAAATGACCTACCCCTAACCCCGCCCCTAAACCTACCCGTCACTGGGGTCTAGACAAATTGTACAAAATCGTACAAGTGAGGTCGTATGAATTAGCCACCTCATAAAATACGTACGAATTGGTCGTCAGATAGCGTTGGATCATAGAGACGTACAATTTTTTCTTGTATCCTTGTTCATACATGGAACTAACAGGTTGATTTCTTTTATATTTAATCAATGAGATTCATTACATATGTTTAATGCCATCACATTTATTTAACGCATTTACCTAATTTGACATTATTGGCTTGTTTAACTTGTTTAGAAGGATTCAATTTACTTTACCCAAAATATCTCTATCGATATATATCTATGTATTTCTTAAAATTTAATTTATTCATTTGATGGCAAAGCTGAATTTTCAGCATCTTTTCTCCAGTATTCAGTGTCACATGATCCTTCAGAAATCATTTTAATATGCTGATTTAGAGCTCAAGACACATTTCTTATTAGCAGTGTTGAAAACAGTTGTGCTGCTTAATATTTTAGAGGACATAGAAATCTTTTGTAGCATTATAAATGTCTTTATTGTCACATTTGATCAATTTAATGTGTCCTTGATAAAATAAAAGATGAAAAAAAAGCTGTATTTCTTAAATTGTGCATGCATTAATATTTTTTTCATTTCAGATGCTGTCATTATGTTTATATTGCACAATTAAGTTTATATACATATAGAATATAAGCATAAACATTACTTACAAATACTAAAAAGATCAGGTTGTCACAATCTTAAAGAGGCTAAATGTGTATTAAATCAATTGTTTTTCAATCAATTTGTGAAGATTCATTTTTCCTGATGCAGTAATTTCATTCTTAATATACTCGGTACATTAAAATAAATCCAGGTAATTCCAGACTGCACATGGCCTTTAGACACCAGGAGTCCTGATTAACGCTCTGAAACAGGTCCTTGGTACCAGCCGGTTTTATTCTGAGCCCCAGGCACGACAATGATAAGCATCTACGGGAATCAATGAGAGCTTATGTGCTTTAAAATGGTAGGTGGCTAATGACTGTTTTAAGACATTGATGCACAGGGGGCTTTCAGCATCTGCAAGGTGAAGAAAGAACATTACCATATTAAACATGTAAAATATGACTCCAGAGGAGTAGAGCCCGGATAACCGTCAGGAAAAATGAAAGGTGCAGTCAGAGGGATGAATAAGAAGTCTGCCCAAACCAGCTGACGCTCCAATTATTTACTACCTCTTAAACTGTTCAGTGCAGTTGCCCTCCATTTTATGGGCTAAACGTTTTCTGGAAAGAGATCTTACAGAAACATCTACGTATCATTACTCAAAACCACGAACAGCAATGCACAGCTGAGACACAGTATGTTACGATGTCATATACTCTTAAAAATAAGAACTATTATATATAAATTAAAACTTTTAGGATTGGAAGGGTTGATCAATTTTACAAATTTTATATTCTGCACTATTTAAGATTATTATTCTATTATTTTACTGTTTCTAAAGTATTATACTAAATAATAATAACTATATACATTTGAGGTCATTAATGTACAGCAAGGACAGATTAAATTGATCAAAAGTGACAGTAAAGACTTGGAATGAGATGGAATTAGATCAAAGTGGAGTTTGATCCAACGTTACAAATTTTAGTTTACCTCAAATAAATGCTTTCTATTTATTTATCTCATTGAATTTTATTTCATAACAGGAATAAATTATATTTTAAAATATATGAAAATAGAAAACAGTTATTTTAAATTGTAATAACATTCCATTGTAATTGTAATTGTAATAACATTCCACAATATTACAGTTTTAACTGTATTTTTAATCAAATAAATGCAGCCTTGGTGACCATTAAAGACTTCTATAAAAAAAAACTGGAAAAAATAAATAAATAAATAAATAAATAATAATAAAATAAATAAATAATAAATTCTTAAAGACCACCAAAAAGATCAATAATAATAATAATAATAATAATAATAATAATAATAATAATAATAATTATTATTATTATTATTATTATAACAATATTTTTTAAAATATAATTATTTTTGTATTAAATTATTGTATTGATGACTGGGACAGACATTAGAATCACCTCCACTTTGATCTAATTCCATTTACATAAAATGACTTTGAACTTAAGGGCCTGTTGCTATGACAACAACTTCAAATGACCTTAAACAAACAATTATATTAAGCAGTTAAAACAGTTATATTCAGCTCACTCATTGGACTTTATGTTGTATGTTTAGTTTTCAAGAATGTCTAAGGAGCAGAGAAAAGATAAAGAATAATAATAAAAGAGAGAATATTTGACCCCACATCCCATTTAAAATGGTCATTGAAATGAAATGCAACATTCAATAAAGCCATCAAGGTTTCCCCAGTGTCAAGCTGAAGTATTCTGTCCCTGAAGAGCATTGTGTGGACACCACAAGGTTATTCAATGTCCTCTCCCAATTAAAATCCAGCCCAAGGCTCTGCTAAAACAATCAAGCCAAGGACAAGGCTGTTGCCAAACGTTGAGGAGAGCTACATTCCCACTGCTCTGCATTAATAGTTATTCAGTGAAAGCTGAATACCTCGTCCAGCCTGCATTACTGCAGCACACGCTTCAGTGAAAGCCACAATGGTTTGGCTGACTGTGGCCTTTTTCCATCCTTGTTAAATCTTTTATAAAAATCAGCCTCCTTGTTTTTGCCAAATATGAAGGATAATTTCGTGGAGCCAGAGTCTTAAAACAGAATTTTCAGTTCTTGGACACTAATGTGTGCTGAGTGTCATTCCCACAAATATTCATTTTGTTAGTAGGTGTGTGAAATGTGAGGGACAGAGGACTCCGCTGGGGCCTGTTACTCCGACAGATCCTTTTATTCAAGCACCAAAAACAATCAGAAAGGGCCAAAAGGTGTTATTACACAGCACATTAGACCCTCTTCACGTTTGCAAATGCTGATGAATTATAATGTGATAGTATATAATCGGTAATGAGTTCTTTCGTGTTCTGTTTAAGGCTCAAAGTTAAAGAAGTTAAAGGAATAGTTATTTAGTCACCCTCATATAAAATTATAACAAAACCGTACATTTGAGTTCGTATGCAGTTTTTGGTAAACTGCCTCTGTTAAATATGCTACCCTGGGTTTCAATCCATGAATGTTATGAACTGGATTGTGCGACCAGAACCTAGATATTTGAGAGGAAATTAATGCATGCTTTTGTGTCTGAGCATTTCAGATATGAACCACTGTTGGTCTTAGTGGCCAAAGCTGTTTGATTCCTTCAGGTTTTGTTGCATATTTTAAGTAAGAAGGACGAAAAATCATAAGAAATGTAAAAATCCATTTTCTCATTTTATTCATACTTTAACTTAAAGGCACATACCTGCATTGGACAAGCTGTTCTGTGTCCAGTTTGTTTCATTATGTGGTCACATACTACTAAACAGAAGTTTGAAATAGTCTGCAGTGTTGAAATTCTTCAGTTTGACATTCAGAGCAGAAGTCAAGAACATCCAGCTACATTGAAAGACCGGCAAACTTTCTTGGCAGACTTTTTTCCCTGGCTTTTTACTGTTTATGCTTAAAACAACTGGGAAAAAAAAGTGCAACAAAAAATGAACTTGCATCACATTTTTATAAAAAATATTTGGTCACACTTTTTATTTTATTCCAATTCACGCCATTAACAAACCATTAACTACGCCTCAGTAAACTCCTAATTTGCTGCTTATTAATAGTTAGTAAGATCGTTAAGTTTAGGTATTGGGTAGGATTAGGAATGTAGAATATAGTCATGTGCTTTATAAGCACTAATAAACAGCCAATATGTTAATAATAGGCATGCTAATAAGCAACTAATTAATAGTGAGAATTGGTCCCTATACTAAATTGTTACCATTCTTTTTAAATAATATAAAACAACATAAAAATAAATATAATAAATAAATTATATAATATAATATATCACCAAAAATGTGTAATTTGATAAAACATTAACTGAAAACTAGTCTTAATCTGTTATGGACAGCTTTTAAACAATGTCTAGAAAAATATAGAAAAAAAAGACTTATTTAAAATGAAAATGTGTGTGTATGTATGTTAGACAGCTTGGTAGTAAATAACGTGCAGCAAACTAACAGTTCAGACTCTCCACGTTCTCTAACCTCATTAAAAGTCAAATTCTTCAATAACCTTTGGCCAAAAAGGATGTTTCATTGCATTACATCAGCCACACCTTTTGATTTCCAGCCAAACGGGTTATTGATAGTTCTGCAGGGGAGTGAGATGGATGCTTGAGAGGTGCAGAGAGCACAGGGTGACTCCAGATCAGTGTTTGAACGTCACACACACACAATCTTAGAGATAGTACACCTCTAGGGAACTACCTACAGAAAGCGGAGCGGAAATGTGTCTCCTGATAAAAGGTTTTTTTTTTGTTTTTTTTTGTTTTTTCAGGACAGCACTGATTTAACTCACACACAGTCTGCACAACTGTCTTCTGGTGGTCATTCGTTTCTCATCCCTCTCTCAAGTTTGACCCCTGACAGGTGGTAGGCGCTCACCTAACGATTAACTGATCCCAGGATATCTTTCCAACCTCAGGACTCGGCGTCCTGCTGTTGAGGTATTCACAAAACACCAGCAGAAGCTGAAGTCAAACACTCCCCCAAAAGGAAAGACAAATCACACAAGATCTCTCTAAATAGCTCAGATGTTTCTCCTAATAATAATTTTTTATCAGGTAAAAACCCATTTTACTGTCCACAATGGATTAAATGTAAAGTAAATTCCTTTGCTGACATTTATGATGACAAAGGTCTGAAATCATTTCAAGATATTAAGGCTCTTTTTAATCTACCAGGAACCTCCTTTTTCATGTATTAGGTCAGCACTTCGTGCATATGGAGTTCCCTGGGATGCACAATTGCCTGTACATCCCTTGCGAAAAGTAATTCTCCCCACTGATAATTGTTATTTCTGCTTCAGTTATTTACTCTTTTCTCCTCAAAAACTCAAACAAACCATTATCCATAACAACTATCTGGTCTAAGGATATCAGTGTCGACATACAAACTTTATTATCTGATCAAATTTGGGAGACGATTACATCATCCTCAAAAAATCCAAATCATCAGATGATCCATTGGACTCTATCTTTCCCCTTTAAAACGCTTTTATATGCATGTGTCACCTTCCCCAAATTGCAATTTATGTCCGCAGAGGGCACTTGGTACTTTTTTTTTTTTTGGGAATGCTCTCCACTTTCTCTTTTCTGGTCTCAGTTTGCTCATGACATATCATTCCTATTAGTATAGGATGTGGTTTTAACTCCAGATCTTTTCTTCTTAAATAACTTTTCTGAATTGGCTCTGTCTCCGCAACAGAGAAGCTTACTTTTGGCTGCTCTCACTGCTGCAAAGAAAATGTTAGTCAGTTGCTGGGTCGCTCGACATTGTTTCTATGGAACTATCTACAGCTCGCATTCATGGAGCAAAGACAAAAACTTTGAAGACTTGGAGTGCTACTTTTGATATTGTTAAATCTTTTGTTTCTTCTTTTTGATGTACAATTTATTTTAGTATTTATGTATATTTTTTTATTTTTCTTGTGATTAACTATTACACTTTGTACTTTTCTCCACTGCAATGTCTTGTATTTTCCTTAGCACAGTATAAGTCTACCTGGTGGGTTGGTGGGTGGGGGGTATGGATACAGTCTAAATGAATATGTTGTATTTTGTGCTATACTGAACTGACTACTAAATAAAATAATTGTTCACAAAAAGAAAAAAGAAACAAAAACAAAATATATTTTACCCAATAAAGTTTTATAGTAATTTCATTATAGTAAAAATGACAATATAAAAGCCACTTACTTAATTTTTGGAAATAATTACATAATTGTGTTTATCTTTATAATAATAGTCTTTATAATAATATTACACCTATTTTTTTCTTCTTCTTTTTTTTAAAGAATACAGTAATGTTCAAAAGACTGGGGTCAGTAATTTTTCTTTTAAAGAAATTAATACTTTTATTCAACAAGGACGAAGTAGCGGTAAAGGCATTTATAATGTTACAAAAGATTTCAAATAAATGCTGTTCTTTTGAACTTTTTATTCACCAAATATTAAGCAGCACACCCAATATTCCACAAAAATATTAAGCAGTGCAACTGTAGCATAAAAATCATTTCCTGAGCACCAAATCAGGATCATGTTACACTAATGGCTGCTGAAAATTCAGCTTTGCATCACAGGAATAAATTACATTTTAAAACATATCCAAATAGAAAACAGCAATTTTAAATTGTAATAATATTTCACAATGTTACTGTTTTATTATATTTTGATCACACACTTAATGTTTGAAAGGTAGTGTATATATCTACCTTTAAATTGCAGGAAAGGATTCTTTCGCAAGTGGATCATCACATCATGCCCTTGTCATCAAAATTTATTTGAAAACCATTGCTGTACCCTAGTAACAAAGTAATATATTTAAAATGTATTTATTTCATAATAAGTAAAGTTCAAATCTATTAACATATTTACTGACATATCGCTCGAAACTTACGATATAAAAAATATAATTAAACTGTATTTGTAGTACTGTTCACAATGCATATTTCGTAATATTAGGCCTAAAATGTGTTTTAATGTCAGTATTTGTGAGGATTGTATGATTTTTGAATAATATCAGTCTTTAAAAGCAAGATATTTAAAGTGTACCTGAAGTATACTTGCAATAGTTCCACTTTAGCACAATCAGATATATTTAAGTATATCTTTAGTTGGACTTCAGCACTACTTCCACACAATTAAAGTGCATTAAGTACAAAATTAGTTGTTCCAATTTAGCAGACTTTAAGTATACCAGATTAATATACTAAAAGTACAATTGCAGGGTATTTTTATTGAGTACATAAATATGTAAATGTATTTGTAGTATTTTTAGCATGAAATAAATGTATCTGAAGTACATTTTAGCATATTTATTTTTCACTAGGGTAGAGTTTCAGATCACAACATAGTCTCACATTGTGTTCAGATCTGGCAATATACTAAAGTACAGAATCGATATTTCAAAATAAACACATTAAACAAATTGGTGCTCTTTTGACCTGATTAAATGCATAGCAACACTGGCATTTTATTCAAAAAATGTAAAAATCCTGTTCTGTATAAGTATACTTACAATGCTTAGTGTATTTCAAACATCATCTACTTTAATGTCTATTTTTATTTCTCATAACATAATTCCAGAAGAAACATCAGCAAAAAAAAAAAAAAAAAGAAGTCATGTTTAAGCAATGACATTTTCCTCTGGGTCCTGTCAGCTTTATTAAGACAGGAGTAACTTAATATTAGCTTTCAATTGACAGTGACATGTTTACTGATCTAAGCGCTGCATCTGCATTTCACCAAATGAAAATGAATAAAGTATTTTTATCTCAGCGGTGCACGGCATCAGGATATTACCTCAACGGCTGCCACCTCTCGTATTTCATTACATGTGAGAAAACGCCACAGCTTCAGATAAAATATGACACATATAATGAGGCAAGAGAGAGACGAGGAAGATCTAAAATTAGCAGGAATATGTTATCACTGAAGGGATAAAGAAATGAATGTAGAATTCATTCCTTATAGCTCCTAATTTCACAAACTGTTAGAGGTGCAAACACCGTCGGTGCCAATAAAGAACCTTTATTTGAAAGAGCATGGTAAACCCTCTTTCATCTGTGAGGCAATTGGACTGAATATTTAATGCTATTAAATGATGCAGAAACACTCATATAGTAATAGAGGTTAAAAAATGACCTGAAGGTGAGTAAACGATGCCAGCATTATGTATGTTGAGACGTAGTACCTGTAGATTGACATTCAAACGTACCTGTAAGATTACTAGATGTTAAACAAGGCACATATTCAGATATTCATTGGTTGGTTTTATCCAGAAACAGCCCTCAGGGGTGGAGATGGGGGACAAGAGCATGGAGTGTTTGGGAGTCTGCATACATGCACGGAGGCAGATCTGATATAATTGCACATGGCAGATCCAGGGCATTTTCCTGCTATCATAAAAGAGCTCTGAGTGATATTGATCCTGCTGGTTTTTTTTATTCTGCTCTCTCTCTTTCTCTCTCTCAGTAACTCAGGCGCACCAAACACTAGGCACCATGGGAACTGAAGAACAGAAACACGCCTGACTGTCCTTTCTGGTATTTGGACTGGTATTATCCCTATTTCGGTCACAATGAGAGGCCATGACGCATGGAATATTTGTCCATTCTCTAAGTAAGGAGCACTCAGCTATTTTGTTGCACAAACTTTGGCTAATAGCTCTCAGAGAATTAAATATAATTTTGGGGTTAAAAACCCAAAATGCGGTGCTCTTAAGATGACTTTTCCATTGAAATGGTGCCAGATGATGTAAGTTAAACTCTGACCCACACTGACTTGTGCGCCAAACTATGATGTAAACCATAAGCTAAAAAATAAACTGCTCACAAGCAATTATTTAGACTTAAAATGATTTTCACCCAAAAATTAAAATTCAATGTCCCTTTAAGGAACATGGTACGTGGTATCTGCGATTCCCCAGTTTATTTACATTAAGAGAATGGTAGCAGGTGAAAGTGGCAGTATTGCACTTTTATTTAATACCATTTCTGGATGTATTTATCCAAAATGATTTACATTAACAGCACACATGTTAGTGGTTTGTTCTCTGAGAATCAAATCCATTTTGGCACTGCTAGCACCATGCTCTGCTGTTTTGAGCTACAGAAACACAGAAATACTTGCTGTTGATAATTTTCTCTAGGAGAACATTTTCTGGAGAAATAAACATGTTATTTTGTTAATTTTGTTGTTTTATTAACTATCACTTACATGCAACAGTGAACACAATAATGGGTTGAAATTAACCAGTAGTCTGCATTGCTACTCTAATAGCACTGATGTTGGCAACAGTTATGTTTTTTTATATGTATTGTAGAAACATCTAAAATAAGAATTACCACTTAAAAATTTTTCATTTTGTTTTTTAACATATACAAAGTATCGAGCTACTCTCGTGAACGCATAAAATTTCTGCGGGTAATTTACTAGCAACGTGCAAATTAAAGAACACAGACACAAAATCTTATTTACATATCGACCAACACAATATATCAAGCACAGCGCAAATTACAGTAGTTGCAATAAAGAATAAAGAAATAAAGTACGTTGAAAACAGTACGTTGAAAAGAACCAGAGGGTTACAAGAAATTTTGATAGACCTGGTATTGCGTGACTCCTATTTAGGGGTTCCAAGTCGTCTTTTATTTCCTTAAGCAAATCAAAAATAACATTGCTTGGCAAACTATATTTTTGTGTTATTTTTGCATTCCAAATAAATTAATACGTGTGGAAAATATACTCTCCTTTCTACCATGTGCTTTTTGTTCTCTGCCGTGCCTCCTCTAGCAACAATTGCAGCCATTTCAAGCACAAAACAGTTTAAGACATGCTTTTTTGGACGTTAAATAATGGCGTAAATACCAGTAATTAGACAAGCACAAACGTTAGTAAATTTTGTTGCATGATTCATTTGAATACTCTCCTCCCATAATTTTTTGCGTCTGAAAGGGAAACTCCTACAAATGCATATTCAATAAGGTCAGGTGCAAAAATAACTGTGTCCATGCCTTTTCAGCGCTAATTCTTCACTGCGCGTCTTTAGTAAATCCTGACAGTACTATTTTAATGCCAAAAGATGGTTTGCGCTGGTGCAAACTGTTAGTAAAACTGGCCCTTTGTGTTTTGCGGCTCCACATAGTTAAGTAAAAAACTTTGCTGATGACTTGAATCTAATTTTTTGTTTTGAAAACTATACTTGGATAAGACATTATCCTATTACCCAGCTTTTAACATTACTGATTCAAGACCAGCAAGTTTAAGTGGCCACATGTGATTTTTTCCAACCCAGAAGAGTCTTGTCTTTGGTGAATTGTTTCAAAATATCTTTGCGTCGGTGGAAAAGGGGTATCTGTCTATTCTGAGGTCGGCGTAAGTCTTCTGTCACTGCTGCTTAAGTCTGTCTGCTAATTACTGTTACGCAATCAGCTCATTGCTGCTAGGACACAAGAGCATTATTAAAACTATAAATATCTCACCAGAATTGTTCTTGAGGTTTAATATTCACATCACACAGGCTGCCGAGAATCTGCTGAGAGTTTGTTTTACATCAAAAATATTGATCGATCGAGTCAGGACAGATCCTTGAAGACCTGTCATGAATGTTTGAGACTTTACTACCCATCCAACCCTCTGTATTTATCCAATCGAACTGATGGCATCTGGGTGCAGTTCAGCATGAAGAGTTGTTCATCTCTGGGGACAGACAAAGGAGAGCTGTAGTAGGGGAAACCAAAGGAGTTATTCTCTGCCTCTCTCGGTCTCACTCCCTCTCTCTCTCTAACTCTTCACTCACTTCCTCCAGGGCTACTGTCAGTTACTCAGACATTTAATCACCCCTCTGCTCCGTGGACGTGTCCTTACATTACACCCGGTGCTGGCTGGCAATGTCAGCTATAAATAACCCACCACAGGGTGCTAAGGGCCATAACAGCACAGCTCACTGCCTCTGCGCTTTTAGAGAGGCCGGGTTACACTAGAAATTTAGAACACAAGCGTAACACACTATTGTTGACATCACTTCTAATTCCCGTCAGCCAATCTAAACCACAGTAAAGCTGCTTTTCAATTTTTTCAAATATGCTGATGTGGGATTTGAGAGAAGTAAACAATGCCCGATTTTTCAGTCACAGTGGCGTAGATTTAGTTTGAACTAAGGAGACATAAACTACAACAGACTCATTTGAACCACATGAACACTGTGGATATAAAAAGAGTATGCTTTAGCCAACATTGAACACCAAAAAAGCCACATTTGTCATTGGCATTATTTTCAGTACAAACATAAATCACAAATGAATTGTTAAGTCCAATTTGTAAAGTCAGCACAGATTTTTTATTATTTTTATTTTTATTTTCAGTACATTTGCCTACATGATTCATGTTTCCATTAGTTTATCAGACTCCAACCAGTTGATTTAGTTCAGAAGTCACTCACTGAATTATGTGATGATATGCATATGAATTATATGCATTTTTTTCTGTAAATTGGGCAATTACCAGTTGGTTTGGTTCACAAATTCATTAATTCATAAAAACGGACTGATTTGTTAAAGAATCAGAGTTCAACTCAATGACTGAACTGAATGATCTGGCTGCAACAGACTAGGTGTGAATGGATAATTCATTCATTGTTTTGAAATAGATCAAACTGATTCAAAAATGAATCATTCAATTAGTAGTTTGATTAACATTTAATTGATTTTTGACGCATATGATGCTTTTATGTGCTTTCATTCTGTCATTCTGCTTCTGAGGCTGATTTATTCAGGAATTAGAGTTCATCTCACTGACTGAATGATGTGGTTGCAGCAGACTGAATCAGCTACAATCATATAAAGTCTGTGAGCTGAATTCTGATTCTTGAACAAATCAGTTTATTTCATGAATGAATCTTTAACAAAGATTTTTTGAGCATGTTTTCACCTGAAAGGACCATTCATTCAGTGAGTTTAACTCAGATTTGTGAATGAATCAGACTTATATAACAATGAATCCGTTAATCTAATTAGATAACCAGTTCATACAGTAAATCAGACTTCATTTATTCATGAATCCAAAATTAATGAACTATAATCTCACTGATCTGGTTGCAGTGGTTCTGGTGTTGATGTCACACTGCAGGGGAGGAATATCAGTGAATATCGATTTAAACTAGAGTTTTCAGGTTTTCATTTTTGGATGAACTATCCCTTTAAAGCAGGAAGGGAGCACGTCTCTCAGTTGGCAGGATGTAACGGGAATGGCTTTGGTCCAGAGCTCCTTCGACCCCGTCCTTCTCATTTACAGGAGAGCCAGTGAGGTGGAGAGAGCATATTAATAAAGCAATACAACTGTACAGAGAGCACAGAAAACAGAACTTATTGTCCTTGAATTAAATATGAAAACATTAATAATAAGCAGATAGAGAAACTACAGTGGCATGCAGTAGCACAAGTCTTGCTCATTAAAATAGAAAAAAAATGCCTTTGTGTCTTCTTTAGATATTCATTAAAGTATATTTCAGTGATAAAATTAGCATAAGTAAAAAAATAAATAAATCACATTCTGTGCATCAAAGCATCTACTGCAAACATACCTGTTTTAAGTCCTGCACGCTAAATATGATCTATAGCAACATGACATCCATCAGGTTGCTTAAATTAGAATGAATAAATTCCATTTTACCTTCTATATATTTCATAGTAAGCAACACACGAGGACACCAGAGACCACAGAGATTCCGCTGATGTCGGTACAAACACCAGCTGCTCACCAGAAAAGCATCTCAACACAGACAAAGAACTTTGTAATGCAAAAGTGTGTATAGTGGAGATGCAATCTAGGTCTAGGGCATAGCACTTTTTATATCTCAACATGTCAGTAAGTGCTATGGATTCTGGGAACTCGGCCAGATGACTTTCTGCGGCTAACCTGGCAGATCTTTTATACAACAGCGAAAAAAACAAGCAGCTCTCACAATGCAGCTCCTGTGTTTGGATGTGTTTGTGCAGAGCAGGGACAATTTCATCCTCTTGCATAAGAAAGGCCATGATCTATCTACAACAAAACATCAAATTGGTGGGTGGAATACACACAATGTGGTGCTCGTAACAACAATGATGACTGCTTTCAATGTGTGTGTGTGTGTGTGATTTGTGGCTGAACATTTCTGAGGTTTTGGACACGGCTAAAGGAAGAGGTTGACCGCATTTTGTACTGCAAGGTTTCCCCGCCTATCCATTTGACTCCTGTAAAGGAAACACGCATGCTGCCCAAACCACTGCATGATATATAAGCCATTAGCCAGTGAAATCCAAAGGAAACATCAGGCCAGTGATTTACAGCTACATTGAATAAACACTAGCTTCATCTTAGAGATGTGTATTGTGTGTTTACACAGCTGACAGAGTCAAATGAGTTTCATTCATTTTTAAAGAGTTTTGTTTCTTGTGCAACTTCTAAATGCTCTCAAGCCAAGTGCATATGTAATCAAAAGCTGTTTTATTTTGATCAAATGTTATTGCATTTCAAACTAGCAGCTCATATTTCATTGGGAAAGTTAAAAAATGGTTCAAAATGGATGAATTGTTCAACCGCAAGCGCATGAAAATGGTACTCAGTGTGTTCGTACTGTTGCTTTCAGGTTTTAATCGCTAACACAGCTCTCATTGGCTGTCGGTGGCATTACACACCCCGTGTATTGTGCTTTCATGACAAGTGTTTCTCCATTCATTAATGCTAATGAGGACCGACATGGAGATTAACACGACAGCCCCAGGGCTTTGGCTGAGAACCAAAGTCTTAACCCCAGAACCAACACCCTTAATCCAGAGGTCCGGAGAGATTCCCCAGCATGTACTGAATCACGAAATCTGTGTTTAATCAAAGAGCTTTTTAAAGAGTCTGTGCACGGCGGCCATTTTGGGATCACCCCAAGGCAGCTATTTCCAGTTATGAAAGTACAGCTCCCGTTTGCTTGAATGAGCAAAGTCGGAAATACTCAGAACAGTTTGCTAACCTTACACTGCAAAAAAGTATTTTTGCCTTGTTTTCCAGTACAAAGTTTATTTTTCCTATCCCATTGGTAGATACTATATTCATTTAAAAATGAAAATTCTGTCATTAATTACTCACCCTCATGTTGTTTCAAACTCGTAAGACCTTTGTTCATCTTTGGAACATAAATTAAGATATTTTTTGATGAAATCCGAGAGCTTTCTTGCCCTGCATAGACAGCAAAAGGACATGGTTAAAATAGTCTATGTGACCAGTGGTTCAACTGTAATGTTATGAAGTTACGAGAATACTTTGTGCACAAAGAAAACAAAAATAACACCTTTATTCAACAATTTCTTCTCTTCTGTGTCAGACTTCAACGCATGTTCACAAGAGTACCATGGTGCATGCGTGTGCATGGGAAGAGAATAAATTGTTGAATAAAGTCATTATTTATGTTTTCTCTGCGCACAGAAAGTATTCTTGTAGCTTCATAAAATTATGGTTGAACCACTGATGTCACATGGACTATTTTAACAATGTCCTTACTACCTTTCTGGACCTTGAACATGTCAGTTGCATTGCTGTCTATGCAAGGTAAGAAAGCTCTCGAATTTAATAAAAAATATTTTAATTTTTGTGTTCAGAAGATTAACGAAGGTCTTACGGGTTTGGAACGACATAAGAGTGAGTAATTAATGACATAATTTTCATTTTTGGGTGAACTATCCCTTTAAGTCATATTGCTTCTCAAGTACTGTAAATGTATCTTGATTAAAGTATGTTTGGATGTTTGTTTTCTAAGATAAGGATTGTTGTGAAGACCAGAAAATGCCTTTGTCAATATGTTCAGTGGTTCTTTTAACTGAATCGTGAGACTTTCTTCCTACAGCGTCCATACTGAGCTGCTTTTCAACAACCTCTCTCATTTTTCAAAGTTTGGCCTCTCTCCAGAATCCGCAGAATGTAAGTCAACCTTTATTCAGCCGCTAAATGTTTTACAGGAGGACGTAATGTCATTTCAGAAAGTGTCTGTGATTTTACTGCCTTTCGAATTGGAAATTTTAGTGTTTCTTTTCCACCACCCAGAAGAAAATTCCCAGTGGAATCATCTACTTTTTGCCAAACACTGGGTTGTGGGGTAAATTACTTCTCATCTGAATTTATGATGAAAGAACTGGCACAAAAGTCTTTTCTGACCATTTTTAACTATATTTTCATGATTAGGAATAAACGTAAAAGTGATTTTCTACTATTTCTAATCAGGCACTGAGTAAATTTCTTAGAGGAGCTAAGCAAATGTTCTTTTACAGATGTGATCCTACAAAACCATTTGAATAATACTTTAGATATAAACTTAAGATGATTAACAGTTATCTTCTGTGGTTCATACAACAGTTGGTAACAATGAAAAAATTGCTTAATTTGGTATAGAGTCTTCATGTGTTAGGAGGACTGACAGCTATGGATAATTTGTACCACTGTAGCTCTGTTAAGAATACAACCACTTGATAAAAACTCCTTGCCAGTACTGGGATTGCTTATCCTGTCTGAACATCTCAAGCCCTTCAGGTCGAGGTCACTTTTGTCTGATCCTTTAAATTGCAATCTTCAATTACAGTACTTTTTATCCTTGGCTCAATGGTTGGGCATACCACAACATGTTTGTATCTTTCTAACTTGGCACCCACAACTGTACTGTTTTGATTCAAGGTCTCATCTTATTCAGTGAAAGGCAGCATGTACTAAACAGTATGTTCTTGAAATATTCCTATTTATGAGAGCAGCCAGATTCAAAGAATGAGTTTTAAACTAACACACAAACACTAACACACAAACACACAGCAGTGAGTAGGAATGATTGGTTTGGCAGTATGTGATTATGGATGCTTGGCCGACCATATGTTCAGCATGGCTTTGCATGTTAACTCATTGATTATTTCCCTACACTAACACACTCACAGCAAGAAGCCCAGTCTGTGCGAGTAAATCTTCTGCTGCAGGAGATGCTTTAAAACTGAATAGGTTATCATTTCGATGGCTTAAACAGGGAGAAGGGAAGAATGGTGTTAAAGTCAGGAAATACTGTTCGCAACCCATATTACTTTGGTAATCTGATGAATTTAAGAGTGAAACAGGAAAATTCACCAAGAAAAACGTAATATGGGGTTTGATTTTATTTGGAAGGTATTCAATGGAAAACTATAAAGACAAGTATTTTCTTATTTGGAATAATGCACTAATGAATTGTTCCAATAACACCAGAAATGTGCATTAAGCAAGAAAATAAGGTACATTTTCCCTTTATGTTGACTTTAAGACCTAATATAATATAATACAATATAATAATGAAGGTCCAATAACACAGAAACATGCTGTTTGCCACCACAACTGAGGAAATTGACTTCAAATCCATCAGACCTACAAAAATAAGACATAAAAGGTGTTTAAAGGAATAATTCACTCAAACATGAAAACTGACCATCTACTCACCCTCAAGCCATCCATGATGTTTTTTTCATCAGAACAATTTTTATAGAAATGTAGCATTGCATCACTTGCTCACCAATGGATCCTCTGCAGTGAATGGGTGCCGTCAGAATGAGAGTTCAAACAGCTGATACAACAATCCACAAGTAATCCAGATGACTCCAGTCCATCAATTAACATCTAATGAGATGAAAAGTTGAGTGTTTTTAATAAACAAATCCATTAAGTTTTCAGCTAAAATAAAGTTCTCTAGTAATAATACTGCTTTCTCCAGTGAAAAGTTGTCGCCCCATTCATAGAGAAACATGCACAAGCACCCTCTACAAGCGAAAACAACTCAAACTGTTATAAACAAAACAGTGGGTGGATTTTAATATGTGAAGATTACTTGTGGATTATTGTGATGTTTTTAATCAGCTGTTTGGGCTTTCATTCTGACGGCACCCATTCACTGCAGAGGAACCACTGGTGAGCAAGTGATGTAATACTAAATTTCTCCAAATCTGTTCTAATGAAGAAACAAACTTTTCAACATCTTGGATGACCTGAGGGTGAGTAAATTGTTGGCAAATTTTCATTTTTGGGTGAACTATTCCTTTAACTGGGCTTTTCAAACTAATCACAGCTCTTATAACTCACTGAATGAGAGGGGTTGTGAGAAATGGTTTAGTAATCAATCTTGTGGCGATTCTAGATAGTGTACCTTTGTGGTAGCAGGTCAGAACCATAGAGGCCATTTAACCAACACCAGAGGTGCCCAATGTGACAATGCTGGACAGTGAGCCGTAGCCCCCTGGAGCAGATACTGCTCTCATCGCTGTTGTTTGTCTCCTGCATGTTGATTTACTGCTCTCTTCCCCTCCCCCCTCCCCCTCTTTAATTTGTTTAGCCCTGCCACCAGTGTGCGTCATAAAACGGAGCTGCCTCTGAGAACATTATCAGTAATTATAGACTAAATGAGACAGCCAGGAAAAGTGTGCTCTCACTGGAACGCTGTGTTCTAGGGCCGCTAATAGAGGAGAACAGGCAACAACAGCGGTCTGTTAGAGCTGCTCCTGTGACAGATTCAGTTAGCTCAGAGATGAGAGCGTGTGTTTATACATGTTTGAATGTTCTTCTAAACACCATGAATTACACATGGGATTTCTGATTGTGTAAGTGAAATACAGTAGCTCAGACTGAATGGTTTGTTGAGCTGAGGGTTTTCTGTTGCAGTTTGAATGGACGCAAAAAAGTGATAAAAGCTTTGTCTTCCATGTCTTCCAATCTAAATGACCTCACACTGCACGATGAAACAGAAAAGCCAAGATCAGAGATCATCAGAGAGACTCTTCTCCCTAAATCAGCTTTCTATGCATTGATCTGTAGCCTGAGGGACAGCGAGCATCATGCACCAACAGTCACAACTGGAAAATACAACAACTTCAGCATATGCATACAAAAAGCAGAATGTGAAACTGTATGACTGTGCTTGATTTTACAGATAATGTTATCTGGGTCTGCTGTGCCAAATTGCTCAACTTTGGACTCATAACTCATCCTGCAAAACTTCAGTTGTTACATAACTACTAGAAAACTCTGTTAGAGTTGGCCTTTTGCAGAAAAAAAAAGAGCCTGAATCTGTTCAACGCTCAAGAAATCATTGACGTCTAGACAGTCTGTCCCATTTCAGAGCTTTGCAGTTTTTGGCAGTGTTGTAGCGGTCCTCTTGGTCAATTCTCTGATAAATGGGTTATAGAATGGCCTGGGTCTTAGTAGTTTTTTTCAATTCTGTTAGAATGGATTTCACATTTTTTCCATAATTGTATAACCGTCCGAACTGACACACTTTACTGTTTTAGCCAGTGATGTCTACTTTAAAATCCAAAAAATGAACACAAAAGATATGGACATGCTCATAAGAGTTTATTTGTAGTAATTTTTATGAAGGTAAAATGACGTCAAAAACATTTGCATGTGCAGGGTAATATTTGTGAAAGTGTACGTGACCTTGCAAGCGTAAAATAAATTCACATGCGCGAAATAAGTTTTGTAAAGGTGTAAATCAAGTTATAAGCTCCAGAAAACAGGCCTTGCATCATTGTACCTTGTTTCGTAAGTGTAAATCATGTGTTGAAAAACTGCAACTTCATATTAATTTGAAATAAATATGATCTGTATTCTTCTGACCTACGTTTTTTTCCGTGCTTACACTTTTGGCACGTTTTTTTTTTTGCGCTGAAATGCGGCCAAAAGCCTTGCAAGTCTGTAAACGGCAATTTGCAGCAAAAACAGTGGTGTTAAGAACTGCAAAATGGATTCACTCTGAAGAATGTGTCTCTGTGTGTAAAATAAAGCTTATGCACAGGTGTAAACAACGTATTGCGTACGCAGGGCATAACTTTTCCTGAAATAACCCGATATGCCCTGCACCATCTTTCTTTTACCTGCGCTTGCAGTTTTGGCATGATTCTCTCACTTACTGGAGATTGCAAGTGTGAGTGGGAAGGTGGGACTTATTTCTTAACCAATCAAACAAGATTCTAGTTGACTCTTTGTTTTCTATTATCTGATTGGCTCAATAACACGCCAGGAATACTGCTGCGTTCAAGTCCTCCTGGGACGTTCGTACTTATGAGTTGATAAGTCGTTATTACGATGTTGGGTGCGTTCAAGTCACTTTGGTCGGAACAAGATGGTGATATAACTTTTATACATAAAATTTAATGATTTTTTTTAACTCTACAGCTACAAAATGATGAATGAAGAATGTGCATTGTGTTTTTTTCTTTTTTCTGTTTTTATTTAATTCATGAAGGTGATGTAAACTGAATAATTATATATTCTATTATAATTATACAATAATATAATATTTTGTATCTGTAACATATAGTTTTATTGTACGTTACAAAAAAATAGGAATGGAATGGTACTTTAATGCACTGCACAAAGAGACAAATATAGAGACTTAATATAGATACACGATCATTTGACCATGTTTTATGGCTTATTGATTACCACTGGCTTAACTGTAGTAAAACCATAAGGGCTGGTATAGCATTTATGTACAAATGTAGATCATATATATCTGCTTACACCACTGAACTGACGCCTCATTCAGTAATTTAAACTTAATACCAAGTTAGGTCTCAGAATCATGCAGTGCTCTTCCCAACAATACCTAAAACAATACTTTAACTCAGTGTTGGAAATGGGCAAGATTCTCTGGGGGTACTCAAGTTGGGGGCATATTTTTCCACAGATGCAGAAATCGCACTATATGTATGAAAATGTACTCCCTGGACTTTGTTAACCTGTTTACCCTCTCCCCCATTTTCAGCCCTGATTTTACTTACTTGGTTTTGAAGATTGCATATCTCTATTAGATCCTGCTGCTAAAAGGATAGGTTACGCAATCAGTAGGCAGATGGAATCATGCATGTAGTACTACTGTAGTAGTGCAAATACTACTCTGATTACTTTTCAGGAGCAGGCTCATTAAGAGCGATTGCAAATTGCCTTAAAAAACTTGCTGGATTGTGTGGAGGAAGCACGGCACACCCCCACTGGTACTCCCACTCAGCCAAGGCTTATAAGAACAGGTTCTAATGGACCTGCTGGTGCCTTACATACAGGAAACAATAAAATTTGTGGAACGTCAAGTGTCTCTGCTGAAAAAAAAAAAAAAAATACAAATAAGCCTTCACCAACTGTCAACAATGAAATGCAAAGGTTAGCTCTTAATGTTAATGGAATAGTTTAACAAAGCATGAAATTTCTTCATCATTTACTCACCCTCATGTTTGACTTTCTTCTGTGGAACACCAAATAATATATATTTAAGGTTATTTTAAAAAATCTTTTAGTCACCATCTACATTCACTACATGAACACAAAAAGTTGAGACTATTCAGCTAAATACTTTCTTTTTTGTTTTGCAAAAGAAAGACCGACATGAGTAAATAATTAGGGAATTTTCAGTTTTGGCTGAATGCTTTAATGTTAAAAAACAGGGTCTCCAACCATGCTCCTGGAAAGCAACTGTCCAGCAGGGTTCAGCTCCACTCCTAATCAAACACATCTGTACCAATTAATCAAGTGGTCCTGGGTTACTTGAAAATTACAGACAGGTGTGTTGGAACTAAAGTATGTATGAAGTTAGCTCTCCAGGAACAGGGTTGGGGATCCCCTCTATAAACATACATTATTTAGTAAAAAGGTCGTATTGTTTATGTTTTTTGCTTTATCTCACTTTACACAAGTGTTATAATTTTAATAAGCTGATTTCTTTTTTTTGAAAGGATTGTTTTTTAAAAAACAAGGTAAACGTCGTTTTCAGGAAACAAAATCAACATGGAAGGTCTCCATCCAATTCTTTCTGCTCCCAGAGCATAGTGACTGAACTCCAAAGGGGGCAGAGGAACTTAGACTGCTTCAGGCAGGCCTTGGGTGAAGAGTTGTGTTATTGCCAGAAAACTGTGGCCACAAAGAGGTATTGTACCTAGTTGTATAAATTCACTGTTTTCACTGATCTGTTTTAAGTTGAATTCCTTATTCTTCCTTTTGATTCTTAATTTAGATTGTCAGTGTCCTTGAAGAGGAGTTTCACAAAATGAAGCAGCTGTCTGGTGGTTGGCTTTGCTATAAAGCTGCAGGTATGGGAATTTGTTGCTTGATAAGCTTCATTGCATTTTGTTAGTAATTGTAATAGCACATTCAGCTCCTTAAAGTGTTATAATGCAGTGACAAAGTGTAACTTAACAATAAAAGCAGCATGTTGTCAGTATTTCACAATGCATTAATTGTGTTTCATGTTTTTCATTAGAATGGTGCTAATCAGAATACATGTCAATGTAGTAATAGTCTATTTTCTTTCAAAACAAGGTGGGTGTGGCCAAAGAAAACTGAATGTGGTGTCACCTGAGTCAGAGGGCTACACAGCAAAGTCTTTAAAAACAGCATCTAACAATGGCAAGATCACAGTCTACATTGTACCGCTACAAGACACGATCGGCACTTCGCCACTACCCCCACATGCAGCTGAATTTGAGAAGATGCCCAAATCCATTTGTTAAAAAAATGTGGAGTTATGATGCCACTTAAAGTTTTGGCTTTGCACATTGAAAATTGTGCATTAGAGTCAGAAAATGCATCTGTAAGTTTTGTTTAAAGGTGTAGAATTGCAGATAACTGACCATTCCTTAGGCACATTTTCTCATTATGTATTTTTTCTCAAACGGGAAGAAAGTCAAGATGAGGACAAAAAGAAACCCAAAATGGTTTGTTAAAACAAAGCATTTAAAAGTATAATAATGTTATTATTTTGAACACAATTAGAGCACATTGGATTTGCTTGTTATAGGAACCACAGGTGCAGTGAATTAGAATGTCGTGAAAAAGTTCAACTCAAATTTTGAAATTCGTGTATTAAATAAATTCAGTGCACACAGATTGAAGTAGTTTAAGTCTTTGGTTCTTTTAATTGTGATGATTTTGGCTCACATTTAACAAAAACCCACCAATTCACTATCTCAACAAATTAGAATACTTCATAAGACATTTTTAGTGAATTGTTGGCCTTCTGGAAAGTATGTTCATTTACTGTATATGTACTCAATACTTGGTAGGGGCTCCTTTTGCTTTAATTACTGCCTCAATTTGGCGTGGCATGGAGGTGATCAGTTTGTGGCACTGCTGAGGTGGTATGGAAGCCCAGGTTTCTTTGACAGTGGCCTTCAGCTCATCTGCATTTTTTGGTCTCTTGTTTCTCATTTTCCTCTTGACAATACCCCATAGATTCTCTATGGGGTTCAGGTGTGGTGAGTTTGCTGGCCAGTCAAGCACACCAACACCATGGTCATTTAACCAACTTTTGGTGCTTTTGGCAGTGTGGGCAGGTGCCAAATCCTGCTGGAAAATGAAATCAGCATCTTTAAAAAGCTGGTCAGCAGAAGGAAGCATGAAGTGCTCAAATTTCTTGGTAAACGGGTGCAGTGACTTTGGTTTTCAAAAAACACAATGGACCAACACCAGCAGATGACATTGCACCCCAAATCATCACAGACTGTGGAAACTTAACACTGGACTTCAAGCAACTTGGGTTATGAGCTTCTCCACCCTTCCTCCAGACTCTAGGACCTTGGTTTCCAAATGAAATACAAAACTTGCTCTCATCTGAAAAGAGGACTTTGGACCACTGGGCAACAGTCCAGTTCTTCTTCTCCTTAGCCCAGGTAAGACGCCTCTGACGTTGTCTGTGGTTCAGGAGTGGCTTAACAAGAGGAAAACGACAACTGTAGCCAAATTCCTTGACACGTCTGTGTGTGGTGGCTCCTGATGCCTTGACCCCAGCCTCAGTCCATTCCTTGTGAAGTTCACCCAAATTCTTGAATCGATTTTGCTTGACAATCCTCATAAGGCTGCGGTTCTCTCGGTTGGTTGTGCATCTTTTTCTTCCACACTTTTTCCTTCCACTCAACTTTCTGTTAACATGCTTGGATACAGCACTCTGTGAACAGCCAGCTTCTTTAGCAATGAATGTTTGTGGCTTACCCTCCTTGTGAAGGGTGTCAATGATTGTCTTCTGGACAACTATCAGATCAGCAGTCTTCCCCATGATTGTGTAGCCTAGTGAACCAAACTGAGAGACCATTTTGAAGGCTCATGAAACCTTTGCAGGTGTTTTGAGTTGATTAGCTGATTGGCATATCACCATATTTAAATTTTTTTGAGATAGTGAATTGGTGGGTTTTTGTTAAATGTGAGCCAAAATCATCACAGTTAAAAGAACCAAAGACTTAAACTACTTCAGTCTGTGTGCACTGAATTTATTTAATACAGAAGTTTCACAATTTGAGTTGAATTACTGAAATAAATGAACTTTTCCACGACATTCTAATTTATTGAGATGCACCTGTATGTCCAGTTTGTGGAAGGTCTTTTCCTGAAGATATGGTTGAATTTCACACCAGTATCTGTGTAGATAAATATGTTTAACATCAGTGTACACATACATGCTTTATAGGGCTGTGAATCTTTGGTTAGACAGCGAATCGATTTGATTCACGATTCATAGCTTTTCGATTCAAGAATGATTTTTGGAAATTCAGAACGATTCGATTCAATTAACGATTCGACTCTGCATCCTTTCAGTGCATTCACAGGATTATGTAAATGCTTCCCCTAAATTCTTTAAATGCTTAGTCAGAGGGCAAATTACACAGCAGCCTTTATGGTTAGAGAACCATAAGTTAGAGAAAAAAACAATTTTGTCCATTGTTAGATGCTAGTTTAATGATGCTATGGCGTGACATTGTCACAGATCGGCCAGGCTCCCACGCCAGCCAATCACAGCGCACACCCTCACCTGAATATTGATTGAGCACACCTGTACGCCATTAGATCATCATCGACCAAGCACTATAAAAACACACACCTCACTGCACTCAAACGTCTGGTCTTGTTTCTACGAAGTGGACTCCTAAAGCTATCCCAGTGACTTACCTGCTTGTTTACTTACCTCCTGTGTACACTCCAGCGTCTGTCTCCTCCAGCGATTCCTGTCCAGATTCTCCACACTTACAGTGAGGTGTGTGTTTCCCCAGCTTCCACGAGTTCCTGGCAAGGCAAAGGACATTTCTTCAGTTCTCATCCTCTATGACTATAACCATTGAAGTTTCTACTCACCTGTAATCAGCCTCATTTACTCTGCTGTTCAATAAATTATACTGGTATTTACTTCTAACCTGTTGTGTGAGCCTGCTTCTGTAACAGACATGGCATATGTAGAAATTTATGTAATCCAAGATTTTAAAAAGAGCTTTAAAATTATGTATAGGCTAACACTTTGTCACACCAGGTGTGTAGTCACCATTTCAGAAGTGACAGAAATGTCAAATACAATAATTTTATGTATTTTATATATATATATAATTATTTTTTTTTTTTTAAATTTATTTACAAGAAATTATTTTCTTATCTCTTACTTTGAATTTGCTATAAGAAATCAAATACACTGCTGAACAATAATAAATCATTTGTAATCTATAATTTTTTTCCTAATGGCAATTTCATGATTGTTTTATATACTACAAACAATTATTTCAATTTTCTGCACAGAATAAGGTAGAAAACTTTGTTTCTGTACTGTAATAAATGACATTAGCACTGCATCATTCATGAATTTTATTTATTTTTTGTGTTTATTGTCTTAACGTTTCACCAGTTCCTTTTATTCATCTTAGTTGCAGCTGCCTTTGTCCATATTAGGCATTTCCTGGCACGTCTTAAGTTCTACAAGCAGTGCAACAATTTCTTTATCTCATTTTCAAAAAATAAAATGCTATGGTATTTAACTTTTCCTCTCCATCGGTGAATGATGATTCTGAAAGAAAATGCGCCCCATGTCTGTTTCCTATAGCAACGAATGCTACTTGTGCATCTGATTAACAGATAAACCTTGCGCTCTTATTTCAAGGTTCTTGTTAATGCTGTGGTTATTTTAACAGTTTTCTTCATAGATTCAGTTCAACGACATTGTGAAAACACATTAATCATTCAATGGAACTGTGCATATGCTTTAGACACTTACATTTTTGCTCCGTCCATGCAATAAATGCGCAGCCTTCGACTGCTCAGGTAATGTCGACGTTATGACCGAGAGCCATTGAAAAATTATAGAAAACTACACTACTTCACTTTAGCAGTACTGGCACGAGTTCTAAGGAGAGATCACACATCAGCTGCTCAAAAAAATGTGTCCGTGAGACGAACGAGGCGCGAGCGCAATCCTGTGACAGGCAGTAAATATAGTGGAGCGCGTGAAGGAGAGATGTGAGACACGAACACTGTTCAAGGTCTCCATTAATTCTTGCTTGTAGTAATTTAAGGTGTATATATTTTGAAAGCATTGAATCGCTATAGAAATCGCGATTCATTCGATTCTTAGCATTTTAAATCAATTACTGTCCGAAATCGACGATTCAAAAATCCATGTTTTAAGATCGATGCATATGCATCGTCAGGGTTTGTAATCGATGCATCGAGAAAACGAGTGAATCGTTACACCCCTAATGCTTTACTTTTCTTTACATATGTACAGTGCAGAGTTGTACAAACACTTTACTATCTGTTTATTTTTAAGTTGCTCTGAAGAAATGGAAATGTTATCAGATTGGAAAGAGGATGCTGTAGCTGGACCATCCAACAGACAAGAAGGTGGCCTGGATGCTGTAGCCAGGCCATCCAACGGGAGAGGTGGTGAGAATGTGGTTGCCGGGCCATCCAACAGGAGAGAAGGTAACAAAGATGCAGTAAAAAATGACATTAAGTAGATGAAGACATATAATCCACATAGTAGCAAGCAGAATGTTTTATTTTTGCTTTACTTTAGATTGGAAGATGATTACCGATCCAAAAGCAGCTGCAGATGTGTTCCGAAAACAACAACTAATTACTGAAGAGCAGGAACAACCTTTGCGTTTCTCCTTGGATCTCAGGGAAGACCTGGACGAACAGGATAGAGAGATCATTTCTTTGTACAAGCGACCAAATCTCAACTGGGCTAGGCCATTTTCCTGTATGCTCAGAGGTAGGCCCTAATATTTTTTTTCTATAGTTGGGGTCATTACAGTGTACTTGTAACACTGGCAAATATAAACTTATAAAAACAAATGCAGTGCTTGGTGTTATCTGCCATATTTTTTCTCTGTAATTGTCTCTAATCTGTACATATCACACTACATGAAAAATGTAGTGCACAATATTAATATGCGATGCCTGGTATGTTCACTGAAAAAGCATTGCCTTTGTAGTCTCCATGAAGTCAAAATTAAAGCTTTGTGGTTTGTAGTATTAGTAGGTTAGCCTTAAGGTTATTTAAAAGCTAGTGTGATTCAAAACAGTAACAATTGAAAGATACAAGCATTCAAAACAGTCTCTCGCTTCCAGCAATAAAATTTCTTCTAATCAAATTTCCTATCCATTCAAACAAAAAAATACAAATGAAATTCAATGTTTCAAGGCAATTTAGTGGGACTTTAAAGGTTTAAAATATAGAATGCAATATAGAATGTTTTTTTTTTTTTTTTTTTAATTATTTGTGTCATGTTTAAGGTGATGCCGCTACAGGCGAAGAGGTGAGCCGTCACATTCTTAATACTGCAGTCCTAAAACTGACACAAGGCTTCAGGATAAACTTTGGTAAGATGTTATATTTGACATTGTCAGTGAAATACAGGCTAAAGTCTTGTAATCTAATTATGTGATAACAAGCATCAGAATTAGATTTTCATTAATTTCACTATAATTTCAATGTTTGACATGGTCTTACTCAGTCAATATTAAAGATATCAAGCTTATGTTTTCGCAGAATGTTCTTCATGGTATGTAAGAATATTGTATGTAGAAAGTGATATATCACAAAACTTGTGTTTTCAAAGGCAGTGTCACTAATGTTTGATTCCAATGACAATGCTGACATGCACACAAAAATATAACAAATCAATATGAATGTTTTGTATCAATTTTACAAGTGAACATTTCTAAATTGCCAATTTAGGTATAGTTCTTCTGTGAGAAAATACTGAATTTCAATGCTTTCTTCAGGTAACACAGACACAACCTTGTTATTTGAGGGTGAGTCAGATCATCTTTTGACCTCTACATCCCAAATTCTTGTGGAAAGTGACACGTTCCTGATGACTGGGAGGGTGGTTGGTCACTCCTCCATCCATGGTGGTCCTTGTTTGTCAGGGATCAGTCCTGCAGTGATATATGTTTTACTAGGGCAGCCACCTGAAACAGCCACAATTCAGCTACAAGACTGCCCAGACCTAGATCATCATGCAGCTATACAGTTGGTATGCGGAGGTTTTCTTTTAAATCACTTGCATGTCGTTTGTATGATTTATTTTTTTTATTTCAAAATAACTGTTTCCAACAGCTTGAGGGAGATGCTGAACTTTCAGATCAGGACAAGAAGGCCATCCTAGACTTGGCTCTGTCATGGGACCTCCCAGGTGTCACAAACAACAATAGACATTCACTGTTAGACATTTCTGTAATTTCTACAGTTTTTTACTGTATATCACCCGGTCTAATACTGCAAATTCCCTTTACAGTAAATAACTGTCATACCCTTTGCCTCATGGGAATTTTCTGTGATGTCAAACCCCACATACAGAGGCTTACTGTATTTTTTAAAATTGCTGTATACTACTGTATTTCCCGTAACGGCCTCTTTGGCGCCATTTTATTGAGGTTGTTTTATTTTCCTCATTTCTTACATTTGGATTGACACGATTTGCACAACACCGCTTCTACAACGCCGCAACAGCTTGGGACTGACTACACTGGACCATAGACTGTAGCACTGGACATGTTACATCGCATGTAATGATTGGAAAATCCGTTTGTCCTTCATGTCAGAAACAGTGCGAGCGCTTGGAGTACATCTGTAGGCTACGTCAGAAATATACCGGGGCATCACTTTACTGTCCGCATCCACTGTAGATGGTATAATAGGTTCTATATTGTCTTTTCGAGTCGCGCCGCACCGCGCCACTCGCATCCGAGGAAGACACGGAAGCAGCGGGGCAGCGCCGCGGCTTTTGCCCGGGGATGAATCTGCGAGAGTGGAAGAGCTCCGGAGAACATCTGCGCTGTGTGTCGATGCACCTTACGAGAGAATAAGACCAGCAAGCAAGGTAAAATATGTGTACGTTTGTCTGTGTTTGTGTCATATTTTTGCACACAAGTTTAACCTAGTAACATTTACCCGTCAACATGGAGGTAACAAACTTTACTATGGTAAACTGCGCTGTCGTTACGAATGACTTTTGTCAGCTTATTAATTAAGTTACCAAATTAAAATTATTTTTAAACGAGCAAAGCTTATCTTATTAACATTGTTAACTAATGTGAAATTTTTTTTTCAGGTGTTAGTAGTTAATGTTGGCCAGTAGCCTATTGAGAAAATAAAATCGTATGTTAGCTAGCTTAAACAAGTTTTATGGCTAGCTGCCTTTCTAGTTTTAGAATTAGTTTGTTATAGTTTTTAATGGAATTTAAGATTTACTGCATTTTTATTTATTTTTTTATTTGTGTATTAAAGGCAACAGCAATGAAGCCTCAAGAAAGACATGAGCATGCCAGCCACCCTGAGATTGATAATTCATGGTAAGAGAACAACTATGGTTTTGGGAGGTTTGTGTATTTTATATGGGGTTTTTCTTTTAAAAGTGTGTCATTTCTACTACTTGTTTTTCAGAGAAGACATTTCTGTCACTAACAAAGTGGATGGTGAGCAAAGGTGGTGGCCACGTTTTGGAGCAGCATCTGGGTTTTGCAGATAGCTATGTATTTTTGTGAGGATAAATCCAGAGGATACAACATAATGCACTGCAAAACATCCTAAGACAGGAGAAATGGTGAAGATGCACTGTTCCAGCATTGGAAGACTGTATTTTTAAGTGTTATGTATACAATGTTTTAAATAAAGAATTTGATATTTTGTAATTATTGTGTCTGTTTTAATTGAATGCCAGTAGTACCTATGTAGAGTAAAAATAAAATGAATTCTTTATAAAAATGATAAAATCTAATGAAATCTATATTAAAGTGAATTACAGTAGTATACTAATGAATTGATTATTTTTACAGTAATTTACTGTAAAAGAGTACAGTTTGCAACTGTAAATCAAATACAGTATGCTACTGTAAATATTATTTACAGTAACTTACTGGTAACAGTGTTGCCAGTAAGTTACTGTAAAAACCCTTTGAAATGTCTAACAGTGTTGGCTGTTCAACCGACTCCTGCATCATGCTGTAATTTTTTTTTTCCTGTTGTTCTCCACAGTTTTAAAAGCAATTTGTTTTTTTTGTTTTTTTTTTTCCTAAACAATTTAAATAAATCATAAAATGTTTAGTTTATTCTAGTTCATTTATTGTATTCTATCTTTTACAGTAGTGTATAAAGTATACAGAAGTGTGATTATTTGTATGTAGGCCTACTCTCTTTAAAAGTAGTTTAAAAATCGTCAAAACCGAATATTAATATTTACTTGATTATCTATTTTTTTTTATTTTTTTTTTTAATGTTTTACAGGTCTTTGGAAGGACCATTCATCAAATTAAACAATTCAGACGTGGTTTAAAAGACACACAAGTTTGGTCACTGCTGCAAGAACGTCCAGATGTTGTCCCTTTGCTCTTCCCCAGAAACTCAGAATCTGCCTGCTGTGCTCAGGTTTTACATACATTGTTGTTCAGTATTGGATAAAATTACATTAATTTTAAAATGTATAATGTCTTTTTAATCTTATTCAGACTGTTCTGGATAATATCATATGGCCTGCGGAGGAAGAGGATGATGATGATGAAGAGGATGATGACGACGATGATGATACATACCCACTTCACATCAAATGTCGCACTGCGGAGTACCTCCGTTGTTTTATTGAGAGCAGTATGACATATATTCTTTACGTTGAATTTAGATTTGTTTAAAGAATACAACAAATGTGTTCACTAGAACTTGTTTGCTTTTCTGTCTTAGCATGTGTAGGTAAACTTCAACAACTTGTAAAGTTCTGGGTTGGATGGGAGCTTCCTTCAGCTGGCATGAAGGTTAAAGTGGTCTGTGGTCAAGATCATCAACATGCTTTCAAATCCTCCGACTGCCTGGTCACTACAGTACATTTCAAGAGTTTATATGGATCTGGAAGCCTGTATTGCTACATGTGACACTGGATTTGGTTTGATCTAAAGGGGACAATCTGTGCCACTTATGAATTAGTGTAAGGTTCCTAGTTTGCCAAACATTCATAATGTACTAGATTGTAGAGTTCAAATTTTGTTCTATAAACAACCCCACCTGATAAGACTGTTTCAAAACAATTACTTATGTTAAATGGCTTAATATGTTTAAAAATACATTCATTTTCTTGTCAATGTTATTATTGTGATTCACGTCACATAAATTAGCCAGTTCATCAATTTGCTAAACATCTTTTGCATAAATGTTACTCAGGAAGAAATTGTTCTAAGACAGATCTACAAGGATCCTCACCTGTTTATGCTGTTCTGGCTCGGTCATTTACTAGGCAGTAGCAGAACTGTGAATAGCTTAAAATACATTTCTGTGACTCCATGTTATTGTTCATTATGAATGAATGTTAATATGTTGTGCAACAATGTACAACTAACAAAAAATATTTCAAAAACCATTTAAACTGCATTCAGACATTATGCAGATGTTAAAGGAGTACATTTATGAAATACCAGATTTTGTCTTTAACTCACATTCTTTACATATAAACAGAGAAATGCTGTTGCACATAGTCTACGACTGAAATATACATGTCACTGCCAAAACAATCTGATGGTCCCATCGGGTCTATCGCAGTCCTAAGTTCCGCTTCTGCCTCTGCAGTTAGCGGGCACTCTATTTCTGGTTCTTGGATGCCTGAGTTAGGTTCTTGTGGTAGGCCACTGCTTTCCTAGTCAATCAAGGGAATGTGGATGTCCTGTGTAAAGGAGATAAAATATATCTAAACTTTTATCACATTACAATAATAACTGAAATAGTCATGTCATGTAGTCCAGTCATGTGTGAAACTTTTTAACTTTGTTAATTTTCAATTCTATTAAACGTTAGGAGACATGCATTCATATAACATATAACACCTCATTTTCTGGAAGACTCGAGACCTGATGTCCTTCCAGCTCCCACAGCTGATTTGGAGTCAGATTTCCCTCTGTAATTAGAGGGTGATTGTCCCATCCATCATGAAAGGTGTCCAGATGAGCTTGCAGTCATGGAATGAACACATAGTGACAACAGAAGAGATGCTTACAATTCGACATATCCAGTGCCCTTCTTCCTCCAACTGATGAAGCACATTGTAGTAGATGTTTGTGACTGAAACCTAGATATCTCTCTAGAGCCTCTCTATTCTGGTAATGTATTAAATGTTTAGTTACAAAATTGAAAATGCACTGCACTGAATAAATTGTTAAATGCAGTGGTTCTCAAACTTTTTTAGAGAGTCAAACCCCTAGTTTGAGAATCACTGGTTAAGTGTAACAGAGTCTCACCTTTGGTTGTGTACACTCTTCCCTGCAATGAAGCTGTGTCTTCCTGTTCTTTGAACAGAGAACATCATACGGGCCACTTCTACATTTGCAACCCCTTGGTCTCCCCTGACCCTAAAAAAAAAAATAAATAAATAAATAAATATGTACATAGAACATTTTATATGTGGCTATTTTAAAACAAACGTTCATTTACACTAGTATAAATACCAAATTTACTTCTAATAAAATATAAAGTACAGTATGTGGTTGCAGTTGTCAATCTGAAAGACATCAGTACACTCTCACACAGGGATGTCAAAGCCTGTTAGTCAACAGACTAGTTTATCCTCCACTGGTAAAACAAAGTTTAACCAGTTTATGTATGTGTTCAGGATAATATATTAGTGAAGGCTCTGGTACCCTGCTCTAACACAAAAGCAAATGAATTATAGGCAATATTTACTATAGTGGAAGACCAAATCTTTGAACAGAACGCTGGAAAAAGTACAGGGTGGCTGAAGCCAGATTATTAGTTGCAACATCTAGGTACATGACCTGTGTAACATACGAAAAATAGGCAGTTTCAGTCTAGAGTGTGCGATTCTGATACCAATACAATATGAAATGTGAAACCCTGCCTGGGTAAACCCAGCTAAAGTCTTTTTTGTGATTTAATATTTTCTACATACAATTATTATTCTGTGACAATGTAATTTTGATATCTTTAATATTGACTTAGTAAGACAAAGATTAAAATTATTATTTAGGAAGCCAATGTCTGGTATTTTCTGTGCAAATTAATAAAATGTAGAGTCAATAAATTTTATATAAATTTCAGTAAATTTGACTATTCTATATTGAAATCTATCATATAATCTTTAATTTACAGCTATAAACACAAATTACTTTTGTCATTTTTTGGTTATGACTACTTTATTTGCTTCCATAATTAGACAGGGTTACATGTAAAGACCCTGATATTTTTAGGAAATTGGGTAGTAAAATATACTTAAATACCTTTCTAGAAAAACCATCGATACCCCGAAGATCACAATGTTGTATCTATTTTTAGAGAAATTTATATAAAGTTAAAACAATGAAAATCAAAGGTCAGATAATACCATTTCTGTTACTGTTTCATGATGAGCATATGCATACCGTATGAGCTTGTGGTTGGTATCAGTGTGCATCAATGCTCCTGGGTTGGGCACAGAATATGTCCCACGAACAACACACCCTAACTGTGTCAGCCTAGAAATAATGCCTGCACTATCAACTCGGTGCATGGATGCCCGGATCCTTTCCCACTGCACTCTATGCCCCAAAGACTGCAGCAAACCCTTCACCGTTCTATATCCAGCATAAGGGTGTCTGGATTTCACTGTTGACACTAATGCATCCAGCTCCGCATCCAAAACACTACTGTATGTGTCTCTCACTGCCAACCCTATTTCCGACATTCTCCGTTGTATGGTCCTTGTGCTCACTCCTAGCAATTTTGCAATGCAGGGCACTGGTAGAGACATGGCAATTAGATCCCTAAGACGTTCTTCTGGTAACAGTACTCTTGGCTGCCCAACCTTGCCAGATTCAAAGTTCACAGTGTTGTGAGTACACTGTTGGCTGTGGTTAATCTCACCAATAATTTGAATAACCTCTCTGAGTCCCTCCATTACAGCATGTGGAAAAGTTTCCTGACTTGAGAGTGCATTTAAAAAAAACTAACTCCTGGGTACAGGTAAACTCCAAAAAGTCTGAATCAGTCGGTGGTTGATTAAGCAGATGGGACAAGCCGTGAATGGAGCCTATCCAATATAGCATCCATCAACACTTCCTTAAAAGACAACAAGCATTACAATGTTAATTCTCAGAGATATTAACAGTTTTAATTATTTAATGTAACGTCCGTTCAGTGGTGTAAGCAGATATATGTGACTTTGCCTGTGAAAACTTTAGGTTACTCACGTAACCCCAATTCTCTGATAACATGAGTGAGGTATCTCACTATGGGAATTGCCTTGGGTGTGACCAATCCTGGAAGCACCAATTACACCACGTCTGTCAGTTGACAGACTAATCACGACAGTGATGCAGGAGTCCTGCCACCCCAATATATATTACTGCATGACCGTCCCTACCTCATTCTCAGCATATCTCTTCCCCGTGCTACTGCAAGGAGGGAAGTGTGGTGAGATACCTCACTCATGTTATCAGAGAACCGGGATTACGTGAGAAACCTAAAGTTCTCTTTCAAACATTCATTCGGTAACTCACTATAGGATATAGACAACTCCCGAATTGCAGATATGCTGACCGAAGTAAGCATGTCAACCAACTCAGTGATGTGAGATAACCTAAGAATGCAAGCCCCCCACTATTCACAGAATATAATGGAGACATATGAAAAACAAAAACATCTGTACGAGGGTTTTTTTTATTTTAAATTTTTTTTTTTTACACACTTACGACAGAATGAGCCAACGACGGCTCTGTAACATCCATTTCAAATTAATATGAAGTTACAGTTTTTCAACACATGATTTACACTTACGAAACATAGTACAAAAATGCAAGTCCTGTTTTCTTGAGCTTATAACTTGGTTTACACCTTTACAAAACTTATTTTGCGCATGCAAATTTATTTTACGTTTGCAATGTCACGTACACTTTCACAAATATTACCCTGCACATGCAAATCTTTTTGACGTCATTTTACCTTCATATATTTTCAAATGTTTTAGCAACCCAGATAATAAGTAAAGCCATGAAAATATAATTTACCCACCCTCATGTTGCTACAAACCTATATACATTTCTGTTTTTCTCCACTGACGTCCATAGTATGGAGAAAAAAAAATACTATGGAAGTCAATGGCTATCGTCAACTGTTTGGATTCCAACATTCTTCAAAATATGTTCTTTTGTGTTTAGCAGAGGAAAGAATCTTATACAGGTTTGGAACAACTTGAGTTAATGACACAATTTTCATTTTTTGGGTGAACTAATTTACACGCTGCAAGCCTGTAAATGTTCTTCCACTAGTGTTATTAGAATGTTCGTTCAAAGTTATCTGGATTTTAATAATGTTCTTAAAACATTAGCGGCAAAACATTATTTATAAATTGTTTACGGAACATTTTTTTTTCCCCCTGAAATGTTTTAGTTGGATGTTCATCAAACATTTTTTAATGTAACTACTTCAGAGAACATTCAAGACTAACATTTCCATAATGTTTGCAAAATACTATAAGAGAATATTTCGTTAACATTTGCATAACTAAGAAAAAAAAAGGTTTTGGTTTGCCATATCCATATGTACTGGTCACCTTTATGCTTTGCCATAACTGTAATCCTCCATGGTCAGGACAATAAAGCTTAGCTGATTTTGTGTCTGATAAAGAAAGAAAGAGAGAGAGGGAGAGAGTGAACTGAATGATACACAAATGATAGTGAGAGAGGTTACTTAGCAACCATGAGTTAAAACAAACCATAACACCACTGTGCGATGGTGTGATTGAATTCAGAGATAATCCACCACAACACATCTTCACCCAACAGAATATGTTGTACGTGAACAGAAATACAATGTGATATTAAAGGTAAATACTCCAAGGTCTTTCAATCAGATGTTTGCAGCACCAGAGAATAGAGTGAAAGCGCCATCTCATTTTGGCTTCCTCGTATAGGTGAGAAATTAATAATTCATTTGATGTTTGCACACCTGCAATCTGGAGCCAACAAAGAGTGTTGTGGTGTGAATTTCACAAATGAATAAAACTAATCTTACTGAAGCAAATCAAAACACAAATTAGAAAACAGGTTACTTCTGATTAATCTTCATAAACAAATCTTTATCCATTATACACAGGGTGCTTACAATGATTAGTTACAACCATGCCTTTATTAAATGTAAGACTCAATGTAGGATTGCATCAAACAAGCTAGGGAAAAGACAACAACAAAAAGCAAAAGAGTGAAGATCAGGGGAGATTTCGGCTGTGAAAAGGAACATTTTAATCAGAGCTGTATATGACAAAATAGTCTTATTTATGAATTTCATAGAGGCTTCTTTAAGATTGATTTCAATATACTGCATCGCTTTCTCGATTTCCTACACTACACAAAATGCTGGGTTAAAAACAACCCAACTTGGGTTATTTGGCAACCCAGCGCTGGGTAAATATTGGACAGAACACATGCTGGGTTATTTTGACCCAGCTGGTTGGGTTAAACAGTTTTACCCACCATGCTGGGTTGTTTTATTTAAGTCATCTATTGTTTAAGAAATATTATATTGCTGGCTTAAAATGGACTGGAAATTAAAAATCACACATAGAATTACTATAGGCAACAGCAATAATCCAAAAATGGATATTTATTATCAAGCAAGAACACATGGACAAAATACAAGACACATTGAATTTATTTGGGTGAATACAGCATAATTTACACTACATACATTTAAACTTGTTTAACAAGCATTTTAGACATAAAAATGTAACATTTAAAAGTAGCATTTTAATTTAAGTGTATTCAACCGTTCTTTGTAATTGCTTTTTACCAAAATAGCTCTAATTCTCGTGCCGGTGTGTCGCCGAAATCTGAGCCGGTGAAGGGCTGCTGTTCACTGGGGTAACTGCGAACTTCAGACCGTGGCCTCGCGTTTCACTCGTAACTGAAGGATTCACTTGTAGACTGACTCCAAAACCTGGCCATAAACAAACAGTACTGATATTAGAGAACATATTATAACATTAAATTAAACTCAGTATTATAACAAATAAAATCCCTTTATGTTATGCAAGGCAAAGGCGTTCCCTTTAGATTCGGTCACTCTACATTGCTATGGGAAATACCCTTTCCTCAAATACTACTGAAGCCTTATTGAATCACACCAGTGAAACTGGCCAATGGCGTTCAAGTGCGCGAAATATGAGCAGGAGTCCCACTCTATATAAGGCAGCGCTTGTACACCATCCATTCAGAATCTTTTCCTTCAGCCAACCTTCTACGAGAAGCAAGAAGCCTATCAAGAAAGAACTGCTCACCGTGATCTACACGCTGCAGCGGACTCGGACAAGGATGACTCGCGACTGCCTCTCCTGCGCGGAGCCAATCAAATCTTCTAATCGCCACGAATCGTGTCTTCTGCCTGGGTCGCGCCCACGCAGAGGTGGTGCTTGGGAGGTTGGACTGCCCCCACTATGGAGATATGAGTCTCCGGACTCTCAGGCTCCGTGTGGCCATCATCCAAGGCGATGAACTCGCCCAACTAACTCTGCTGCGCTCTTCCTTTGCAGCCTCTTTCGAGCCAAGGAGGAAAGTGCCGCGAGCTTCTGATGCGGATCTGTCAGGGTTAGGTGACGATGTGGTGTCCTTCGGTGCCATGGAGGGCGCTGAAGAGTAGGATGATGCCATTTCGCTGGCAGCGTCTGCGAGAGAGGAGTGGTCTAACAGCCCGCTGGATTACACTGCGCCCCACGGTCGGTTTGGAGTGGGTGCCTCCTGCCGAGCCGGCCAGAAGCCGTCTGGATGAGTGATACCTCCAGTCGGATCATGGCCAAAAGGACACCCCGCGGAGACCCGGCCCCTTTTTCCCCGAGGTGCACGAGATAAAGTCGTGGAACGTGCCGCTCACCAGTTGGGTGCACAACCCGGGATCCTCCCTCCTGTCTTCTGTGGATGGCGCTGACCAAGTGGGGTATGTCAAACCCCCCCCCCATGGAAGAAGCCATCGCTGCCCATCTCTGTCCTTCAGCCGCGGCGAACTGGAGAGTGAGAAACAACGCGTCTCTCCCCTCTAAACCTTGCCGCGCCACTGCAAACCTCGCCGGCAAGGCTTTCTCCGCGGGCCAAGCAGCTTCAGCACTGCACGTGATGGCGATACTCCAGGTGTATCAGGCCAAGCTGCTCAAGTCTCTGAATGAGGACGGGCCGGACCCTGAAGTGTTCAAAGAGCTCCGACGCACCACGGATCTGGTCTTCAGAGCAACGAAGGTGACAGCTTGAGCGATCGGCCACAATATGGGGAACCATGTGGTGCTAGATCGTCACCTGTGGCTTACTCTGACCGAGTTAAAGGACTCAGAGAAAACGGCCCTTCTGGACACTCCCGTGAATCCCTCAGGTCTCTTCGGAGCGGCGGTAGAGATGTTCACGGAGCACTTCGTTGAAGCGCAGAAGCAGTTGAAGGCCATTAGCCACTTCCTGCCAAAGCATCCTGGCGCGAATCCTCCTGTCGAAGACGAGTCACTGAAGAAGTCAGCTCGTTTCGCTGTGTATGTTCACCACACCCCCCTGCCTGTTGCGGGTGGCGAGAGCAATTGTCATGTTTGTGTTTTGACTGTTCCACTATGCAGTGCAATAAAGTCGAAAAACAGAGAAAATTCACCTCAATATCAGGGCAATTTTCCTCCTCTCACTCCCCTCTCCCCCATCACTCACTCTCTCACTCATGTGGTACTAAACTCCCCGCCTCCCAACGGCGAGTTATTCCTCACGGTGTGCAGTCTGCCTCGCCCGCTGTCACAATTCACAGAAGTGTGGCAGGCACTGCCAGGGGTATCAGAGTGGGTTATGAAATCAATAAAGAACGGCTACACGCTTCAGTTCTTCCGCAGACCGCCCCGTTTCAACGGTGTGTTAATGTCCACTGTATGGGAGCGGAATGCCTCAGTTCTGTGAGAGGAAATACACAATCTTCTCGCAAAGCGCGCTGTAGAGACAGTGCCCCTCACAGACCGCGAGAGCGGCTTCTACAGTCGTTATTTTCTGGTGCCAAAGAAAGACGGCAGACTCTGCCCAATCTTGGACCTGAGACCGCTGAATCGCGCGCTTTCGAAGTGCTCGTTCAAAATGATTACGCTGAGACAAATCCTCTCACACATCAGACCGGGAGATTGGTTTATCTCCATGGATTTAAAGGATGCTTATTTTCACATTCAGGTAGCCCTCTGCCACAGGCGCTTCCTGAGATTTGCATTCGAGGGGATAGCGTACCAATTCATGGTCCTGCCCTTCGGTTTATCCCTGGCCCCTCGTACATTTATGAAATGCATGGATGCTGCTCTCTCTTCTCTGAAACAGAGCGGAATGCGCATTCTGAACTCTCTCGCCGATTGGCTAGTCTTAGCCCAATCAGAGGGCGCGCTGCTCAGCAACAAGCTCAGACTCCTCACTCATCTTCAGAGCTTAGGGCTGACTGTAAATATGCAAAAGAGCATGCTGGTACCAAGCCAGATGCTCGGCCAGATGGCTGCCGCCTCGACAGTGTGCAAACTAGGGCTCCTACATATGCAACCGCTTCAGCTGTGGCTAAAGAGCCGGGTGCCACAGAGCGCATGGCGCACGGGCACCTTGCGCATCAAAGTGACACGCGACTGCTTGCATACGCTGACCCCTTGGTGCAATATGACTCTGTATCGCCGGGGTGTTCTTATTGGCCAAGTGATCAGGAGAAAGAATGTTACAACAGATGCATCGAGCATGGGCTGGGGAGCTGTATGCGATGGCAGACCAGCCTTCGGGACGTGATCAGAAACGGAGAAGTTGTGGCACATAAACTGTCTGTACACCTAGTGCTCGAGTGCTTTCTCCCGGACATTCTCCACCGTCACGTTCTCATCAGTACAGACAGCATGACAGTGGTAGGATTTATAAATCACCAAGGTGGTGTGAGCTTGCGACCACTGCTGTGGCTTGTGAGAGACCTCCTTCTGTGTGCAGATCGACACCTCCTCTCCATCCGGGCAGTACATGTCCCCGGACGCCTGAATTATGGCGCAGACTTATGTCGAGGGGCAGGGTAATCCACGGGGAGTGGAGATTACACCCTTTGACAGTCAGTATGATTTGAAGTGTATTCAGCAGGGCGGAGATGGATCTCTTCGCATCACTGACACACTCTCCCCTGGGAGTGGATGCACTAGCTCACAGCTGGCCGAAAGTATGCAAGTATGCCTTTCCTCCAGTGAAACTTCTACCTCGCATGTTTTGCAAAATCAGAGAGGAAAAGGGATCTGTCCTGTTAGTGGCACCGAAATGGCCCAATCAGCCATGGTTCCCAGAACTGGTCGAGATGCTTGTAGCCCCCCCTGGACTATCCCACTGAAGAGAGACATCCTCTCTCAAGCACAAGGAACAATATGGCACCCAAATCCAGTGTCATGGAGCCTTCATGTCTGGCCGCTTGACGGAGCTTGCCAGTAACAGATGCACTTCCTCAGCGCATGTTGAACACTATCTCTGAGGCTAGGGCTCCTTCCACGAGGCGTCTTCACGGAAATAAATGGAGAGTTTTTACAAGTTGGTGCGTATCACGGGGAGAAGACCCATTCAACTGCCCAATACCAATAATTCTTGCCTTCCTTCAAGAGCGATTTGATAGTGGTTGTATGCCATCCACATTGAAAGTGTACGTGGTCGCTATAACAGCCTTTCACGTGCACGTCGAAAATCTCCCGATCGGCAGAAATGACCTTATCATACGATTTTTAAAAGGAGCAAGAAGGCTGAACCCTCCTCGCCCTTCCACTCTACCCACTTGGGACTTGGCGCTTGTGCTTGATGCACACGGGACCCCCGTTCGAGCCCATACAATCAGCGAGCTTGCGAGTGCTCTCTCTCTCAAGACAGCAAGTTGGCGACCTGCAGGTGCTTTCAATAGACGACTCGTGTATTGAATTCGGGTCAGGTAATTATAGACTCACCTTGAAGCCTAGAACAGGTTATGTGCCTAAAGTGCTTTCTACTCCATTTAAAGCGCAGGTCATAACACTATCTGAACCCATGGACTCGCGTCCTCGTGGGCCTGGGCAAATGGCATATCTATTCAGGACATTTGTATGGCGGCAGGCTGGTCGTCACCCAGCACTTTCGCGAGGTTTTATAGCCTAGATGTGTCGTCGCTTGTTTCACATGTGCTGTCAGTGGAAGCAGCGTACGCTCCTACTCAGCCTCAGTTATGATCTGAGATGCGTGCCTCAGTGGTTTCGACTTTCAACTCTGCTTATTGAGCACCGGTACAGCCGTTGCATCATAACACATGATTTCATTGAAATTAAACACTTTCAACTAATCTATATGTGAAAGCGCCGAAGCCACCGCCATTTCACATTCTCTGTTTCAAAGGATTTAACTCCGCCCCTGGTGTGACACGGCATCGTCTAGTTGCCGCGCCCCCCTCTTGACTTTTACATGGTTTCGACTAGGTCATATAGACCTGGGGCCTCATTTATAACCGTTGCGTATGCACAAAACCTGCCCTGAAAGAGGCGTACGCCACTTCCTACACAAAAGGTGGGATTTATAAAAACAAACTTGATGGGAAAATTTGCACACCTGCACGCAAACTCTGACCCATGCGTACAAATTCTTTTTCCAGGAGTGAGAAAATTAATGAAGTAAACCATTTTAAACTCTGTTTTCATGTCGATATACACATTTACATTAAATATGCCACTCTCATAATGTAAATAAGCACTGAAATTACATAAAGTCATTATGCAGAAGTTAAACAAAACTTAGGCTATATGAATTTAGACATTTGTAGTGGATGCGCTTGATCACTTTCCTGTGGCATGCTATGTTTTAATGACAGCGAGGAGTGCTATAGGTGCACAATAATTCATCTTGAAACTGTAGATCTCATGTTATGAGAAAATATTTTTAGCGAGAACAATGATCAATGATGCGCACTTACTTCGGAATTATGGCGGACACTGCTGGATACTCGGTGGTCAAACGGTCCATTGTCCGGTTTGAATAGGTCCAATGATAATAACTTACTGTACAACCACAGCTGCACGGAGGTGTTGATGTCGTGTGAAGACATCTCCACAACATAATGAAAAATACCACTGTATTTGAAGGATACAACTGGAAGTAGACTGTAAGATTTGCATGTTTCATTTGTAAAATACGTCAGTGACATGCCGAGTCAGACAATTGTATTTACACTGCACTAAAAATAGCCAGTGTAAAAGAATGAGATCAACTTTATTCTTTAAAACTTTAAAACTTTATTCTAAAATATTTATTTGATAGCTATTTTAAACAGTTTTGTTTTTATGAATATTTTGATATACATTTATTCTAAAACATAAGGATATTGGATGACTTTTAGCAAAAAAAAAAAAACAATGTTTGGCACAAATGGCATTTAGAGTCCGTATCTCATATTTCCTTAATGTCTTGTACTTTTGTTGGTGTTAAACATGGTGTCATGTGGATGGGAATATACATGGAAATGATATGCAGATGAGGTTATGCATAGTAAAACTAGGCGTTGTAAGCTCCATATATGGTGATTTCAGGGAGGAGTCGGGGTGGAGATGCACGTACGCACAATCTTCCCCTGACTGGGATTTATAAAGGGATTTTTGTGCATATTCCGGTGTCCGCATGGTTTTATAAATCTGAAAACTTTTGCGTGTACGCAAAATCAAGCTTTTGTGCCTACGTACACTTTTAGGATGAAATCTATGGAGAGTTTTATAAATGAGGCCCCTGAGCTGTGTTTACCAAGAGCGCCAATATCATTGCCGCTCTCATTACGGCTCCGAATGTGAAACTTGACATATTTAGTCGAGCCAGGCTCCATCGCTGTGACACGGCGGGATTTTATACATTCCCATAGCAATGTAGAGTGACCGAATCGAAAGGGAACACTGTCGGTTACTTACGTAACCTCGGTTCCCTGATATGAGAGAACGAGACATTGCTCTTATTGCCGTGTCACCTAGCTCGGGATCTTAGAATGCCAAGTTGCTTCAATCAAGATTCTGAACGGATGACGTACAAGCGCTGCCTTATATAGAGTGGGACTCCCGCTCATATTTCGCACGCTTGAATGCCATTGGCCAGTTTCACTGGCGTGATTCAATAAGGCTTCAGTAGTATTTGAGGAAAGGGTATTTCCCATAGCAATGTCTTGTTCCCTCATCTCAGGGAACAGAGGTTACGCAAGTAACCGAGAGCATTTCTATCATGCAAAACGACCGATCGCTGCTGACACAGCTGACTGACATCTCGTCCTTATGTTGCGTTGTGTAAAATAATACAATTTACAGCACAGTAAAGACTTTATAAATGAAATAAAAATGTATACAAACCTTTATTTCGCTGAAGAAGTGCACCAAATTGGCGGTGCAAAGAACCGCTCTCTCCTGTAGTGGACTCAAAAAGCCCAAGCTCTGCCTGTAACCAAAATAACCCAGCACCTGTGTAAAAATATTAAAAACAACCCAATTAAATGACCCAACGGGCTGAACCCAGCAATTGGGTTAAAAAAATAATCCAGCATTTTTTTAGTGTAAATAATGATCATCTAACATCTCAGCAACATACCTCCAAAAACATGAAATCCTGAATGTTAATTCTGACAAATGGATAAATAAACAAACAAATGGATGTCAGATGTAAATTCATGTCCCCGTCATTTTCTTGGTTAGATAAACGTTACTTACATTATCAGAAAAAGAAAGAAAAAAAATCTATTTTATATTTTTACATTAACAATGTAATCAATATCCTATTTATCAAAGCCAAGTATGAATCTCATCAAGTTAGTGTTGTTAAGCATTTTTTACATTTATTCCAAAATAATAGCTCAAGGCAGTAACAATTTAAACAATATATTTTGTGTGAACTCATGTTCAGCTATTCTTTTTAACTTTTAACTATTTTTGAATTTTTCAGATCAAAGCTTGGTAAGTATTGGTCACAGATGCTCAGATTTACTTTAAATTTCGCCAAGCTGATTACTCACTATAAACTCCCACATATCATGTTTTTAGCCCATTTTAAGTCTTATTTTGACATAACAAAGTGGTTACATCTAAGTGTGTGAGTTGTTTACTTACTTCCCATTAACACCATCATATTGTTCATTCAGACTGATTTGCGAATGTGCACAGACACAAGAGGCGGGATTTATCGCATGAACCAATCACAGCCGATCATAACATATCCAGTCACATCGCAATGGAGGCATTGCCTCCTCTCACGTGACTTTCACCCATTCATTCTCAATTATACCCCCCTCCAAACTCATCGCACACTTTAGGGGGTCAGTTAAAACTCAATGGGCTCAGGGGAGGCAAGAGAGACGCAGACTCCCGTTGTAACTTTACCTACTGGCGTCGCTGATTAGTGATTTAGTTTAGATTTAGCTGAGTAGTGATTTATACACTTTTTAATGTTATATTTTGTAATATTGGCATTGTTTTATTTCAGTACTACAATTTTTTTCTCATCCAATATTCTGAGGAGACACTGTCTCCTTTGCCTCCTGAGAGGAAATGCCCCAGATAGATAGATAGATAGACAGATAGATAGATAGATATCATAGTATATGCAATTAATTAGAATATCGTAATTAAATTTGAGCGCAACTTTTTGATTGACAGTCCTAAAATAAATGCAAGTACATAAGTAGCTGCTGGTTGTTGCCATGTGGACCTTTGTGTGTGTGTATGTGTGTGTGTGTATGTGTGTGTGTGCGTGTGTGTGTGTGTGGTACATCAGGAAAAGTAGGTCACGCCACAGCCGGAAAATTATGCAATGCGGTAAGAATGTGCCTTTAGCTGAAAGGGAGCTGTGAGATAAATGGTAGCTCTCACATTGATAACAGAGCAAAGGGTAACAACTGATCCGGCAAGCTAATAGATGACAAAGACAAACCAGGCTGCTCTATTCATATATCACGCAATCGACCAAATCTGCCTGTGCCATTAAAATATTAGGAGTACAAATGTGTGAATTTGTGTCAATGGACATGCAGGTTTGGGAAGACCAAGGTGAGCTGTTGACATTAAATACGGGGCTGTGTTTTTTTGTAGGTGACTGTGCTTCTTCAGCCAAGATTATGAAAGCACAATGGCAGCTGAAGTTGGTCTCTGCACCATTCCCATGGCAACTGATCACATGACTTCTGGGAAAAACCAACGGGGACTGTGTGTTGTTTCATTATGATATGAGCAGGCTGTTTTTCTTTCTCTCCTCCTCGTCTCATACACGCTCAGTGTGTATGTACGAGAGACCCCCATCCCTGCCCACCCGCAGTAATTGAGAATGTCATGGGCTTTTACCGGAATAGGGGAATAAAGATGGAGTACTGCTGATTAAAGTTATTTACGTGACATGAAAGCTGCATGTAATCATGAATAAGTGGATGGTTAGAACAGTGCTGACCGTTTCAAAGTAAAAACAACAGATTAGAGTTTAATTGAGAGTGGACCCTCGAGAGCAGGAAATAAACAGCTGTGTTGACAGCACACCAATTTACATCTAGTTACCCAGTCACTCTTTAACCAGGCGTTTGTGATAGACAACAGGTTATCCGGGGGCAATTACATAATATGTATTATTTAGACATTGTAAAGAACACATTGCAGCTACTGATGGCGTTGTTTATTCGCACAAGCGGTCTGCATTGTTTTAAAGGAAAGGTTTTCATAAAAATTAAAATTAACTTCATTTACTCACCCTCAGGGCATTCAAGATATAAATGAGTTTCTTTATCGGAACAGAATTGGAAAAATGTAGCATTATATCACTTGCTCACCAGTGGATCTTCTGTAGTGAATGGGTGCCGTCAGAATGAGAATTCAAACAGCAACTGTTTGATCATAAAAGTCTTAATGATGGATTTGTTTATTACAAACAGGCAGCTTTTCACTTCACAAGACATTAATTGATGGACTGGAGTCATGTGGATTACTTGTGGATTATTGTGATGTTTTTTATCAACTCTCTTTCTGACGGCACCCATTCGCTGCAGAGGATCCATTGATGTAATGCTAAATTTCTCCAAATCTGTTCTGATGAAAAAATAAACTCATTTACATCTTGGATGGCCTGAAGGTGAGTAAATTTTCAGCAAATTTTAATTTTTGTATAAACTGTTACACCTAATTCACAAAAGTAATTATGCAAATTGTAGTCAGGCTGTGTTTAAGAATACTTGAAGAAGCAGCAGATTACTGCAATTTGGTGAACTTTACTGTTGCTTTAAATGTGCCTGACTATACTGCTTGTGTATACAGTATATACCCAGTCTACATTAGATTCCATCATATGCTGCCATAATTTCCATAAAATTTAACACAAACTTCTTTTAATAGTGCAATAATGACTGCGGCAGGTAAATAGCATGAAGACGTAATCTACAATTAGTCATATTTCCATTGAAAGGAGACATGTTTGTGTTGAAAAGAATGACAACAGTTGCATTTCTATCATTAGGTCAAATGTTTCTATGAACGGTATGGAACGGTTATGGTTATTTTTCCACCTGAGCTTGATTTTTGGGAGGCATGACTACAAGCTGCAGTTTTTCAGTGGATTTTTTGCCTTGTTAAACTTAATTAAGAATTGTGGTAGCGTCCTGGGGTGTGTTTCCCAAAAGCATCGTTAGCTAACTATAGTCGTTAATTCCATTGAACTCTATTGGTAACGACGGAACTTGCAACCATAGATGCTTTTGGGAAACGCACTCCTGGGTGGTCCTCCAAAACATTGAACAGTTGTGCTTCGGCCAGCCCGAGCCTGAATAAACACTGACAGCCAATCAGAATCCATCTGACTTTATAGTGGCAGACAACAGAATGTCAGTAAGACACTTATAATAAACAGATTGATATTGTACGTTGGTATGGATGCTAATATAATTATCATTAGAGTTATTTTTATAGTTATTGTTCTTGGAGTGAATTGACCTTGCAGGTTTTTGCACTAAAACACTTTATTCACATTACTGAGTGAATTCACCTCATATAATGTTGAATTACAGTAAATTTGTTGTTGTTCACTTGCTGGATGTCTTTTAGATAAATCTCAGATACACCAATTGCATTACTGTCATTTTGAAATCAAAACAATGAATCATGTGTCTGAAATGTGAGTGTTCGCATACTTACATATTAACTGTAATTTTGTTGAACTGAAAACATATGGCATCGATGATTCAGTTGTGCAGAAAATTGTGTAAAGGATGATAACATCTGCCTGTAACTGAGTGCTTGGCTTTACTTCTTGCCAGTTTGTTTCAGAAAAACCACCAGAAAACTTCTCAATAAAGGAACATTTATAACTGCTGACATAACATTACTGGAAAGAGACTAATCACTGTGATTTTTTTTTTACCATGCAGACTTTTTTTTAACTGATGAATAGTTGTTTTTATAAGACCAATAAGATTCATTTTAAATTCTGGGTCACTTGAAAAATAATTACAAAGAGAATTCTCGAACACTCCGCCTGTCTGCCATTGGCTGACCAAACAGGCCCCGCCTCGCATTCACACCATTGGTTGAGCCAATGTTGGTGCGTCAGGTTGGGTAGGATGTTAAAACAGAACAATAGCTACTATGTTACAGGATTTAACCTATAATTGGCTTACTTATAATTTTGATATGATAAATGATAATGTATTTTAATATAAGAAAATACAAACTTGAGCTTTAATAGATAGAGCCACTTTACCGCTTTACTCTCTGAATCTGGTCATGTAGTCTGACATGCAATACACACATAAATAGCATCATCTTTATGCCACACAGCTCCAAACTGCAGTTTTCATTACCGCAGGATAGTACACACACATACACGCTGACACACTGTGCCCCAATAGGTTTGCTTTGATAACAGCAAGGGCTTGACTTAGTTGCCATGCCAACAGGACAGAACAAAGACAGTAGCCATAATGACAGCAGCAATAGGAGATATGAGAATCACAGCTTCATACATTTATATTCACTGCCGTGATACAATTTACACACATAAAGCCTCATTTTCTGGGTTATATAAAGCAGCCTTTTTGGCATTAGCGGTGATACTGAATAAATAACATACATATTCAATCATGCATTGCATTTGCCGTCAACAACCTGGGATGCAGTGTGCATTTAATAAACATTTTCTTGGGGGAGGGGGGGGAGGGGTTCTTTAAGAATTAGGTCACCTACCATTGCGTCCCTCTCTGATGTTTTATTATTACTGGTGCACTATTACTACTGCACCTACTTAGACCTGAAGAAACCCTGAACTTAAGTATTAAACATTAGTGAGGACATGGATAAAAACACCTTAGCAACCACCTCAGCACTGTCCTAGCAACCATCCAAACATCATATCGACCGCCCAGGACACCATAGCAACAACCTAGAGACCATAATATCTTAATGCAATTTCTACCACCCAGTACACCCTAGCAAAGTGCCAAGCAACTAACCAGAACGCCCTAGCAACCTTTCAGTGACTGCCCAGAACACCCTAGAGAAAATAATATTTTGACAATGCCCTAGTTACCACTCACAATACCCTAGCAACAGCCTAGCAACTAACCAGAGCGCCCTAGTAACCTAGAGACCATAATAACTTAACGCCCTAGTTACCACCCAAAACACCCCATAAACACCCTAGTGACCACAGTATCTTAACAATGACCTACAGTAACTACCACCCAAAAAACTCTATCAAAACACCTAGTAACTAACCAGAGCACCCTAGCAACACCCTAGAGACTATAATAAATTTAACAATGATAAATAAATTTAACCACTCAAAAAACCCTAGAAAAGCCCAGAGAAACCACCCAAAAAATCACACCAGAGACCACCCCGAACACCATAGCAACACCCTAGAGACCATAATGCCCTAGTTTCCACCCAAAATACTCTAGCAACCACCTAGCATCCTAGTGATCATAATATCTCAACAATGCCCTAGCTAACACCCTAGTAAACAACCAGAATGCCTCAGCAACTACCCAAACATCCCATCAATGATTTTGCAGAGGCAAGCGTTCTGTATCTAGTTGTGGTTGTTATGCTGCAACTACTTATCTAGTGGTTGCTATTCTCTCCTTGGACTACTGCCACTTAAATTCACTGTGTAGCAGCTCTCACTCTCTTTCATTTCTCTGTCTCCATTCTTGACGACACGTTAGCACAGTCCCATCCTCCAACACATGATCCAGCATTATAGTCACCTGCCTGTGATCAGCACTTTTATATTCTGATAGTATATTAATGCTAACATGTTCAGGCACACGGGTGCAGGACGTGATCCGATCTCTCAGGTGTGACAGGATGAGATCATATCCATATCGGCTCATATGGACTGAGCTTAGATTTAAAGCCTTTGCATGTGTCAAATCAGCAGGGTATTTTTAGCTGCTCTATGTGGTTGGGAGTCTGGTGGGATTTGTAGATAGTGGCTCTCTCCTGCTCTAGGCTGGAAGACTGCAGGCAGGATGAGTAAAGACAGGACTAAACGGACTGATCAGATCTTCCCCACCCCCACTCCATCTCTCTTCGTACAACACACTCCCTGTTCCTTTCAGTCTGGGACGATTGATTAATCCCTTCGATTAAAGACCCCCACGGAGCTCCATTATCTGTAGCAGGTATGATTTCAGCACTTTGCGAGAATTTCGTAGATTGCACCAATTAAACAATGCACCCTTGAGATTTATCGCTCATTCTCTTGGGTATGCGGCTGCTACGATGTAATTTATTCTAAATGAATGTGTAATATAAGTAGCAGGTTAGCAGGGCTCCCCCCTCCTGATGCAGCAGGGCAGACTACTGAACCTGATTGAGTCAGTCATATAGATTGAGACAAACTCCCCCTGAGAAACACAGCGGTCGCCCCATATATACTAAATATACTACATACAGCTCTATTTTAGTGTATTTAGTCCTTTACATTACTAGAAAGAAAGGCAGGTTACAGATGGTTTAAAGACATGATTAAATTAGTTTGATGTTGGCATGCATAAAGATTCCACTTGAATGTTGTTTTTGGTTATTATCTTTTCTGACTGTGTAACTACAGCGCTTTCAAACGGCCAATTTTTCAAAAGCATTACTCCTTTTCAATGTTAGAACTGGCTGTATTAATCTTCAATTTGTAGCTTTTAAAAATTGGAAGGCCAATGCCAAGGGAACATGGAGATAAATAGAGACAGACAGATGGAGAAAGAGAATGTAAACATGAACTTCAATAGGTTTCTGTGTGAACAGAGCCACCTAGTGGCTGAATGTATATGTACACCCTGTACACACACTTTTAGCCACCAAACAGAGCCACAGTGTCTATCTACTTGAGGAAAATCAGCCTATGACGGCTTATTAAAGGAATAGTTCACCCCAAACTTAAAATTTGCTGAAAATGTACTCACCCTCAGGCCATCTAAGATGGAGATGAGTTTGTTTCTTGAACAAAGATTTGGAGAAATTTACATTTGCATTACATCACTTGCTCACCAATGGATCCTCTGCAGTGAATGGGTGCCGTCAGAATGAGAGTTCAAACAGCTGATAAAAAACATCACAATAATCCACAAGCACTCCACACCACTCCAGTCCATCAATTAACATCGTCCAGCAAAAAGATGTTTGTTTATAATAAACAAATTATGACTTATGGACTCGTATTTTGTCAAGAACCATCATTTTAAATTAAAACGCCTTGATGGATTTGATTATTACAAAAAAAAATGCAGCTTTTCACTTCATAAGATGTTAGTTGATGGACTAGAGTCGTGTGGATTACTTGTGGATTATTGTGATGTTTTTATCAGATGTAAAAAGTAGCCCTCTTTTTATCTGAACTGCATTTGGATTGTATTTCATTGAATAAATTATAAGTTAACAGAGATATGTGAATTAATACATAAATGGGCTTCAACCACAAAAGTTTGTAATTCATTTCATTCATTATGTTCATTCATTCTTGCAAACATGTGACTGTCCTTGAATATGGGGGGGAAGAACTCCAAAAACACACCTCTCCAGACTTCAAGGCCAATTGTAAGGATTTGATGAAGTCCCTGTGCAGACGTGTATTTTTGTTGTTGTAGACTATTGTTCAGAAGTGGAGTCTGTGGCTCCCAGAGCTGCTGCTCTCGCTCTATCAGAACTGACGGAAGTGTTACATACTTCCTTCAATTCTTTCCTCCTGGGACCAACACAAAGTGCTCCGTCAGAGAACAACACTGCACAGCAAGAAAGATACATGAAAGGACATATAAGAGAACAGGGGTAAGGCGATTTTTCCCATTCAGTTTTTTTTCCCCTCTCTCTTTCACTCACTGTCTCTGTCTCTCAAATTCTGAGAAATGTACTTTTTGCACTTATTTTTAGTATTTGATTTTTCACTTCTTATCTGGTGATGATTTAGGGAGTGAGTCCATTCAGCGGATATTGCAAGTTTTTTTAATATCCAAATTCATTTTTGCTAAATTAAAAAGTTGGTGTTATAAGAATGAGTCAAAGACATAAATACAGTCAGATTAAACAGTTGAAGTTGTTTTAATCACTACAGCTCAGTGGCGATACCAGAAGTGTTTAAGTGGGTGGGCCTACATATAACAGGGTGGGCAAAGTGTAGCTTATGAAAACTGCATGTCATATTGCCAGCAGAAAATACCGCACAAAGGTTCAATACACAACAAATCTAAAGCATTGATTATCATTAATGTTAATTTCAACATTTACTAATAAATTATTCAAATTAAAGTTGTATCTGTTAACATTCGTACCTGAGCTAACACAAAGTTATTAACTAACATTAACAAAGATTAATAAATATTGTAACAAACGTATTGCTTGTTGTTAATGTTAGTTAATGCATTAACTAAAGGAAGTATATTGTAAAGCATTACCTCAGTCTGAGACAACTGGGCTGCAGAAGAATTCACAATCAAGTGTCTCTGTCAATTTGCATTCAAAGGAGAGTATACATCTAGGACTGTAGAAATGTGGAGAACAATACATAGCACGTTTCTTTCCACAAAGGATGCATCTGTACCTATGCTAATTTGATGCTTCAAAACACACTTAACTCAGAATATATCTTTCCAATCTATAAATCCATGACCCGCAGGTGGCCTGGTTTCATTTGTTGATAGTCTTGATCATTGATAAGGCTTAGTTTCATTTGTGATATCCAATATATACTTTTTAAAGGATTGACTGATTAATATTTGTTTCACTACTTTCAAATTCAACTCCACAAATGTGTGCATTTCACTATTATGAAAGTGGGTAGCTTCACCACTGCTACATCTCATGAGGCCACTTTCAGAGGTTTATGAAAGATGACTGTGACAGTTTGTGCAACCAAAGGTCTCTAACACTAGATGGCAGCGTACTTCAGCAGTGCTGAAGATATCTTCAGTGTATATGGGAATATAAAAAAAAAACCATACACATTCTACATTAGAGATAAAAAAAAAAATAATAATAATTTAAAGAATTGTTTAACAAAAAGATACCATGAAAAACAAATCAGCTTCAGCTCTTGATTTTATAGAAAATAAATACTACAAATACATGAAAATTAATGTAATTTAATCTGTCCTTTTTGTAACCTCTTTGTTTTATATAGTTATTTTTTCCAACATAAAAGGGAATAAAATTTCATTAAGATTTAAGATCACTGTTTCATCATCAGCAACCATAAATTGAAGGATGAAGCAAAGGAAGTGAAACTGCAGATTTGAGACTGACAATTTAGTTGTCAATTTAGTAGTCTTCGTTGTCAAATCATTCTGATATGGTTATTTGATGCTGAAGGGACATTTCTTGTTGTTTATTATTATTTTTGTGGATACATTTTTTTTTTCTTCTCAGGATTCCTTGATAACCAGAAAGTAAAAAAAAAACAAAAAAAAAAACAGCATCTATTTGAAAGAAAACCTTTGTAACATTGTAAATGAAAAATCTTTTCCTTTTGAAAAATCTTTGGAGTGTACTATTGTAAATTCCCTTGCATTCTTTGATACACCTTGAAGTACCATGTCAATACCCACAGTATTTGAGTATGGCAATCATTTAGTGCCATGGTACAATATATATAAAAGAATCAAAAACCATGGTATCACCACAGTACTTTTTTGCAAGGGATGTTATAATCTACTTACAGAAATGTTCACTCAATAGTGTTTCTTGGTCATTAGTGTGTATGTTCACGTACAGACACTAGTCAACTAATTTTAAGCATGAGAGAGCAAGTGGGTCTATTGTGCCTGTCACTCTTGTTGCACCAGCAGCTATCTGAAACATTTTGAGCACACAGGCTTACACTCAAGAGTTAGCACGTCTCTCTCACTAATAGTGCTCCTCACAAACAGGCTTAACCAATAGAACATCTGCATAAAAGTTTAAACTGCCTCTGACAGACACAATCGCCTGCTGGGAATGGGATTATCAACCAGGTAATCCAGAAAGAACAAAGACACCTGAAGGTAGGCATGATTTATGTCTGTCAAACACGTAAATGAGTTTGATTATTGATTTACTAATGCTTTATGTAGGATAAGTTGTTAGTTAGACTTTTGACTTTCTTTAAACATCTATAAAATGCATTTGTTTTAGTGGGTGGCAGTTTGTGTGAGGGGCAATAACTGTGTGTGCCAGTTACAGAAAAGGGGGGATGAGAAAAATAAAGCACTTGAGTAAATATCCATAGAAATTGAACTTCTAGCCTTGAGACACTGAGGCGTTATCCTTCATTTAATGTGTAAGTCGCGTCTTGTTTGTTGATCAAACTTTATCAAGTCTTTGAAAACAGCTGGGATTGCTTGACTATTACAGCAGACCCTTTGAGCAACCCAGGGCTGTGTTTGGTTATTTTTTCCCCTTGATTTAATAAAATTGTCATCAAGGAGTCCAAAGATACTAGTTTATCATATATTTCTTTGCTGTTACGCTGGTGTATTTGTGTGTAGATGATCGTTTATCATACAGCTGTAGCAGCAGGACATGTGAATTCCTGCCCTGACCTCTTGACCTGTATTTGGTAAAGCTGACCTTAACCAAGAGCCTGCAGCCTCTCTGGTGCCGCTGTTTTAGCTACTATATCAGATCCCGAGCCAGCAGGCAGCAAAGCCATGTCCCATTAGCACCCTGCACACATGGGAGACAGAGGCGCTCGCTCAGGGGTGTGTCACGGCTCCATCATGCTTTCTAACTGGCTGTGAGTCAATGTAACTTTAAAGACAACAAATGCACCATGGGTGTAGATTTGAGTTTGGATGATGAGTTTGCACATGACCCTGGTAAAGTTAAGGGACTACTGTATACCAATGTAGAGATTGGAGTTTTAATTAAATGATAGATAGACTGATGGATAGAATGTTCAAATAAAATATAAAGTTATGCATTCAAATTCATTATTTTTTTATTTATTAATAATTACTATTAATTGTTTGTGCTGAGGCAAATGAAAATGTTGGCAGCGCAACTGAATGGTCTGAGAAACTAGCAAAAAGAAAAAAAAATTATTAGAGATAGAACATTAGAACAGACAGAAACACAGACCGGATAGACAGACAGATAGATAGAACAACAGACAGACAGAACAATAGACGCAGACAGATAGAATGACAAACTGATTGACAGACAACAAAACAGACAGACAGATAGAACAATTGACAAAACAAAATGACAGACAGACTGATAAAATGTCAGACAGCAAGAGCAACAAATCAATTTATAGAAAACAAAACGACAGACAAAATGACAAAATCAATCAACAGATAACAAAATGACAGACAGACACATAGATAGAATGTCAGACAGACAGACCACACAGACAGAACAACAGATACAGTAGATATGATAGATAGAACAATAGATAGAATGATAAATAGAACAATAGACAGACAGAATAACAGACACAGACAGATAAAATGACAAAACAATCAATAGACAACAGAACGAGAGACAGACAGAATGACAAACTATCAATAGACAACAATATAACAGACAGACAGATATATAGAATGTCAGACAGACAGACAAACCAGATAGACAGAACAACAGAAGTACAGAATGATAGATAGAACAATACACAGACAGAATGATAGACACAGATAGATATAATGACAAAACAATCAATAGACAACAAAACAACAGACAGATACACAGACAGACAGAATGACAAAACAATCAACATACAACAAAACGACAGATTTACAGACAGAATGATAAAAACATCAACAGACAACAAAACGAGACAAAGAACGACAAACTATTGATAGACAACAAAATGACAGTAGACACACAGACAGAATGTCAGACAGATAGAAAAATAAATAGAACAACAGACAGACAGAGACAGATAGAATGACAAAACAATCAAGACAACAAAACGGCAGACAGATATACAGACAGACAGAATGACAAAACATTCAACAGACAACAAAATGACAGACCAATATACAGGCAGAATGATAAAAACATTAAAAGACAACAAAAAAACAGACAGACAGAACGACGAAACTATCGATAGACAACAAAATGACAGACAGACACATAGATAGAATGTTAGAAAGACAGACAGGAGACAGACAGACCAGACAGACAGAACAACAGATAGAACCATAAATAGAACAACAGACAGACAGAATGACAGATAGACAGACAAAATGACAAAACAATCAATAGACAACAAAATGACAGACAGAACAACAGATAGACAGAACAGATAGAACGATAAATAGAACAACATACTGACAGAATGACAGACAGACAGATAGATAGAAAGACAGATAAAATGTCCCTCATTCCTTTGCAGCACAGGATCTCATGACAGAAATACACTGTGCTGCATCTTCAAGAGGTGCAAACCCCCAATATTGTGACCTTACTGTCCTCATCGTAATAAAAGTCACGCTGTGATCAGCTAAGCAAATATAAATTAGCAGAGCCTTTTATTATAGCCAGTACTTTGTCTGGATGGGCACAGGCAGCTTTGAAGCACCAGCTGATGCCAAGCAGCTCTGCTCACAAAATGCAGCAGCTCATTCCCACACTTTGCCGCTTTTTTTTGGTTTGGGGAATATTTGGCGATCTGTAAACATCTGAACTAGGTTAAACAAGTACAAATAGCCCTCAACTTATTGACTTCTTTTCTACAGTCACAGCAATGACAAGAAACTGACAAATGACATTGTTTGACCACGCAGCATGGGGCTTTCGACAACAAGCTCAACTGATATTGTTTTGCTTGAAGCTGGCACTGTTATTGAGTTTTAAGCCGTGTAATTTTCCATACCCCAGTGCATTTGCGAGCTCAAACGGAGACCCATTTATCAACAGAACGCTATAATTATTTTGACCTTGGGCCAAAATGTTGGAACATAAAAAGCTAAGTGTGTACTCAGTCAGAAATTTCCACCTGACCCAGCCAGGACTTGTCAGTAGAGGTCCTCTAAGCGTTGACACGCTACTCTTCACAGATATATCGGGAAAAGCATGTATATAGCTAGATGTTTTCAGGTTCTGACAGCAGCAGAAAGCCCAGCGTGACACCTGACATACTATGACTTCCCAGAAATCCTCTGGGTTCTTATGAGACAGCAAGTGCACAGGCTCATTTATTCATCTTAGGTAACATGATCCGCGGGGGGCAGGCGTTTCTGGACCCCTAGAGAGACACCCTACAACCTGCACAAAGCAGATGAGCATTCTTTACAACGTACGTACTTCTCACCTGCCGTTGTTTGTACAGACACAAGGAGAATTTTTCAATAACACGCAGATGGCTACTGTTACCTTCAACCGATGCGATGAAGTGACCTTTACTGGGGTTAAAATGGTTTTGTATGAAGAGTTACTGCTAAGACAAACAGGACAGTTACATAACATGATTCAGTCTGGCTGGCTGCTGTGAAACACAATGGTGTGGTGATGTTATGGAGTGTGTTCTGTTCATATGTGTGGCTTTGACAATGATTCAGAAGGGGTTATTAGCCTTGTGTGTTTGACTTGTCAGCTATAAGCTCATGGCTGTGTTTACACAAGGTTTTTACTCACTTGGCTGTTAGGCAGACATATCGAACAGAATATTGCAACCTAGGCTCATTGGAAATACGTGCCTCTATAAACATATCTGCAAAACTGAAAAAACTTACCTATATGTACAAATCACTGCAGTTTCCAGTTGAAATGAACACTAGAGGCAGTAAAACTCCAACTTTTATTCCTTTTCACACAAAGTATGGTTTACAGGTACAGAGTTTTAATTAATAAAGGTTAATTTTCACACAATTACTTGCAGAATCCTGCAAGTAACTGAATTTGAAAACTGATACTTTTGAACGTTGTCGTCACATATACAGCTTCGTATGCATGAGTTTTCTTATTCAGTAGGTTTGCTCGGTAGCTCACGTGATACGGCGTTGCACTTGGGTGATGAAGGGGAATGTGGAACGCGATTTCTACCTAGGGGGATTTCTCCCCCCACCCAGGGGGCCCAGAAACCACAGCGGCGCCCCTGGTTAACACTATCGGGTAGGTTTAGGGTTGGGTTTGGTGTAGGAATATTTCCAACATAACAGAACATTAACCTTTAGCAACACTCCCCGGATATTTGAATTCTGAACAGCTGCAACACGTACCTCAAGCAGCATAATAAAAACGCAGCAATACGTGCCCGTACCAACGTTATAAAAACGTGCCACGGCCACTTATTGAACGTGCGTTTTAGCCCCCTCTCTGTACATTTCACTTTGAAACTGCCACGAAACTTGCAGTAAGTTACGTAAATACAGTGTTGCAGAAATCTATATAAAGGCACATATTTTCATGAGCCTGGGTTGGTATATTGTAAGGGAGTAATAGTAGTAACATTGCAAAAAGTGTATTATGTTGATGTAAGTCTGCTAAACCACAATTTACCCAGCTATCCATTCAGATTTTTCCTATAAAAGTATCTTTGAATCAGCAGTTGAAATTGTTTTGGAAAATTCTAATATTAGAATTAAGAACTACATGTTGTTTAGGTGGTAACATTGTTTTGAAACAATACCACTGTCTATAGTAACATCCTAAACTGTACAATGAACAAAATACTATTTAAACAATTTACAGTTCAAATAATGCACATTTTGACAAAATTATTATTATTAGTAGTATTTTTTATGATAAACCTCACATTTCAGCCTGATAAATGATTATGTATGTTGTTATATACAATTTGTCTGAACAAAAATGGCACCAGTGTCTTTGGTAACAAACTGTAAAACGTAAAAACCATAAAAACTATGATTTAAAAACTTCAAATGCTGCAAGATTTGACTAAATTAAAAAGTAATACTTACAGTAGTACTCAAATATAAATAGTATGTACAAGAATTTAACTTAAAGGTATAGTGCACTACAAAATGACAATTCTGTCAATTTACTCACCCTCATCCTAAATCTGTTTGACCAATACAAAGTATCATAAAAGTAGTTTGATATTTTCTGTGAATAAATACTTCTGTTTACTTTACTTCTGTATTTGCGACATATTGCAATATATTGATATATAAGTCACATGGACCACTTTTATGGTGATTTTTTATTTTTTTGGCAAAGAGATAGGCCTAAAAACAGAAGCTCGGACATTCTACGAAATGTCTTCTTTTGTGTTAAACAGAAGAAAGAAAGTCATTCATGTTTGGAATAGAGTGAGGGTATGACAGTTTTCAATTTTGGGGTGAATTCTCTCTTTTTCTGTTTTACATTTTCATTTAATAGCTGTTTTAAAGGATTGGTCTCGCTAAACCAGTTTTTACACGATAAAAACTCTCTAAAGTCCAAACAGGGCCAGAGGACAAACAGGGCATCCACTACAGCAGAGAAAAATTAGGTCCACATTTTAAGTTAACTTTGGGATTTTAGGAAGTTCTGCATGCTCAGTGGTGATGTAACTAATGCAAGACTTTGAAAAGCTGGTGACTGTTAAGTGTGATGATTCTATTTTAGAATTTAGCTTGATTGTTCCGAAGAAAAGAGTAACTGTTGGACGGAATATGTTTGTTGAATGTAGGTGAACTCTGATTGCAGTAATCAGTTCTGACACATATCAAACACTTCAGACAATCAAATCTATGAAACCTGTTAACTGAAAGGTGCACTCATTCTTTATTAAACATCCATATTACTTTTAGTTAAATGGAAAAAGAAGTTTTTAAAAAAACTTTTATTTTACATGGCATACGCCACTTCAAATATAATCATGGCTGATTGCAAAAAATACATTTCTACAATGGTACTGTTAAATTAAGAAAAACGTATGCGTAAAAATATACAGCACACTTGAGATAATATATATATATATATATATATATATATATATATATACATTCTGTCCTAATAAAAATGTTTGCATATATGTTACAGCAACCACATCCGAGCACACTGTAATCAAGTGCAAAACAGCCAGACAGATGTCCTATCAGTTCCTGGTTTTGTTCAAATTTAGCAGCATGACTTGTTTCCTGTGCTGGTGTCGCAGGCCCTGCTCTGTGATTTATCCCTGTTGTTTAGGTGTCATTACCCTGCGGCTGTGGCTGTCTCGGTGGGTCTGAGTGAGTGTGATTAACAGTCTGCTGACTGGATCTCTGACCAGCGGCAGAGCTGGAGGAAAACAGCAAGTTTTACATTCACCAATTGATGGCTGCTGTCGAGAGCACTCCGCTTTCTCACTCGAAACGGTATTGACAAACGGAAGGGCTGCACTCTCCCTAAGAGTGGCACGTCAATCTCTCACGGCCAGTCAGTCTGCTTTGTTAAATAATCTGCTGGCGTACTGCTGCGGCCTCGTGTTATGGCTGATGCTGAATGCAACCAGACAAACAGCTTGAAATACAGACAAAGGATTTATAGTCTTGATGTGGAAAAAGGAAATTAGCTGCCCGCTCTCTCAATGCTGAGCAAATATTTGCAACCAGACCTGAAGCTGATGTCTTTGGTAGGTTCAATCAACTATGATGAATTTTATTTGCTAAATGAGCAGGGAGTTCAGAACACGATGTACAACATCATGGAAACATGGGTCATGACGCTCCTCCGTTTCTTCTTGATGTACCAATTCAGGGTGAGGACCATTGATTCATCTCTCAGCACACTTGAGGTGTGAGAAAAGAAGTGAGAATGATGTGCATTTGAGAACAAGAAAGAAATTTCTTGATCTGACAGCATAATCACTCATAGGAAGGAGCTTCTCAGAAAAATGATAAAGCCTTTCCAAGAAACGATGTAGATTTAAAATCTGTGGCATATCAAGCTGAACGGTTAAATAGACCCTCTGATCAATTCTAACCCTAACCCAAGAGTATTTAAATTCAGCATGTTTGAAGTTTTTGAAGTTTGGGGTTGGTAATATTTTTTTAAAATGTTTTTGAAAGATGTCTCTTATGCTTACCAAGGCTACATTTATTTGATCAAAAATACAGTAAAAAACATTAATTGTGAATTGTTATAACTTTTATAATAGTTATACAGTTACAACAGCTGTGACAGTTATAAAAAGTTGTGCCGCTATATATATATATATATATATATATATATATATATATATATATATATATATATATATATATACACATTTTATTTTTGAAAAAGATTTGATAATTTTTCGCATTTATCTGATATGATTTAAAAACATTAAATTTAAAATCTTAACCTATAACAGCTTAGAAAAAGTAAATAATTAGGATTTAGTAATTTAAAATGCCTTTTTTTTTTTTGTCACTGGCGTTTATCCTTGGGTTGGACTGGTGTATCAGTACAATACCGATAAGTAGGGTTGCCAGGTCTGCGTAAAAAAACCCCAACTGGTATTCAAAACTAGCCTAACCATGGGCAAAACTATCATGTTTAGCGTGGAAAATCAGTATCAAAATCACATTCTGGGGGGTTAAAAGCTCCTTCCAGGGGGTTCCACCTCGGTCAAAATTGAGTTCCGGGGGGTGGGGATTTCGCTTTAACCCGCGGACTAAAAACATAACACTCGGCAGGAGTATAAAAGTAGCACAATTCCGTGAGAAAACCGCAGACTTGCCAACACTGTTGATGTGTCAAATGGCTGATATTAAAACTTTTTGCAAAACTAAAATCAAAATTAAACTTGGTTTAATTTGGTCAATAGATAGCCATTTTGGAAAAATCTCTAATATCGCTTCATAATCAATCAGGAATGCTACTGGCCACCAGTTTTGAAAGTTTGACATGGTGATCCGTGTTTAACTCTGAAGCAATGTTGGTAAAATTACTTAAATACCTGTAAATATCTTTAAGGACCTCCTTAATAAAAGACACGTTCAAATAATTACACATCACCATGTTCATTTAAATTCTGCTCTTCTTGAATCAGGATCTTAAAATAGCATCCAGCTGGTGTCACACTTGAAATACCACATTCCTAAAGTGAGTAAGGCAGTTACTTGGATGTGTTTACTGGGGTAATAAATGTTATCATCTAGACACCATCTTTTCAACACGCAGCTCTGCAAATGACCCGTTTGCCCTGTCGTGACATACAATAACAACGACGCCAAGTGAAGACACACTGTTTCAATTTGTTCTTTCAAACTCAACCACACTTTTCAACTGAAATTCACAACCCAAAAGATAGTTCAGTGGCACTCGCTCGTCAAACACACCCACCGGCACAGGATTCCAGACCCCCTCCTTCTTCCCACTCATACTTTTAAAGCTAATCGTGGCAGCGATGGCTGTAAATGTCATATTGTACAATGTGAAGCATGTGTCTGTATTGCTGTGGTGTTGTCAGACTCCAGCTGCCGTGGAGCCTTGAAAGAGACGCTGACCTTCCAGCGCCAAACTCTTCAAGATACACACCCCATTCACACACAAGGCCCTTTAGACTGACACCATCTGCTTCACGGGAGACGCTTCTTAACACAGGAGTATCCTCAGTTGCTCAGACTTCAAAGACTTTGCTAATACACCTGATACTACAGAGAGCATTGAACTGACAAACATTTGTTCCTATCAATCAGTGTTAGTTCCTCTCTTTCATTAATTTATTTATATATAATAAGTGTTATAATTGAGATGTTATTATAGTTCTTAATATTTTAATTTGTTTTTATTTTCATATATTCTATTTTCATTTTTATTATAAAGTTTTAGTAATTTGATGTTATTGTCCTAGTGTGTGAATGTTTTGTCATTTTTATTATTTTAAATATTTATATAGTTTTGATTTATTTTTATTTCAGTTTTAGTTATTTACATCAAGTTAAACTAGATGCCTTGGCAAGTAGCATACATAAAAGCTTAAGATTTTATGTTTTATTTCAGTTAAAGTTTTAAAGTTTTCTGATTTAGTTTTAGTTCACAATAATAACCCTGCTATCAATGTAGAAATATGCTACCATATGAGCCTTACATTCATTTATCATATATTGTTGTATAGTTTGTAATTTGGCCATTTAATTACCAGCTGTATTTTGCCATTTGTTTCCATTAAAAATAAATATTATATATATATATATATATATATTATATTTTAATGTAATAAATTATAAAAAAAAAGTTAATAATAATAAAAAGTATATATCTAGCAAACCCAACAGTCAAGATCTTTTTCTTTCTGCATTTTTGCTTTGGGTAGTTAGATTAGATTATTAAAATGTTTTAATTAAAATGTTGTTTGTTTTATTTCTTTCTTTTATTTGGCACCTCTCATGCTCCCCTTCCCACCTTTTGTTTTGTCATTTTTACATTGTTTCCCTTGTTCATTTGTAAATACTGTAAATATGTGAATATGTCATTAAAAATAAATATTTTATATATTTTTGTATATTTTAATAAATGTAATAATAAAAAAATAAAGTTAATAAAAAAAATAGAAAAAAAATATTGTAGTATATTTCTAGCAAAACCAACAGTCCCAGTCTCTGCCCACAGTTATTTTCATATTTTTGTTGGTTTAATGAAGGAAATATTCTGCAAATGTCAGAATAAAAAACAGGTCATTTACATTAGTGAGAGTAAGACTATCATTCTTAAAAGTCGTTCTAAGCAGTGTGTTATGTTGTCCTTCCTTAAAGTTACCAGCCAACTGGCTGATAATAGATTTATTTACTTGCTGTGCCAATTTTAACTCGCGTTTAGCATTGATGGGTGTTAAATTTGGATTCTTAATACAGCTATCAATTACACAGCAGAGACATCCAAATCATATTTGCTGTCTCCAAGACAATCAGCACGAACATCTGCATCAATTTCCGGAAATCTTTACTGGACTTGATGCTCTGGGCTTTTATTTTCTCTGATGATCTATGATGAGTGTTGAATGTACAATTAAAACTACAACTGTGGCCGTTATCCAATACAATGATGTGATGTGTCATGCCAGAAGATCCAATACTAATTTCCGAGAAAATGCACTCTCCAAATAAACCTAATTTACCTCTGAACAGTTTTATTGACCCCATATAAAACATCTTTATATCCTTGGTAGCTCTTAATGTAAATGGTGAGGGAACTTCCTCAGGAGCAATTTATATGTAGTAAATAATTCATTCAGCTTTATGAATAGACTTGGGTACTTTGAATAGTCACCTTGTTATTATGAAAGTCTAGGTTTCTTATTGCAGCATTTTTGGATTCAGATCACATAGTTATGTCATAAACATACACAGTTTAAGGAGTAACAGTATGTTTTTTAATTATTTAGCTGGCTTCAATCAATCACTCTTGTTGCTATGTGCTAATTTCTCTCCAGTTCGTCTGCACGCATTTGCATCTGCTGTGCAAAATAAAGCATATTTATATTCCATATGCATGTGTTTAGATAATGTTCAAATTCTGGCCAGCAGCACTGAAAGATTCCAAAATAAAAATCTCATTAGAGTAATAGACCTGAAAATGCTCCATTAAAAGGTAATTATGTTTGCTTGATGAGAGCAGTAAATTAGCAGAAAAAGAAACAGTTGTCAAGATCCGAAACAATAACCGAATACAGTTTTTAGCATGAAAAATGATCCATCCAACCCTGTAAATGGCCAGTGATTAACCAGCACTGAGTGTTTGCCATCTTTGGGTGAAAATCCTTCTACCTAATTAAGTTGCTAATCATCAACACAGATAAGAACTCAATTGATTGGTAACTTTAAAATGGGTTTGATCCCTCCCAGAATGCACCATGAAAACACTTGATGTTCAGTAAAGGTCAGTAAGTCATTATCGCAAAAATAAACTCCAAATAGGGTGATCAAGAACTCATCATAGAATTAATGTACAATTTTAGGGCCCTATAATTTTTGCAGTGCAGAAAACGTGGACAGAATTGTGGAATCCAGTCATAAAAAACGGAATTTACTGTATAATATGGAATTTGCCAAATTTTAAATGGATACATTAAAAGTAAGTCAGTACACTTAAATCAAAATGCAATATGGACTGGTTTATGTGAATATTAATCCACAAAAATACAATTTAAATCTGAATCCTGCATGTTCTGCGTGTCTGTGCCAATGAATGGCGCAGATGCGTGGTTTTTTGTTTACTACACATATACTGAAGCACGCGGTGTTTCCAGCCTCTGCCGCCTCAATATATGAGTACATGAACACATGAACATTATCTCTAGAACTGCTTGAACTGAATAACACTATCGTCATATCATATACAAACAGAAACCTAAAGATCTTCACAGCAACCCTTCAAAATAAAACTTTGATTTAACTTGAAGAAACCGTGACAGAAATATATTACTTAATGTAATGATAGTACTACTACAAATAATAACATTACTATTAAAACATTATTTTTAAAGGAATATTTACCAGGAAAATTATTTACCAGAATTTATTTGGCAGAAAAAGTAAAACATGTCATAGGGCTTTAAAAATGTCGTTTTTGTTAAACTTTTTATAAATTTTAATTTAGATTCTGTTTAATATTGTAAGTTTTAATGATTTCAATTAATTAGACATGCTTTTTGATGAATCAAATTTAATTTAACAATTAAAACAGAGTCTAGAAAAATTAAAATGGAAAATAAATGGAATCCAGACAAATTTAAAGGGAAAAAAATGGAATTTGGGAAAAAATAAAACGGATTTCATAGGGCCCTATAATTTGCATAGCAAAAAAAACGCTGCAATAATATTACAGTAATATTGATAATTAAGTCCTCCAATGTCATTTTCACAACTAAAATTTAAGACAGCACTAGTTACGTTCATATGAAACAAAGAGAGAGTGAGTTGGTGGTGCTACAAGAGTTATGCGCTAATTTCAGCTTCCCGCATTAATGGACTGATTAACAATGGCAAATTTTTGAAAATACTTGACCTCTGAATGCCGAATCACAGTCAAGTATTCTAGAGAGGCGTGTAATAGGAATATATATGATCCTGTCACATATTATTTCATACGTTGTTATCCAGGTGAAAACATCTAAAATTAGGTTACGTTATTATTGTCTTTCTGATCTTAAGATTTAACTACTGATTGCATATCTACAGTATCTACATGGGCTCGGTGACTGACACATTGTTTCAGTCAGCTCTGAACATTTCATTTAGCTCTTCTTTAACCTGTCCTTTGGAGTTTACCTCTGTTTTTGTCATTAGAGCAATAATTTCATGCAACATTAGGTGTGTAATTATGTGTTAAATAACAAGGGTGAACAGAGATCATATTGCTAATGAATGCAACATTGTTAATGAGACACAATGAATGCAAAAGCACAGTTAAATGCGTCTGAGACAGTAACACTCATTTTCTTTTTGCTAACAGAGAAAATGACATAAAATGACGTTAAAATTAAATGTGTTTTGAGGTGCATAATGCGACTCAAACATGCGTTTTTCGCTTAGATGTAAACATTGATGAAAATGTTTGCTATAAATAGAGGAAAGCAACTGAATGCAGTGCATTAAACTCTGGTTGCAGTTCTCAGGTGGTTTTGCTGAGACACCTGGGCTTTATCCAGACAGTTGTGATGTGAAAGAGCAATAATTATTTATCATTTTCATGTGTCAGGCCTCCAGAAGGCAACATTAGCATGTCATTTAGCTGAAGGCAGAGGAGCAGCCCACCCTGGAAGAACACATTCCCATGTTGCTCTACC